>CM031234.1:721928820-722273820 GCA_018340775.1 Taxus wallichiana var. yunnanensis | reverse complement strand
CCAAGATGAGGTTGATTATACAACACTCAAAGTTACAACACATAACCCAAAGAGCCATAAAATCTAATAAATTAATTCTTTTTTCCCATCCATAATTAGTTTAGTAACATGATTAATTTACTAATCTAGACACAATTTAAATAATTAATACAAGGAAAATACATCACTATAAAATCACATACTAAAATTAAATAAAGGAAACTAAATAAAAGAACAACACACAAACCCCTTGGTCACAATTGGAGGTAATCCCCCCATGGGGACCCCCTAAGAACTATTCAAACACACACAACATAACACATGTTTCCATGGTGACTATTATTTAATCCATCTAACATTTCGATGTGGATGGTCTTTAATCCCCATTGATTGTTGTGATATGTTTTACCTAGAAAACACATAATATCTCTTTAAGCCTCGTGGTTACATCAATAAAATCAAGATAAAATATACAAATATAAATCCAAAATCATCTACATGTGAATTAAACCATCATCTAGGCAAGTAACATTATTATTTTCAATTTCTAACAACATGTCAATTCTACATTTCATCAATATCAAGAGGATCACAAGATTAGTTCAATTTTTAAGGTCTACTCAATATGACGAAAATATCACATGTCGAAATATATAACTATTTTAACAACATATCATCATTAATATAAAATGTCTCTAATAATCCACACACATCATACTATGAATCAAAATCCAATAATAGTCTAAGTATCTCTATCATCTAACATCATCCTAAGTCAAAATGATGTAATAATATCCATAAGTATAGTCAACAATATCAAACTCAACAGTAATAAGTGTCAAAGGGAAGTGGAAACTACAACCCCCTCCGCTTAGACTTGAATTCCTCTGGAATTCACTAGAATAGTTATGGAAATTGGACTCATAGCAATGTAGCATCCTCTCATGTAGCAATAGTCTCATTATACCTTTCCCACTTGACTCGAAATTGGTCAATCTCTTTGGTTTTAAGGCCCTGGGTCTTATGATCTAAAATACCGATGGGCTCAAAGCATCACCTACCCCGATCCTATACCGTGCAATGTAGTCAATCTAATACATGAAAAGGATCAGCAATGTATCTCGCTAAGTACATAAACATACAACACATATCGTGGACGTGAGACAAGCTAGGTGGTAATGCTAGACGATAGGCCAAAGGACCGACACTCCAATATCTCAAAGGAACCCATAAACCTAGGAGAAAGCTTAGAACATTTTCCATAATTGATAGTTATCTTATGTGGCATGACATGAAGAAACAACTTCATGCCCACCTAAAAACTAAAATCTATCCTATGCTGATCCCCGTGCTTCTTCTTCTGTTCCTGAGCCTCCTGCAATATCTTCCGATCATAACAACTGCTGCTCCATGTCTTGTAGTAACGTTGGTACAAGAGAAACCATGTCCTCTAACCTATCCCAATGAAGAGGTTTACTACACTCTCTACCATAAAGTGCCCGAAAAAGGAGCAATGCCTATCGAACTCTAAAAACTATTATTTTAGGAAAACTCCACCAAGTAAAATGATCCATGATGTACATCCTAAGCATTCCCTCCAAGATATGATTCACTGCTCAGTTGTCCATCCATCTCAGGGTGATAGGCTATGCTAATATTGATCTTCTTCCCAAGAGATCATCGTATGGTATTAAAGAAGTGAGAAGTATACAAAGGATCTCGATCCACAAATGATATTCCACAAGATCTCGTGTAACTCGACAATATCATCAAGATATACCCATGCCACTACACTAGATGTGTAGGTCGTCTTCACTAGAGAGAAATGAGCCGCTTTATCAATTTATCCACCTTGACCATGATGGCATCGTGGTGGTATCTCGATGTTGGTAACCCAACTATAAATTCCATTGAAATGGTGTCTTATTTCCACTCTGGTATGGGGTGTGGGAAGATAAGGCCAACTCAATGCTGATGATTGGCCTTCACCTTCGACACTCTAAATAACGTTACACAAACCGAGCCACATCTCTCGAAGTCCTCTCTAAGGGTATAACTATATCAAGGTGGTGTGCATCTTTGTCACCCCGGGATGGGCTAAATAAGGTCATGATGAGCATCTGTCAAAATGTCCTATCTCAATCCTCCATCTCTAGGAACATTTATTGACCTTTGTGCTAGAGGAGGCCATTTTTCCCTACTTGAAAATCCATCAAATATCCATTCTTGGGTCTACGAGACTCAATCTCTTCTTTGGCTAAAGTTTATAAACTATTGTGACGAAGCTACTACAAGATCCTACTTCGTAAATATTTACCCACCAAAGTGGCCATATCCACATGTCTATGTCTACATAGGGCATTTGTAACCACGTTCTTTTCCCCTTCACATGATATATCTCCATTTCGTACTCACAAAGAAACTCCATCATACGCCACTAACGAGTGTTGTGATTGGGATACGTGAAGAGGTGGTGAAGACTCAAGTGATCATTCGGAGTGTAAATCTCAAAGCCAAGA
Source organism: Taxus wallichiana var. yunnanensis (assembly GCA_018340775.1). Classification (NCBI taxonomy): domain Eukaryota; kingdom Viridiplantae; phylum Streptophyta; class Pinopsida; order Cupressales; family Taxaceae; genus Taxus; species Taxus wallichiana. The sequence goes on along the minus strand of CM031234.1, from coordinate 722,271,322 downwards.
AGGAAGTTTCTACACTAGAAAACACACCTCCAAGTCTTACTAAAGAAGCATTTGTGCAAACGAAGAACTCACCCCGAGGGTCTCATCTTTGTAAGAATAGGTGCTCTCATGAGGAATTCCTTTAGTGTCTCGAGGCATTCTTTCACATCTTTCTAACCATATAAACTTCTTCCCTTTCCTTTGAAGGGAAGTGATGGGATGCGGAACCCGAGAAAATTCCTATACAAATCTCCTATAGTATCCTACCAAACCCATGAAGTTATGCACCTCGCTCACACTAGTGGGTGCTAACTAATCCATAATACCTCGAATCTTTGAAGGATCGATTTGTGATACCTTCCCAGAAATGGTGTGGCCAAAAATCGCACCTATGACTAAAAGAATGCACACTTCTCTAATTTTTCATAAATTTGTTTCTCATGAAGACACTGAAGAAGCTGGAAAAGGTGCCCCTTGTTCTCTTGATACATATGTGAGTATATAAAAATGTCATCAAGTAATATGTGCACAAAGTGATCCAAAAATGTCTTGAATACCCCATTCATGAAGCTTAAGAACACTTCGAGGGCATACGTCAAACCAAAAGGCACCACCTTTGTGAACTCGTAGTGGCCTTATCTCGCATTTAAAGGCGGTCTTATAAAAATTTTCCTCCATGATCCACAACCGATGATACCCTAACTTAAGATCTATCTTAGAGATTACCATTGCCCCTTCATCGATAAAAGAAATCATCAATCATGGTAGGGAGTAACGATTCTTGATCGTTAATGTTTTCAACTGGAAGTAATCAATACACAAACACAGGGATCACTCCTTATTCTTTACAAAATCACCGATACACCCCAAGGGGATACACTGGGATGGATTAGGATCTTCTCCGAAGGCCCTCAAGCTTCAACTTGAGCTCATAGAACTAAGGGATAATCATCGATAGGGTGCTCATGAGATAGGATGTACTTTTGGAACCAGATCTATGTGGAAATATATCTCACATGGGGAGGTAAACCTTGTAGTTCCACTAGAAAGGAATTAGTAAACTCTCTCAAGATGTGATGGTCATCAAGGGATGGTCCACTAGACTCATTCGTAGATCTTTCACTAACCATAATATCATAGATCGATAACCTCGTCACACACACCACATAAGCTACTTAGTAGAGATGGTGTGGATGGAAACAAACCTTCTAACTCCTACTATCATTGACTCAACTCCTAGATCATCGTACATGAAATATACTTAAGGTAAAATTCCACTCTATCTCTATGTGTAGATAACAAATCCATGTCTAGGATGACTCCATATAAACCCAATTGAAGCATACGAAGATCCGAGGTAGTAGTGAAGGGTCCCAAATCCACTACACACTCCTTAAGTAAGGAGTCTACAAAATTTTGGCTGTAGAAGCCATCTCAATGTCCTAACTAAAACCATCCCTAACTCGCCACCAGCTTTGCAATGCTCTACTAACGATGGTGCGGTAAAAGAATTGGAAGAATTGGAATTAAACAATATAGAGGCGGGAATTCTGCCAATGCTACATATAGTCTCTATTACGGTACTCGGTGCTCACTGGCGGTTCTTAACCGCTACATAGATGTAATGGCTATGTCTCATGTCACCAACAATAGGATTTAAAATATACATCTTACCCTAGTTAATAGATTCATGCGGGCACTCTCTCCAATGATGTCCAACAATGCCACAACCATAATAACTACTGGTCATCTCCGGTGAGTTACAACTCAAGTCGGTACTCTCAAGAGGTCGACGTAGTGGATCCTAACATTCTAGCTATGGAATTTTGAGGTCTCTATTCAAAATATCCTATTGACTGAGATTTTAGTGAAACCTATGTCCTAATGGGACCCTAAGAGGGGGCACCATACTCCACCCCCTCTCATGTGTCGAACCTCTAAGATGGTCTAAATGGTGGACGAGTCTCTTTTTGCTACTTTGCTAAGGTGGTTGTTGCGGTGATTTGAATGATGACTTTGTAGAACCATGTCTACTATGAGGAGGAAGGGCTAACAACCTCAACCTTCTATCCTACATCTATTGGATGCGGATCCACACTCTATCCCTCGCCTCGCTGCATCTTCCTCGTGTCTCCTTAAAGAATATAGGCCTTCTCGAAAGCCTCTACTAATGTTTTGCAGGAAGTGAATGCACACCGCACCACCCAAATCCTTATTCATACCCCCTTGATGAACATGTGTATCCATACATGCTCATCCCATGTATAGTCAACATACTGGAGTAGGTCCAAAAATTGACTCTCATACTCAACTACACTCATAGATGCCTAATGGAGGTTGTGGAACTCATCTATCCTCTTCTCAATAAACCTCTTGGATAAATACTTATTCGTGAACCACTCCTCAAAGAGATCCTGAGTAAGCTGTCTCTAAATCAACATGGAGATTCTACTCCTTGGTCCTCTACCAGATGCATGCTCCATCCATCAAAAGATGGATCATAACACGAGATTTCATGTTGCTAGTACAAGGGAAGAGCTTGAAGCATTTGCTCAAGCTCACCAACTAGGCCTCTTCCTAAAAACCACCTGTATCTCCAAAATAGTGGGATGATCGTAGCTTTAGGATCTCCTTGATATGGTCTACAACTAATGAATGACGACCCCTAGGTCTCTTGCACACTCCTCCTCTCGCCTAGGCTCCTAGATTTGTCCCTATATCTTGAAATACTATCTTCATATCCCCTCTATGGTGACTCCTCCCTAGCCAACTCCACATGGGAGTTCTCTACCCTATGCTCCTCGCTATGTCAAGGAAATGCCTGAGCCTCAACTGATGGCTCTCTATCCTTTCTAGCAAGTCGTGCTCCTAAGCACCCTTTATGTAAAGTGACATTGAAGTCTCGAAGCATCTATAAAATCGAGGTAAAATGGCTACTATAACCTAATCTGGGCGGTGGCAAGACTAAATATATGTGTAAGAACCCATCTTTTGGTCACTTCCTCCTATACTGAGATGAAGGTGAGAGTTAGTTCATCATTCTAAATTTTGTTTCATTTTATAAGTTTACTATATTATACAATTATAAGACAATGTTGTTTTTCTTCTTTTTTAAGAAATTTGCACTAGGTTAAAATTTCATGTCTCATGTTTCCAAGTGTGCCCAAAGGGTGCAAGATTTAAACCCACCGCTTTGATACCAAGTGTAATGCCCACAAAAATAAGACATTCCAGAGCACATTAAATCTTGTACACTTATCGAGAAGGTTGACAATTATTTTTGTTGTTCTAAGTTATAAGGTTGAATAAGGGTGTCAACTCCTAGTTCACATTAATTCATTTTCACTAATTATCTCCACTTTACAAAGGATGGATAGGTAAGTGCACAAATTTGGGGAGGCAAAAGGGGTCTTAAGTGGACGTATATTTTTGAAAGGAAAAAAATTCAACTTGTACAATAGTTTTTGAAATAGTTACACTCAAAATTGGAATATGTTGTAGAAATATGAATCCTAGAATTTTGAGGTTAGTTTCTAAGATTCAAAATTTTATTGAAAACGAATAAGTTTAAGTTGGTCAAACAACTAGAACAGCAACAAATGCTCCTATTTTCATTAAAAACATATTAGAGTGACTTTTTTGCCCCACCATTTTTTGAGCACCATTTAGTATTTTTGAAAACCCTTTGGTAGAAAGATAGCTAGGAGAATCTAGTTTGGGCTCCATTTTTTAAAGATTTTTTTAGTGTATCTTTTTATTTATGATTTTTCTAGTACAAAATTTTATGTTTTGAAAAATAATGGATCTCCGACCATTCCCCCTAACTACCTCAAAAATAATGAAAATTAGATCTATTTATTTTTTAATATATATAGAAGTATGCCTAGTTTGGGCTAGTATAATTTTTTAAATTTCGATAGCCCGGAAAAAGATATGCCATGAAATATAGATATAGTTACACTTCAAAAAATAGATATAAAAAGGCATAGTTAGAAAATAAATAATATGTGAACCTTAAATTAGTAAGAAAATTTGAAAAATTATATTTTTAGAAAGAAGAAATTCTGCTCTACGTTGTCGTATAATAATATGGATCGATTGTTTTATTTTGATTTATCATAGAGGAAGTGGAGTTTTTACATTTTCTTACAAAAGCATGTTGTTTGTTATATTTGTATAGGTACATGCCTCGTGCTTGGGGATCCAAACCGGATCCCAAGCCTTGAGGCATGGCTTGGAAAAAGAGAAAAAAAAGTGCATATGTGTTCTATGTAGTATAAACATTATGTATGCCTTTGGCATGCTTCTATTGACATAAGTATAAGTTTTTCATTTATTATTATTTATATTTTATTATTTCTTATACTTTAAATTTATTTATGTAAATATAAAAAATTAGGGTCACTCTACACATAATCGAATTAGTCTCACAACTCCATGAATCATGGCTTAGGCGATAGTTTCTTAAGTATAATCTGGTTAGTACATAGGTTAGGCAATAAACTTAAACACTAAATTGTAAACCTTGATCACTAACCTCTAAACCCTAAACCTTTGACCACAATCCCTAGACCCTAAAACCTAAATGCTAAACCCTAAACCTTACACATTTTTCACTAACCCGTGAGCCTTAAACCGATGCCATAAGCCCAAACCTTAAACCCTAAACCCTAAACAATGAACCATGAGACCTAAATTCTAAACCCTAAACCTAAACCATAAACCATAAAAACAAAATCCTAAACCCTAAACCCTAAACCCTAAACCCTAAGCGTTGAACCCTACACCCTTATCCCTAAGCCCTAAAATATAAACCATAAACCCTAGACCATATAACCTAAGCCCTAAGAACTAAAACCTAAACCATAAAACCTAAAACATAAACCTGAAACCTTAAGACCTAAACATTAAATCCTAAACACTAAACCTTGAACCATATACCTAAACCATAAAACCCAAATCATAAACCATACACCCTTAACCCTAAACACTAAACCTTAAACCCTAAACACTAAACCCTAAACCCTAAACCCTAAATCCTTAACCTTGGTCCGTAAACCCTAACCATAAACACTAAACCCTAAACCCTAAACCTAAAACCTAAATCCAAAACCATAACCCTAAACCTTGGACCCTCGAACCGTAAACCGTAAACCTTAAACCATTAACCATGAGCCTTAAACCCTAAACCCTAAACCCCAAACCATTTTTCATCAATATTTCCTAGGATCGTAGCTAGAACCATCGTTGAGTCTACTTATAGAACTACCTTGATTATGAGATGTGGGACAAGTAACTAAATCGATATGACATCTACCTTGTTCCTTGTAATGCATATATTACACATCTCTTCCAAACTTGTTTCTCCCCACGTATACTTAATCTTTAATGTAAATTTATTGGACTCAAACAAATTTCACTTTTCTCATATTTCCATGTATGGTATTATGCAAGCCAAGAGGACCCATTGGAAGCTAGTAAAAATAACCATCACAACAAAAAAATTAATCTTAAAGGAAACAAAAGAAACATAGAGAATATATCAATGCAAAGATGTAGGATCATAATTAAATTTCCTACAAAGTATCCTCTCCTTTGGAGAAAGATAAAGTTCAAGTGTTCTACCTGAATGGATATTAAATTTGACATAACTTCTCGAAGTGTTCAAAATAAGCATAGAAAGAGAGGAATGGCTAAGAATGTAAGGGATTATAAACCTAGTAAATATTTCTTGTTTAGTTTTAAATGGGAACGGCCTACGACTTAATGACCTTCCATTAATTGATAATTCCTTATATGATAAACCCATGGATATTTTCAAAATCCCCTAAACAAAAAATAGGGTTAGTCATCAATCCTAGTGAAGGGTGTGATGTGATTTCTAAGAAAATTGAAATTTAAATAGATTCTGGTCATAACACAAATTTAAAAATATATCTATCATTATAAATGGAAGCCAAGTAATAGTGTCTTAGTGACAACCAAGGATTGAGGACTACTAGGGACTCAGAAGGATTGGATAGTCAGGAATATGAAATTTCCCCCTTCAAAATATCAATGAGATGAAAGAAATCAAATTGTGAGGAATCTCTTTGAATGTTAACCTACAAATTTGATGAACCTAAAATTCTATGACCTAAACCCTGAGCCTTAACCATTAGACAAAACCATAAACTATAAACCCTAAATGCTAAAAAAATAATAAATCCTAAACCCTAAACACTAAATACTAAACCCTAAATATTAAATCCTAGAGTCCCTTGAGCTCACCCCCAAACCTTAAACTAGTAACTATGAACAAAACAAACCTTAAGCCATAAACCATGAACCATTAACCCTAATCCATAAACCATAAACCATAAACCTTAACCCTTGAACCCTACGCCCTTATCGAGCCCTAAACCCTAAACTTTAAAAAGCCCAAAAACCTAAATCTAGAGCATTGATCTCTAACCCGTAAACCTTAAACCCATAAATTTGAACCCCAAAAAGTTATAAACCCTAAACTCGTGCACCCTAACCCTGAACCCTAAAATTGAGCCCTAAACTATAAACCATAAACGTAAACCCTAAACCTTAAGGCCTAAATGTTAAATCCTAAAGTTCCATAAACCCTAAACCCTAAACCCTAAAACCTTAATCATAAACCGTAAACCCTAACCTCTAAACCCTAAACTCTAAACTCTAAACACCAAGCACTAAACCTAAACCATAAACCCTAAACCCTAAACCCTAAACTCTGAACACTAAACCCTTAACCCTAAAACCTAAAACAAAAATAATAAACCTTAAACTCGAACACTAAAACATAAACCCTAAACCCTAAACCTAAACCCTAAACCCTTAACCCTAAACCTAAACCCCGAGCCCCGATCCCTAAGCCATAAACCCTAAATAGTAAATCAAAACCTTAATCTTTAATCCCTAAAATCATATAATTCTAGTAGATGTCATTAGGGAATTCATTTTTGAATACCTTATGACCATATTTCTAGTCTTGTGGCTAGAACCATGATTAAGTCTTCTTTTAAAACTACCTTATTTATGAGCTCGGTGGGCATTTCCCTCCTTCAAAATATCAACAAATGAAAGACATCAAATTATGATGAATCACTTTGATTTTTATACCTACGAATTCGATGAACCCTTTTTCATTGAATACTCTGTCAATAATATTAAGAATGGGTATGACACAAAACTTTACAAAGTGATTGAAATAGTTCGCATGCAATCAGAATTTCCTTCCTTTAAAATATAAGTAGATGAAATGCATCAAATTGTGATGACTCCCTTGAATGTTCTTTTTATGAAGTAGATTAACCTTTTTTGTTGAATAATCTTTGTCAATACTTATAAGAATGGGTAAGACATAGAACATTATAGTGAATAAATGGGTGAGCCTAATCCACGAGCCTTAAAACCTAATCCCTAAACCCTAAACCCTAAACCCTAAACATTGAGCCATAAACCGTAAACCAAGAACCCTTTTCCCTAAACCTCGAACCCTTACCTTTATACCTTAAACCCTAAACCCTAAAATCTAAGTCCTAAACATAAACCCTAAAACATAAACCCTATAACCTAAACCCCGACCCCTAAACCCTAAATCTTGGGCCCTAAGGCCTAATACCATAAACCCCAGGACCTAAGCCATAAGCCCTATTCCAAAATCCTAAACCTTTAACCCTTAAACATAAACCCTTAATCCTAAACCCTTAAAACTAAACCCTAAACCCTAAACCCTAAACCCTCAACTCGATTCTAAACCCTAAACCCTAAACCCGAGCCATAAAACCATAAACCATAAACCTTGAGCCACCCATAAACCATAAACCTCCTTGAGCCCTATACCCTAAACCCTTAACCCTTAACCCGAACCATAAACCTAAACTCTAAACCTTAATCCATAATCCCTAAACCATGAACCCTAAGCCCCGAGCCCTAAACCCTAAACGCTAAAATATGAACTATTACCATTAAACACTAAACCTTAAAGCTTAAACTCTAAACCTTGAGTCCTAAAACCTTAGCCCTAAACCCTAAACCCCGAGCCCTAAAAACTAAACCCTAAATCATAAACCCTCACCCAAAGGAAAGTCCTAAAAAGATCTTTCGGTTTTTTCAAAGTGTGTGTAGGGAATAGTGTTTAAGGTGATCGATTGAATTATTTAGTTTTGATGAAAGAATACTTCCTTTAAATACCTAAAAAGGCATTTTTGGCCATTCTATAGTTAATTGAACACCGTTCTGTGAACAAGTGAAAATGAGCTAGTCATGTCGGTGAGTCATCAAGGACCATTATTTTTGAAGTATTAATCATTATCTCCATAAGAGACATATGAGAAAAAATGTATGAGAATCATGAATTTGATTCCATGAAAGGATTATTTTAGAGATAGGAAAGGTGAGGGGATGATATTTATATGGAGCACCATGTTTCTAAGAATGAGAAATCATCTCGAGTTCACTTGATGTAATTTATTTGGTATTATTCATAATAACTCATTCAACACCTATTAGTGTTATCAAACCTTAAGGAGGAGGCACATTACAATCACCTCATTTTGACCATAGGATAGGAATCCCATTCAGGAACGATCCTCTATCTACAAAGTGAGGATCTCTTTTTAGTAAGAAGTAGACAAACATCATAGAGTTAATTCATAATCACTAAAGTGAACTATGGACCAAATTTAAAAATTAGTACAAATTCAAGCAATGGTAGGGCCAAAATCCATTTTATAAGGTCAAAAACCTAAAATAAGACTATATGCCTTCCCAAAATAAAGACCGACTACAATATATGTCTTGAAAGTTTTAGGTCATTTGCTGAAATCTTGAAAATGAGTAAGTACTAGCGAGATAAGATTTTGAAAAAGTATCTTCTAGATTATAACTGTTGGAGCTACGAGACCACTTCCATAAGGCACATAGTGACCCTAATTTCTTATATTTACTACAATAAATTTAAAGTTATAAGAAATAATAAAGGAAATCTTATTATAACGTGTATGTATTTTGAATTCTTTGAAATGCGTACGCGTTATAGGTTTGGTGATTTCTGAGCTAAACAAATTAAAACGCGAGTGTGGTTTATAAAAATGCATACGTGTTTCATCTATTTTCAGGTTCTTGTCCACTTTGGACCCTAACTTCGTGCACTTATCCGGACCAGTCTAGGTTAAATGATTAAGTATTCTTAATTTATCTCTAAACTAATTAACATTCAACTAGGAAGGTATCATAATTTAATTTAGTTAATTAAATGTTTTTCTCCTCTTTAATTAACATTCACACCCTAAATGATTTACCTTATACTTAGTTACTTTAGTTCCATAATCTTAATGACTTAAATGTCCATTTCATTAATTTTCTAAAACATACTATGAACTAAAAATGACTTGCACAATAAGGTGTTTAAATGGCCCCATTCACCCATCTACACATACCTTTAAATTTATTTAAAACATCCATAAAATTCATTCCTACCAAACAATTGTAGGGTTGATCCTCAACCCTTGGATCAATTCAATTGTGGCCACTAGATCCTAGGGTTCCAAACTAACCCTAAATATCCTTATGCATTCTTATTAAATCCTTTTCTTTACCCTAGTCTCCTCATTTGGTCACTTTGTTTTTGTTTAATTTGTAGGTTGGAGAAATGGAAGCCATGGGAGCAAGGAAGGAAGAAACTATGGAGGAATTTACAAAATCAAGCTTAGTTTAGTCTAGGTTGTAGATTTATCATTGTAATTTCTTTCATTCAAAGATTGAAGGGGTTTCCACTCCAAATCTAGAGTTATTAAAAAATTATTTTTATTTTTAGTTCTCTTTTAGACCAAAACCTACCTCCATTAATATGTATGAGATTGAGTACTTTTAATTTACCATTTGAATATTTACTTGCTTGAACAATGAAATTTTACTATCATTTGTTTCTTTAGGGGTTTTGTATTTAATTTTTACAAGATTAAATTTTTGTTAGAGAAGGTTAAAATTTGCATGGGGGAAGATTTGCGTTTTTTGCCATTAGTAATAGAACTTCCACCCTACCTTGATGACAATTCATGAACCACCATCTTTCCTAAGCGGTGGTTACGAGACCACCTCTCTACACATTGCAGCAACGTCCTATTCATTAGAAACAAAACCTTCAAACCAATATTTTTCAAAAACAAAAATCACTAGAGTGTTTTAAAAGTCATTCTGAACTTAAATTTATGTGCCTAAGGTTTCCAGTCAAAATTTTATTACATATATTCATTTTATAGTAAGATTACTCATTTTAAAACATTTCCTATTTCAATAGTAACAACAACTACAAGATAATTTTCATTTCTTTCAAAAATAGGTTCTTTCAAGACCAAAAGTGGAAATGAAACTAAATCTACTTATAATGTTGTTTTTTTCCTTACTACAAAATGCAATATTTCAACATAATAATATACTTAAAATTTGTTGCATCTTTCCATTTACACTACAACCATTTATTCAAATAACTACTAACAAATTTGTTCCACATTTAAGGTTTCCAAGCATGCCCTATTAGTACTTTACAATTACTATATTATTTCTTTCCTTTTCACAATACTATAACTTCAACAATGATAATGGACATTATTTTCCTTAAGCATAGATCATTTATTTTAATGAAAATAACATACTTTCTCATAATAAAAATTATAACTAAATTTTTACACAAGATTTCCTTTTGATTCATTTTTTCACATACTACAATATGAGGAGAAAGGAAATTGTACACTTCCTCAATGAAATTTCTTCAAAATCATATTACAACTTGGAAATTGAAACTTACAATGCAACATTTCTTTTTTTAAAATACAATACTAAAGTATTCCATGTCAAGTGAGTATAATAAGAAGGTTTTCTCACAAGGAAGGATTTCTTTTGACATCAACAAATGCTCCAAGTTTCACATCACCAACAAGAGCTCCACCATGTTTTCACTTGTTCACAACAACCAACATGGGGGAGAGGTAACACTCTCCACCCAACAAAAAAACCAACAAGGAGGAAAAACTATCCTCTTCATTGGCAAAGATTTCACGACCATACCAAAACACAATCAACTCAAACTACAATCACAAGAAGGAACTAACAAAATATACAAGGCTTTAAAATGTAAAGCCAAAGGAGAAAGGATCTATGGGGAGGTCACTTATGCCTCCCAATGGGAAATAGGTTCCCACCTTAAAATCCTCAAATATACATGAAAACCCCTACAAACTCTTATTCCTCCCTTAAGATCCTCCTATGTCATAACTCTTATGCCTCCTTAGTATTTCTTATGTCTCTCTCATGAAAACCAAGTAAGAAAAAAATCATTTTCTTTTTCCAAGGTTGGGCACCCAACCCAAACTCCTCTAGAACATGAAATAAACTCTTATACCTCCCTACATTTTAGATCCCCATAGTTACCTCCTACACCACACTTAGGAAATCTACCCAAGGACCCAAAAAGGATATTAAAACACTAAAAACAAACACATATACACAATATAAAAGAAAAAAATTGACAATAGTGTAGCTCCTACCTTTCCATGTTACAACTTGATCTAAAAGTCACACACCAATCTCCTTCAAGACCACTCCAATACCGACAATCTCCAAATAAATCCTTAAGCACTCAAAAATTCTCCAACTCAAAATACAAGAGCCAAAACCCAATGAAGTAACCCCCAAACAAACAAAAGAACAAGTATAAATAGAAAAGGGAGAGAGAAGGTAAGGTGGCTCCATATAGGATGCCACATCACTTATCCTCAACTCCACCTCAAAAGTCAAACCTCAACCACAATGAACTATAAATTGGTGGTTGAGAGGGATAAGAAACCTCTTTCACACACAATCCAAACCCACACCCCCTAAGGAAAAGCTTTAAACCCATCTAAAAAAGTGCAATAAATGTCACTTTTTGTCTCACAAAACACATAATGGGGTTTTATTTTGACCCCCAAATCCAAAGGTAGGGTTGGTAAAGTAATTTAAGAGGTGTGTGACAAGTTTAACTTGTCCCACAAGACTAAAAAATTGGCCCTTAAGGCCAAATTCGAATTTCCAAGATGAGGTAGAGTTTACAACACTCAAGATCATAAGGACATAATTTGCAACACATAAGCCAAAGAGCCATCAAATGTAATTAATTAAATAATTTGTCCCATCCATAATTAGTTTATTTACATGATTAATTTACTAATCTAGACAATATTTAAATAATTAATACAAGGAAAATACATCACTATAATATCACATACTAAAATTAAATAAAGGAAACTAAATAAAAGAACAACACACAAACCACTTGGTCACAATTGGAGGTAATGCCTCCATGGGAACCCCCTAACAACAATTCAAACACACACAACATAAAACATGTTCCCATGGTGACCATTGTTCAATCCATCTAGCATTCTGATATGGTTGGTTTCCAATCCCCCATTGATTGTTGTGATTTTTTAACTACAAAACACATAATACCTCCTTTGGCCTTGTGGCTGAGTTAAAACATCCAAGATAAAATATAAAAATATAAATCCATAATCATCTACATGTGAATTACATCATCATCTAGGCAAGTAACATTATAATTTTTAATTTCTAACAACATCTCAATTATACATTTCATCAATATCGATAGGGTCACAAGATTAGTTCAATTGTTAATGTCTACTCAATATGATGGAAATATCGCATCTCAGAAATATATAACTATGTCAACAATATATCATCATCAATATAAAATGTCTCTAATAATCAACATACATCATACTATGAATCGAAAAACAATAGTCCAAATATCTCTATCACAACATCATGCTAAGTCAAAATGATACAATAATATCTATAAGTATAGTGTGATCGAAATCAACGTAATACGTGTCGAAGGAAGTGGGATTTATAATAAACCCATTCCTATTTAAGTATAAATTTATGTAATTATGTCATGCCCTTAGTGCTTTCTTAAAACCATAACAAATAATTTTTATACCACAAAATATGTTCTCTTCTCCATATACTTCATATCTAAGTGGCTGATGTATGTAAAACTATTCTATTGAAAAAGCATCTATAAGTGATAATTAACATTTATTTTAAAAAATCAAATTTAGTTTTTCCTATTATTGCTAGCATTTTTATTACAATATCAAGCTTTTCTCTTTGAGTACAAGTTTCGTGTAATATATTTTTGGTTATTACAAAATTCCCAAGCCACTAGTATTTCCTTATAATTCTTGACACTTCCTTCTCCATTGAATTTGGTATGATAATACCATTTGATCCAAATTACATCTTTGACTTTAAGAAAATACATTAATTCCCATATATGTTTTATTTATACTTAGCCGTTATCCAATTTTTATCTTTAATTGCCTCTTCATGATACATATGATCATAAGAAAATAGTTCAAAATTAGTAAATAAATGCATATTATATTCTTGGATGTGAATGATCATAAATCTCCTTGATAATTCACTTCTTATTTGAATAATCTCTAAAGTTATATCTCTTCTTTGCTACTGTAGGATTTGAATCATCACTATTTTGAGAATGACCTAGATTTCCTTATGGTTCTCCCTATTACAAATTTGGAGTGGCATGAAATCAATTGGTTTTTCTCTAGGGAGAGATCATTATGGATTGGTAGATGAGGCTTTGGTGGAAGGTTTTTCTAGAGGTATACCTATGTGATTTCATTTAATACCTTTAACAAAAATATGTTATACTCCCTACTCATTTTAGAGTAATGTTTATGCAATAATCGCTATTTGATCTATACTACCGTCATATAATTCCTCTTAAAAAAACTCAACATATATGCTTATAATAATTATCATGGTAATGGGATTGTAAATTTTGTATTCCTTTGAGTGCTTACTAATAATAATTTTCATGGTAATGGGATAGTAAATTTTTATGCCTTTGAGTGCTTACTACATCCAACAAATACATTATTTTCATATATGTCATGTATCTATGCTCCCTCTTTCCTATACTATATGTGAATATGTTACATATCCAAATACTCTTAAGAAGAGAAGTATGTTTATTGTTTTTCCATTCCCCTTGGGGAAGACTATCATGTAAACTCTTTGTTCGGAATTTGTTCAATATATATACTACATAATCCATAACTTATTCCCATTACTCATTTCGTAAATGATTGACCTTCAACATTCTTATATCCATATCTATTATGGTTATTTTTTCCTCTCTTATACCTAATTTTCTTAATTTTTGTACTTGGGTGTAAAGTACTTCAGTAACTCACAATTTTATAGAAAAAATATAGGAATGCGTTAGATGTATAAACCCACAATGTTAAGATATGAGTATCTTGATATAATAACAACATTTTATTTATACTATGGCTTTAAATTTTGAAACACTTTGATATATAATTTATAAAATATACCTATGCCTTCTACTTATAATTTTCACTAGAAGTCAAAAAATAGAAACCATCCAACTATGGAGGGGGTTTGCATGGATCCACATAAGTCTGAATCAATTTCTTCTAGTGAAAATTTGGCCATTTATGAATTTATTATTGAAAAGGGACCTCCTTAAGTTGTTTATCCAATATCTAGTTCTCACGAGGTCTTCTAGGACTCTCTATAGAAGGTAATTCTATCACCTAATTCTTGTTATAAAATATATTGAGGCCAAAATAACATATTACTAAACCTTAAGTTCTAGAGAAAGAAATTGTTTTGGCCAAAATTTCAAAATCTTATGATTTCTTAATTGAATAAGTGCTTGAAAATTTTCTCCAAAAAAACTTCATTTTCCCCTTTAAACATGGCATTAGACCTAAAAACATCTCTTTTCGACCTTAAACAACCCATTCTCGGTGTGAATATTCACATTATGTAGAAAGATTTCTACCATTTTCTACATAAGAATCGTCTCTCCTTTTCACCTTTGGTGATGTCTCTTCATTGACTATTTGGGATAAATTTGGTTAAAAATTTTAGTTAGTGCACACCCCGAGGTCTCACCAAATTCACCGTTTGTGGGTTTAAAATTATCCCTTGAATACATATTGTAATGACTACTTATTTTCTTGTGAAGAGTGTTTACAAATGGGCCTTGGAATCACTACCGCAAGAGATTTTGATTGTGTGTCAACATTTTTTAAATCAACACAGCCTTTAAATCGTATGTTGTAATTTTCCGTCAAAAACAATTATGTTTTTCTTTTCGATGATTCTAAGTGAGAGGTTAGAAAGAAATCCTTCCATTCGGTCTTATTTTAGCTCTCTTGTGTGTCATTTTTAAGGCTATATTTGGCATAAGTAGGGGTATCCTTATGTGGAATTCTATCTTATTGACTAATGGAATATGATTGCATTTGTTAAAACCACTCCTTATCGGTATGAGTTTATATGATTATGCCATGACCTTAGTGTTTGCTTGAGACAATAATGACCACTTTTCATACTAAAATATTTGTTCTCTTCTCCATATATATCATATCCAAGTGGTTCAGATGTACACTTCTTCCCTTCCACCCCCTCCCCAAAAAAAACATTTAAAAAGGGTAATTTAACATTTAATTTAAAATTTTCAAATTATTTTATTCTACTATTGCTAGCATTGTTGTTATTTTTCTTCATTTTCATCCATGAAATCATGGAGCAAGGTTTCAAGCACTATGGTGGTGATTAAGGGTGTGGTTGGTAGCTCAAGGTGGAGGAATGAAATGAAAACTTGCTTCAAACGGGAAATTTGATCGAGGAATTGATGACTATAAGTTATGCTACTCTCATTGTGCCCTTTAAGGATGGAAAGGGCAGCCTTCAAAAGGAGATGCACAAGTTTTATAGGAGGAATGATACATTGGACTTGGTTCAATTTCGTAGGGGCACGAGGTCTTAGTGGAATTGTAGACTTGTATTATTCTTGATGAGGGGGCAATAAGTAGTATACGCTGAGGGATTTCAACGACCCTAATTATGTCATGGGATATGTGGATTCTACTAAAGAAGAGTGCAAAGGCCCTCCATGGTAGAATAATTAATTTTCAAGTCATTACTTTAATGCAAACTATTTACAAAATTCACACAATTGAATCTTTCAAGGAATAGATAAGTTAAGAGCTTAGAATGAAATCCAAATGAATTCAAAGGAATATATATTTTAAGATCATAAAATAGATTTGAAGGAAATGGAAACCAAATGATTCAAATGTTGGCATAGTAACTAGTTAACATGATGAGATGCCTCTCCACCACCAGTTCGAGATTTTGGTGTGACAAAAAATTTAATGGTATTAGAGAGCTAGGTAGTTAAGTGCGCCCGACCTGGAGTAGTACTAGGATGGGTGACCTCCAAGGAAGTCCTAGTTTCGTTTCCTCCAAATTTTATTGGACTTGATTGGGTCAAAAGGACATGACCTAGTATACTTAAAAACCTATGTCAAGGGCCCCCTAAAACAACTCGCATAACCCAAGTGGATCTAACCAAATTTTTCAATGGACCGTAATCCACCCATCCCCATTCATGCAACATCCTCGACCCCTTACGAGACCAGTTCCATCCACCATGGAACCCCAACCGACATAGAGCTCAATTAAAAATTTGAATTTTGGTTTGACTTAACCTTCCATTCAGTTCACACATCTTGAATTCTTGTGAGCACCCGCAACCCATCATACATCTTGTCAACTAGTAAATTTATCCATTGCAGAGAAGGACACTAAGTAATTCGTAACATCAAATGTGAAATTTGAACTAGGGTCTCCTACCCATAAATACCCCTTGATCGGCATCGTGGGAGTGACGAGTCCCACCTGGCGGCTCCACCTCTCGAAAATAGCCACGTAAAAACTCCACTTACACTATCATTGCCAATCCACTCCATCCTCACTAAAAGTGCCCATGATCACCTCATCAACTTCCTCTTTGAACCCCTCCTTGTTATATAAGTCTTTGTTCATTTGAGGAAAAGGTCGGTGGAAACCCACGGCATCGTCTGCGCGAACAGATGGTCATCTCAACGCTACAACAATAGGACTAGGCATCAAAACCGAACCTTCTTGCACTTATCACATATGATACTTAATCTCTAAAAATCAATTATTAGTTCATGTTTTTCATACCAAGAATACAAAAATACTACTCTCTGGAACTTTTGAGCCAACCGGAATATTGATGCACAACCTCACAAAACTAATCTAGATCTGGCCTTCATTGCAAGATCTGCCATAATGAGCACTCCTCATCACTCTAGCAATCCCAAATAACACATTCATCTCCCGTAACCCAAGGAGAGGGCTGGGAGGTGAATCCAAATAGGAATTTTAGAGAATGAACTCTCGTAATCAACCCAAGACTCGATCATATGAGACAAATAATTATTTTCCCATAAAAGTAGGGTGCCTCCAAAAGCACCATTTTTAGATCCTATTCATCCTGGAAATAGAAAAGGAAATCATCCTTCACAAGTGCCTGATCATCTAGTTTGTAGGACCATTTCCTTATGCACCAATCTAGAATGAAATCTATATTTTGGTTGAGACCTCCAAAACACACACAAGCACTTATTTGGAAAAATTTGGGCTCTATCAAAAACTTCGGGATATATAGATGTGGAGATCCTTCACTCCATGAAGGCATTAATTTTAAGCTCTCGTTGTGAGCATCTCCAAATAGCCTCTATGCCCAAGTTTTTCCCACACCACAAGCTTCCATCCCAAAAAAATATATATTTTGTTCTCTTTGACTCTAACTCATATAATGAATTCCACCATTGAATGATAATTTAATTTAATTTAATTTCAAAATTAATGTCCAGAAGTAACCAAAAAGGTTAAAGGGACTACAAGAGGAGAAAAGAGAACAAGACAATGCATGAAGGAAAAAAAAAATAAAAACAAAATACGAGAAAACAAGAATAGAAAGACACGGGAAGCAACAGTCTATGTGCAAGCTTAGAAGGTTCTACGCCTAGTAGATCGTGACTGTTGTGTGAAGTCATGTGCCGTTTATGCCTCGGTGTTGTGTAGAAGGCTGAAGGAATGCACCAATATTCTAGAACCCAAGGCTGCCATGATGATGTTTGAGGAGGCCATATCTATGTTGGGTCATCTCCCTGATAAATAAAGAAACACATCTCTGGTCTTCATAATGAATAAGGGCACGTAATGAGCCTTGAGTTTCTCGAAAGAGACAATAGTACCTACCATGGATCTCATAGTACATAGGAAACGAAATATAAAGTGCTCCTCTGATTCAGGTTCATTGTTGCAAAGTGTGCAAGTGCGTTGGTCCCTAGGAATGTAGTGCTCTGTCTCCATGCGAAGCTGATGAGAGAAAACTTGTAGTTGACCCAATGGGAATCTCAAACCTAGTGGGAACTTGATGTATTTAGGGAAATGGCACGTCCATCTTCAATTTGGAGATAATGCTCCAAATAGTGGTGCATTTTTTTGGAAATGGTTCTATTGGTTCAATACATGTTGATCTAATGTAAGATTTTTAGATCTCCTCTCTAATTATTCTATGAATTTCCCTTCTAGGCATGTGGGAAGAATTAATAGAGAATGTGAGAGGAGGAAGGTGATTAATATCCAATCCAATGCTTTGGAGGAAGGTTGTACAATGTGCATACAAAGTGGTTTGGATCCCCAATTCACATAGCCTCATGGATGATTGGAGAGCCTTGAAGGGGTATCTATTTTGTCCAATTGGTGTATCTGCCATACATCTTAGTCTATGGAGTAGCATCACAAGATGAAATATAGTTGAGATTCGGAGAGGGTGCGTGCCAAACTCAGCCAAGATGATTGCATGTGGAACTGAGCATTTTTCCCAGAGGGTCCTAGATAGCATGGAGATGAGTACTCTATCAACACGAGCCCAACTATTGTGCCGAAGATCAGGGCCCCAAATCTCATAACCATACAACACTATTGGTATCACTAGAGTTTGGAAAATACACAATTTTGCATTGGCATCTTGAAATTGAAGCTGGAAACATTGTCTCTCAAGTGTATTTAGGGCTGCATAACCTTTACATAATCTCTCTTCTTCTGCATGAAGCATGTTCAAAGGAGGGCCCATGAAAGTCACTCCAAGATAGGTGTAAGATGAGACTACCTCCACCAAGATAATGTAAATGTTATATTTATTTTTGGAGAGAATTTTGAAGGGGAGAGGAAATATAAACTTATAAAATAAACATTAAAATCATTACTTAGAAGCTCAAACCAAATTTGACACCACTTCTATGCTTTTCAATTACATTAATGTGATGAATGCAATATACACACATATATAATTTCATAAAGTTCTAGAGAGTTATGGATTCTCTATTAATATACATAGAGGTAGACAAAAACAATAGATTATCTAATTACATATAGGTTTTCTAGATTTAAAAAATCATCCTTAAATTCTTGTTCTAAAACAATAGATTCTCCGATTACATATAGGTTTTCTAGATTTAAAAAATTATCCTTAAATTCTTGTTCTAACATATTTAATGTTAAATTTCTCCAAATTATTTTGTTATTTCCAAGTGGTTTTCATTCAATAAGGTAGGTGAGATAAATTAGCTACTATTTTAAACACTTTCTCTTACTTTAGACCACTTATGTTTGTTATACCAAGATAAAATTTAAAATAATCAAAACTATCTTTTAACAATGACTTTATAGTAATATTTTCATTTGAACTTCATATTTTAAAAAATTCAAATAGATTTCTATATTGTTAATAAGCTACGTGATGAAATAATTCCTAGTATCAATGTGTTTATTTCACTTATAGAAGACATGATTATTTTGTAATACAATTTTTATGTGTTTAATGTTTGAAAATATTTATGTTTGTTCATATTAGTAAAGTAGAAGATACAATACTTTGTGCATCCAAACCATTTGATTTGATGTGCATGTTGCTACCACATATTCTACTTTTGTAGAAGATATATAGTCATAATGAGATATTTATTTGTGGTACATGACACTATGCCCGATAAAAATGGAACACATAACCCAAAGTGCTCTTCCCGATCATCCATACTACATATAAATTACTATTAGTAAAGCCAAGTAATGTAAAATCATTAGATGATTCATCTAATATTGCATGTACAATGGTTAGGACCGTAACATATATCAATATCCATTTTCGATGCTTCGTTGTGATTATTTTGATGAGCGCATGCTTGATATGAGAGTAATTTCATTCATGATATCTAGCTTAGTGGCAATCAAATATATTAAACTATCAACTTCTCTCTTATACTAATTAGGATAAAATTTGATCCCTTGTCTCCTTTTATCAACTTTATTCCTATTAAAAATGAAGTTATTGTTGAGTTGCTATTAATATTACAAAATGTATAAAAACATAAATAGACTATTTTATTTGACATACAAAAATTTCATTCTTTATTTGATAGACTTAAATGTGAAGAAAACATAACATTAAGGCCAACTATATAATTTTGAATTCTCTTTTCTTGGGTATTTCAACAATTGGACTTGTAGATTTCCTATGAAGATTAGATAAACAACATATATACATTAGATCAATTTTTTTCCTTAACAATTAATTTTTATGGAAAACCTTGGATCACTACTACATCTAATAAACCCATTCCTATTGAGGTTTAAGTTTATTTAATTGACCATTCCCTTAGTGCTTTCTTCAAACCATAATGAGTACCTTTTATACCACAAAATATGTTCTCTTATCCATATACTTCATATCCATGTGGCTGATGTATGTACACTTATTCTATAAAAAGATCTATAAGGGATGAATTAACATTTATTTTTAAAAATTCAAATTATTTTTTCTGAAAACTATTACTATCATCTTTGTTATTATAATATCATGCTTTTGTACAAAAGTACAATTTTAGTTTAATATATTTTTGGTTGTTAAATAAAAATACCCCTAACCACTAATATTTCCTTATAATTCTTGACACTTCCTTCTCTATTGAATTTGGTCTTATAATACCATTTCACCCCAATTGCATCTTTGATTTTAAGAAAATACATTAATTCCCATATATAATTTATTTATACATAGTTGCTATCTAATTTTTATTTTTAAATTCCTCTTCACGATACATAGGATCATGAGAAAATAGTGAAAAATTAGTACATACATCCATATTATATACACATGTGAATGATCATAAATCTAAAACTGGAAGTAAGAGTGCTTGGAGGCAATAGCTATTTTTTTTCCCTTCATGATGTTGACTTGTCAAAAAGGTGTTTCTTGAAGGCCCATGGTTTTATGGGAAATATGCCCTATGCTTGAGTCACTGGTCTCCAGGGTTGAAATCTCATAGTATGTTTATGGCTCATTCGATATGGATTTGTTTACCATATCTCTGTTAGAATTAAGGGAACATGAAGTTCTTTTAGGTCTCTTAAGATCGATGGTCATCCTAATAGCGGTAGATCCAACCACCAAGGCACAATCAAGACTGATCTTTGATAGGATGTGTGTTAATGTGTATGTGGGGGATAAAATCCTGAAAAAAATTATTTTGAATAACCCACATTATCAATGTGAGCAGTTAATAATGGTTGAAAAACCCCAAGTTTTCTTTGAAAAATGCCAAAAAGTGGGAAATGAAACTTTTTCATCATGTTACAGGAATCTACTGACTTCATTGGCAGAGGGACATTATGAAGAGAATTTATGTATACAGGTATCCTAATTCAAAGAAATTTTACCTAAAGAGGAGCCTAGTTAAAACAAAAATTTAGGAGGAGGACGGTGAATGCTCACAAGAGGAGACAAAAGACATGTTGGAAGGTCAAGTGGAGATGTGGTGGTTAGTTTTCCTGGAGGAGCAGAGCACCACTCCTACGGTGGTAGATGGGAAGTCTCCACACAAATTAAAATTTGAAGGTTGTGTTTAATTCTCCGAGACTCCATTTACTAGTAGTTTGAATCCAAATTTACATGTAATTAAGGCGATGACTATTGACAATGACAAGTTAGGTAATACACCAGTTTTTGGTGAGATTTGGGTCAATATGCAAATTAATTTGAGTGGGGAATTAATAAAAGTAAATAACTATTCATTTTGAGCGAGAAGAGTTCTAATAGTAGTATAAATGGTAATAGAATAGACCACGAGGTAGTAAGAAATGTGGAGGAGCATAAACATGGGGATAAAAGCCCCTGACTTTGAATAATTGATAAAGGATGAATTACGTGGCAGCTTGGAAGTTTAAATTATGGCTAATGGAGAAGATATTAAAGATAATCTCATGCCCTCCTCAAGTGTAGGTGATGGCTGGACTAAGGTCCACCACAAGAAACATATTTCTAAGACTCGATCGTATATTGCGAAGCCATCTATTGACAAACACTAGTGGCTAGTCTTTTTTTTTTTTGCAAGGGTTTGACTAGGATTTACGGCTAACATTTAGCTCGTCATTGGAAACCATTTATTAACTATTTTTTGGCCCTCAAAGCATTGATTTGATTTGGATCATCTAAATGTTGTTGTGCTAATTTGATGTTGTTCTTAGGCTCTTTTCTTGGTAGATCACTTTCTGCTTTTGGGCTTTCTAGTTATATCTTCATGTATTTTTTTTTGTGCTTTCAATTTAGGAATTTTGGATTTTGAGTTTCCTTGTAAAAGGGTATAGTCCCTTTCAAAAACTATTTACCCTTACTACAAAAATGATCATAAATCTCCTTGATAATTCATTTCTTATTTGAATAATCTCTAAAGTGATATATCTTTTTAGCTATTGTAGGATTTGAATCATCACTACTTTGAGAATGACCTACATTTCTTGGTAGTTACCCCTATTAAAAATTTGGAGTGGCTTGAAATCCAATTGATTTTTCTATAGGAAATACCATGAAGGAGTGTTAGATGAGAGTTGGGTGGAAGGTTTTTCTAGAGGTTGATGAGGGTCATCAATCCTCGCCATTAAAAATGTCAATCGGGTTGGTTTCAAAGTTGTATGCATTAAGAGAAGAAGATCTCGGAAATCAATTCCTTTAAACACAAACCAAACTTGCATAAAATAAATCACACTTGCAGAAATTAAAAGGCACACTTGTAGAAATAAAGTTTACATTAAATAAACACACTTGCATGAATTGAAAGGCACACTTCCATAAATTGAAATTGCACACTTAAATTGAAAATATAGGAAAGAGGAAAGGAAACTTGTAGGTTCAAAAATAAATTACATAACATAAAAAAAAAATTTACAACAAAAGGAAAACTACAGAAATAAAGAAATTACATAACATAAAAAAACGAAATTTAAAACAAAAGGAAAAATGCATAAATAAAGAAATAAACATTAACACATTGATCCATCTTCCTTGGAATGAGTGGCCAGCTCATTCCTTGGAAGAGGATTTAATTCATACTTTTAATTCAAAACTTTGTAAAAATTTACTTCCAAAGATTGGAAAGAAAGAACAGACTTGATTACTTGGGAAAAGAAATTACATATCTAATGTGGAAGGTTGCATTTATAATTTATGCATTTAACCAACTCCTTATTTTAGGAAATACAATCTGATCTTGTCTTTATTCCAATCCTAACAACTAAGATTCCCATCTCCATAAAATATGGAGAGATATATATTATTGAAGTCAAATCTTATCTCACTTATTTTAGGAAGATTTGCTCCCAAATCTTCTGAAACTTGCTTTACAGTAACAAGAATAATAATGAATTTATTCCTCTAAATTATTGGAAATAGGATTTTCTTGAAATATGATTTTGACCAAATATCTTTCTTCGATTTTCTATTTGAGTTTGTTGTTTTTGATTGTGAAACTTTTGACGCTTGTCAAATACGGTTTTTCCTCGTACTGTAGTTCACTAAAAGTTAATTTTTTCTCTATTGGTAAAACCTATAGTAAATCTCAATGAGCCTTAGGTTTTTATTAAATACATTCCTATGAATAAAACCTCTCTCATATTTTCCATTTGAATTTTCTATTTATGTTTATGGAATTTTTAGTGCTCACGAGAATTTTTAATACACATTTCCTGAACATCATAGTTCACTAAAAGTTAGATATCTCTTTATTGGTAAAACATGTAACAAATATAACTAAGTTTTTGTTAAAAACATTACTATGAAAGAAAACCTCTCTCAGATTTTCCATTTGAGTATTTTATTTTGTTTATGAAACTTTTAATGCTTGTATGATACATGTTTCCGAACTGCAACTCATTAAAAGTCGGATCCTCGTAATTGGTAGGTTTCAAAAGGTAACAAATCTGAATATTTTTTTTTAAACAAATTACTATGAAAAAAATCTCTCATATTTGCTATTGGAATATCTCAATTTCATTAATCCTCAAAAAAAAATCATTAAAATGTCAAAAAAATTAGAACTAAATGGGATTTGTCCATGAAATTTTGCCAAAGTTCTGAACTAGCTGTTGTTGTAAAATCACAACACCCCCGGATGCACATAAGGCTTCTAGGTTGATATTCTAGCATCCGGTGTGATTGCACAACATTGAATCCTCTCTACAAGTGTGGGACTTGTGAAAATGAGAGAGGAATCTCCAGAGAAGGCTGGTTCCTACTCTTAAACTACTCGCCACAAGCTATTCCAAAGTGTAGGAAAGCTAATATAATCCTAATCTAATCACCAAGGGGATAGGGAGAGAGAAAAGGGAAAAAAACAGAGCCTACACTAAAACGGTGATACACCAGAGAAGGAGAATGTTGAACATCTATCAAAAACCGCCATGGAACAAAGAGAGGTGAGCAATGGGAAGGATGGACAGACGCATCATGAACACAAGGATAGATTTCACATGTAAAATGTCCCAAAACTCCATGAACATAGCTCCAAACCTAAAATGAACATTCAGAACATGCACAAATACCTGCAATGAAGAGAGGCAAGAAGGAACAAAAAAGAACGAGCAAGGATGGATAGATGCATCACGAAACATGGTTTTGTTGCTCCGTAAGTTTACAGTAACATCATTTCATTAGTAAAAGGTAAAAAAACACCATTACAGAGAAAGGAGGAGGTTCGAACTCCATTTTCAACCTTGGAGAAGAAAATAAGGGAGGGCAGAGCTGAAAGATGAAAAACTTGTAATAATATCCCAAAATGAGCCAAATCTGGCTTTTACATTGCATGGGTCGAGCCCAGGAGAGAGAAACATACAAAAACGTGGGAGCCCATTCCTCCGCGACTTCATGAAATGCATTAAAATGGCATGGGTTACCTTACAATCCCATACCCTATCATTTTGACCAAAATGGGAGGAGAGTGCACCCATTCGCATTAAATTTGGTATTTGAAATGTCACTTCTGGCCATGGACACGCGTCAGAGCTGTTTCTCAATTTCCTCTCTCCAAACTGAACCAAAATTCAAGATTAACCCTAGAATCATGTAGATAATTTCATAATCTTTCCGTTGATATAAAGAACGTGCAAATCCGAGCTCTGGATCAAAAGATATGGAGATCTGAAGATTTAGGGCACAAAACAGGCAAAAATGTGTTTTGAAACTTTTCCCGCGCTTCGCCACCTGGATGATACGTGTCAAGAGCTGATTGGGTGCGTGATTCTCTCTCCTCTGCTCACCCGTGGGTTTTCTTTGAAAACTTTGACCTTTTTTGTGATTTTCCACTTTTCCCGCACTCCCGCCACTGAGGACGCGTGGCATGCATTGATTAGAGGATAGGGGCGCGGGGTCTTCTTTTACTTTTAGATTTTTGGCCAAACTCTTGCTAAATTCTCTAACTCCTCCCGAGCTCCATACTTATCATTCCATTGGACACGTGTCCAATTCTTATTTGGCTAGGGTGACCCTTCAAACCTCACCCCTTGACTTTTGGACTTTCTCCCTTGTGACATGTGTCATGATTTGGTTGGTCTCAAGGGTCTACCGTATTTTTGCTTCCACCGCGTCCTTTGTCCCGGATGTTCGAACTATCTGGGACAAAACTTCTTATCCACCGATTCGAGGGCTTTCTATCCCTCTTTCGTCGATGACACGTGGCGTTGCGTGATTGGCTCTCGGTTCCTTGCTATCGCGTCCCACACGTCCCTTTGTCCTAATTGTCCCTTTGTTGAAGTTCCCGTTTCGCCGATCCGGGCAGTTCGTGTCCTTCACGTACATTTGTTCAATTTGTCCGGGCCTGGGACAAATTCTTCCGAACCGCCGAAATGGGGTTCCTTTGCTATCGCCACTTCACCTTTTCACGTCCTTGGCGTTCTTGCATGCCCAAATGTCCCAACCGCTTAGTGCGAAAGATCTCCTTTTCAGCCAATCCAGGCGGTTCGCGCCCTTCGTGTCTTCTTGTCCTAAATGTTCCAGGATCAAGTTCTCTATTTCGGCCGGTCGAGCGGTTCGCGTACATTTGGCCCAAGCTGTATATGGGTTACCTTAAGTCTTTTCAGGTGACTCACGTCCTCTCGCATACCGATCGCCCGAGATGTCCATACTGTTTCAACAGTTAGTCGATTTTCTTCTCCTTTGACTAACCGGCTTTCGGCGTTACGCGCGTCCTCACGGCCCGGATGTCCCTTTGCTCTGCAGACTGCCTGGCGGCCTTTCGGTGATTCGTGCCCGAGATGTTCCTCATGTCCCGACTTCTTGCGAGGACTAGGACTTAGCCATTTTCGTGATTTTCCTAGCCCAAGCTTGTTTTTCGCAACTTTTTCACCTTTTCTCAGAACTTTCTCCTTTCTTCTTAGATAGGAGAGTTAGGAAAAATCCGAGGGACCCTATAAACATGATTTTTGCCTTGAATCAATCTATTTGCCTGGGACTTGAGAATTTAATGCATGTTATCAAATTTTACCCTAGGGGGGTGCAATTTGGATAACAATTTAGCGACTCAACGGGGTCATCTACCTTTAGATGAATGATCGAGTTAACTGAAGCAATCCATTGGGCATGGAGTCATGAGTTGTAGCTGAAAAATGATCTTAACTTTGAAAACCTCCTCTCGAACCGCTAACCTTTGAAATGGATATGCTGAGCAAAACCAAGCAACACCAAAAACTATGTATAGAATTGAAAATCATACATGCTCCAAATGGAACATGCAGAGTGTGCATAAGCAGTTCTTCCGCTGAAAGCAAGCCTACCTACTCTACTTTAACTTGAAGCAAAGGAAGCTAGACAAACCTGCGTGGTTGTGAGAAATAACTTCCCTTTCTCAAAAGTGGCAGCCATGCAATTGATTTGGCATTGAACATGGCTATTAGGATGAGTGGGAAATCAACAAGAAGCTGGTCTTCCACCCAAATCATCAAGGTGTCAGCTGAAAAAAATTCAATACCTCTTTTAGTTGTTCTACATTTGGAGTGAAGAGGTATGACATCGATCCTTGATACTTTGTAGCTCGTCCTCACACTCGAAGTAAGCATGGTGGTTGTGACTTCTCCTTTGGCTCCAATGAAGCCAAATACCTGATTGGGCAAGGTCGATCCATTCGATGTGCCCATAGCTCTGATTTTCAACTCCGAAAATGGAGTCTTCTTATAGACCGTCTTGAATAGATGGTGTGGAAGAAATGGTGGAATTCTTCTGTCATTTCTCTTCCTCAATGAAGAACATGGAAGATTAAAATCTTCCAATCTTGGTTCCAAAGAGCTGCTTTATAAGATGTGGAGCTACGAAAATGAACATTCTCCTTCATGAAAGTAGACTCAAGTGTTTGGAATGTGGATGATGAAAGAGAGAATGGTGGAAACTCAACCGGCTCTTCTCCATCAAAAGCAGTCCTCCAAATCGGCGAAGGTAAACCGCCTCATTGCTGTCCTCTTGCTCATGTTGAACTTCCTCCATGGTGTCTTCTTGATCTGCAACTTGATCCCCATGGTTTCTTTCACCCTCTAACATTGAGTTTGAGAGATCAAACTCCTCTTCAACATTAGAGCTCAAGAGAGATGAAATAGAAAAGAAGAAGCGAAGGTTCTCTCAGAATCGCTTTGTGCTCAAAGCCCTTGGATCTGCAATTTTCTCCTCCACAGCTAGAATGTGCTCCTCTTCTTTTGCATTTGGAGCAACTTCTCCTTCCTCCAATGTTTGAATACAATCTTGCTCTTGATTGAACTCTTCCTCTAGCATGAAGTTTGTCAAGTCAAACTCTTCGATCTTCTTCTTCTTTTTGCTCTTCTTACGCTCCCACAAAATCAGTCCCGACCACCATTTGTTCTCTAACTCCAACCTCAGCCTCTTCGTAGGCTTAACCATCAAGGGGATCTTTGTCATCCCAAATTTGGAAGCCAAAACCCTCAAGTTATCTGTCATTTCTTTTCTGTTGGGCTCCTCTTCTTGCTTTGTCCTTGATGACTGATTTTTACAATTTCTTATTCCCACATGGAATTGCGAATGCAAGAGGAGGGATGGGTTGTAACTCAATCGATTTAGCAATTTTTGTGGTGGTAGAGGAAATGGAAACTCTTGTTTCCTTGGAGGAGGGGGTATTTCGTTAGCTCTTGTGGAGGGGGTGGTATGCGGAAGAAAAAAGGAAAGAAGAATCGAGATGTGGTGGAAAGGCGAGAGGTGGAGACATGGGATCAACATTTGGGACAGCGGATGGAGAGTTTAAAATTTGAAATTCCAAATGAGATGATGTTGCTCGAGCAATGGGAAGAGAAAAGCCAGATGATGGTGTAGAACTTACCCATTGACAAGGTTGTTTAACAACAAGTGTATAGGCCTCTATCTCTGCTTCGTCCATTGTGCAAGTTGGGGCAGCATCTTCATCATGAAGTCCAGCTTCTCACGAGGGCTAAAGTGTCTTTGAAAAGGGCCTCCCCATGGACAAGGAGTCCTGCAACCAATTTTGAAAGCTCTCATTTGAGCATTGCTGGCTGCGCACCATCTTTACCTCCATCTTTTAGATTTTCTCCAACAGACCAACATCTTGCATCTAATTATCTTCATTATATGCATACTCTTGCTTTTGGAAAGCTCCATAGCCAAACTGATTTTGGCATTGCTGCTCATATGGGTGCATGCTGATCTTGAACTTGTTCAAAATGTTGATTTGGAGGATTTGTAAAACGTGTTGGAGGTGTGATATACTTTGTTGTAAATGTGAGTTCCATGATGGAAATGAAGTCATGATTGCACAACTTCATGGAATGGAAAAGAATGAAAGGGGTAGAAAGAAGGATAGATGGATGAAAAATAGGTGCAACTTTAGAAATGGGTTGCTGATCGGATGGAGTCACCAGATGTGTTTGCAAGTGCCTCCAAAGGCTGAAATCTTCACGAAACACACCGACCTACGCAAAAGATGAAGTGGAAGACCTCTAAGCTCCCATTGGGCGTGCCAAAACTGTTGTTGCAAAATCACAGCACCCCTGGATGCACATCAGGCTTCTAGGTTGATGTTCAGGCATCCAGTGTGATTGCACAACATTGAAACCTCTCTCCAAGTGTGGGACTTGTAAAAGCGAGAGAGGAATCGAAGAGAAGGCTGGTTCCTTCTCCTAAACTACTCGCTACAAGCTATTCCAAAGTGCAGGAAAGCTAATATAATCCTAATCTAATCACCAAGGGGACAGGAGAGAGAGAAAAGGGAAAAACAGAGCCTACACTAAAACGGTGATACACCGAGAGAAGGAGAATGTTGAACATCTATCAAAATTGCCATGGAACAAAGAGAGGTGAGCAATGGGAAGGATGGAATGAGACGCATCATGAACCCAAGGATAGATTTCACACACTGAGAAAATGTCCCAAAACTCCATGAAAACAGCTCCGGACCTATAATGAACATTAGAACATGCACAAATACCTGCAATGAAGAGACGCAAGAAGGGAACAAGAAAATAACGAGCAAGGATGGACGGATGCATCACGAAACATGTTTTTGTTGCTCGGAGAAGTTTACACAAAACATCATTTCATTAGTAAAAGGCAAAAAACGCCATTACAGAGCAAGGGAGGAGGTTCGAACTCCATTTTCAACCCTTGAGAAGAAAATAAGGGAGGCGAGTAGAAAGATGAACAACTTGTAATAATATCCCAAAATGAGCCAAATCGGCTTTTACATTGCATGGGTCGAGCCCATATACAAAAACGTGGGAGCCCATTCCTCCTCGACTACATATGCATTAAAACGGTATGGGATACCTTACAAGCCCATACCCTGTCATTTTGACCAAAATGGGAGGAGAGTGAGACCCATTCGCATTAAATTTGGTCACTGAAATGTCACTTCGGCCATGGACACGCGTCGAGCTGTTTCTTAACTTTCTCTCTCCATACTACACCAAAATTCAACATTAACCCCGAGAATCATGTAGATAATTTCATAAGATTTTCGTTGATATAAAGAACGTGCAAATCGAGCTCTGGATCAAAAGATATGGAGATCTGAAGATTTAGGGCACAAAGCAGGTGAAAATGTGTTTTTGAAACTTTTCCGCGCTTCGCAACTTGGATGACACGTGTCAAGAGGTGATTGGGTGCGTAATTCTCCCTCCTCTACTCACCGCGGGTTTTCTTTGAAAACTTTGACTTTTTGTGATTTTGGAATATTTCCCACCTTTTCCCTGCACTCCCACCACCGAGGACATGTGGCATGCATTGATTAGAGGACAGGCGCGGGGTATTCCTTTACTTTTAGCTTTTTTGGCTGAACTCTTGCTAAATTCTCTAACTCCTCCCCGAGCTCCGTACTTATATCATTGCATTGGACACATGTCCAATTCCTATTGGTTCGGGCTAACCCTTCAAACCTCGCCCCTTGACTTTTGGACTTTTCTCCTTGTGACACGTGTCATGATTTGGTTGGTGCTTGGAGTCTGCTGGATTTTCACGTCCACCGCGTCCTTACATCTGGATGTCCAGGAATGTCAGGATAAAACTTCCGATCCACCCGATTCGGGCTTCCTGTCCCTCTTCGGATTTGATGTCACATGGCGTTGCATGATTGGCTCTCGGTTCCTTGGGCTATCCACGCCCCACGCATCCCTTTGTCCCAACTTTCCCTTTGTTGAAGTTCCCGTTTGCCTGATCCAGCGGTTCGCGTCCTTCGCGTACATTTGTTCCAACTATCCTAGGTATGCAGGACAAATTCTTGAACCGCCCGAAATGGGCTTCCTTTGCTATCGGCGGCTTCACCTTTTCACGTCCTTCGCATTCCTCACGGCCCGGATGTCCCAACATCTTAGTGCGAAAGTTCTCCTTTTCGGCCGATCCAGGCTGAGTTCGCGCCTTCGCGTCTTCTTGTCCCAAATGTTCGAACTGAATTTCTCTGTTTGGCCGATTCGGGTGGTTCGCGTACCTTTGGCCCAACTATTCCAGGATGCCTTAAGTCTTTTCGGCCGACTTGCGTCCTCTGCGTACTAAGCTTTGCCGGATGTATACTGTTTTTATGATTAGTCGATTTTCTTCTCCTTGGGACCAACGGCTTTCGCGTCCGCGTGTCCTCACGGCCGGATGTCCCTTTGCTCTGAGACTACCTGCCGGCCTTTTGGCTGATTTGCGCCCGGATGTTCCTTGCCCAAGCTTGTTTTCGTAACTTTTTCACCTTTTCTCGAACTTGCTCCTTTCTTCTTGGATAGGAGAGTTAGGAAAAAAACGAGGGGACCCTATAAACATAATTTTTGCCTTGAATCAATCTATTTGCACGGGACTTGAGAATTTAATGCATGTTATCAAATTTACCACAGGGGGTGTAATTTGGATAACAATTTAGCGACTCAGCGGGGTCATCTCTGCTGCTAGATGAATGATCGGTAGCCTAAAGCAATCCATTGGGCATGGAGTCCTAATTTGTAGCTCTACAAACTGATCTTAACTTTGAAAACCTCCTATCCGAACCACTAACCCACCGAAATGGAGTCCTTCTCACCAAAATGCCTTTGAAATGGATGCAAAGCAAAACCAGCAACACCAAAAACTATGTTTAATCTGAAAATCATACATGCTCCAAATGGAACATGCGAGTGTGCATAAGCACTTCTTCTCTTGAAAGAAAACCTACCTACTCTACTTTAAGCTGGAAGCAAAGGTAAGCTAAACAAACCTCAGAATCAAGTTGTGAGAAATAACTTCCCTTTCTCAAAAGTGGCAGCCATGCAATTGATTTGGTATTGAACATGGCTGTTAGGATGAGTAGGAAATCAACAAGAAGCTAGTCTTCCACCCAAATCATCAAGGTGTCAGCCTAAAAACAAATTCAATACCTCTTTTAGTTGTTCGCATTTGGATTGAAGAGGTATGGAAGCTGATCCTTGGTACTTTGTAGCTCGTCCTCACGCTCGAGAAGCAAGCATGACATGTTGTGACTTCTCTCTCGGCTCCAATGAAGCCAAATACTGATTGGGCAAGGTCAAATCCGTTCGATATGCCCATAGCTCTGATTTTTAACTCCAAAAATGGATCCTTCTTATAGACCTTGTTGAATGGATGGTGTGGAAGAAATGGTGGAATTCTTTTGTCCTTTCTCTTCCTCCAATGAAGAACATGGAAGATTAAAATCTTCCAATCTTGGTTCCAAAGAGCTCTTTATAAGATGCAGCTGCTGCAAATGAACATTCTCCTTCATGACAGTAGACTCAAGTTTTTGGAATGTGGATGATGAAAGAGAGAATGGTGGAAACTCAACCAGAATTGTTCTCCATCAAAGCAGTCCTCCAAATCGACTAGTAAGCTATTTGCATTGCTGTCCTGCTGCTCGTGTTCAACTTCCTCCATGGTGTCTTATTGATCTGCAACTTGATCCCCATGGTTTCTTTCACCCTCCAACATTGAGTTTGAGAGATCAAACTCCTCTTGAGCATTAGAGCTCGAGAGAGATGAAATAGAAAGAAGAAGCTGAAGGTTCTCCTGTAGCTGCTTTGTGCTCAAAGCCCTTGGATCTGCAATTTTCTCCTCCACACTGGAATGTGCTCCTCTTCTTTGCATTTGGATCAACTTCTCCCTTCTCCAATATTTGAAGACAATCTTGCTCTTGATTGAACTCTTCCTCCAGCATGAAGTTTGTCAAGTCAAACTCTTCGATCTGCTGCTGCTCTAGAGGACAAGTTGGGACTGCAAGATCTTCTTCTTCTTTTCCTCTTCTGCTGCCACAAAATCAGTCCTAACCACCATTTGTTCTCTAACTCCAACCTCAGCCTCTTCTTATAGGCTTAACCATCAAGGGGATCTTTTTCATCCCAAATTTTGCAGCCCAAACCCCCAAGTTTTCTGTCATTTCTTTTCTGTTGGGCTCCTCTTCTTGCTGTCCTTGATTTGAGTTTTCAATTTATTCTTCCCACATGGAATTGGGAATGCAAGAGGAGGGATGGGTTGTAACTCAATGGATTTACCAATTTTTGTGGTGGTAGAGGAAATGGAAACTCTTGTTTCCTTGGAGGAGGGGGTATTTTGTTAGCTCTTGTGGAGGGGATGGTATGTCGGAAGAAAAAAAGGAAAGAAGAATCGAGATGTGGTGGAAGGCGAGAGGTGGAGACATGGGATAAACATTTGGGACAGCGGATGGAGAGTTTAAAATTTGAAATTCCAAATGAGATGATGCTGCTTGAGAAATGGGAAGAGAAAAGCTGATGATGGTGTAGAACTTACCCATTGACGAGGTTGTTCAACAACAAGTGTATAGGCCTCTATCTCTGCTGTCCATTGTGCAAGTTGGGGCAGCATCTTCATCATGAAGTCCAGCTTCTCCGAGGGCTGAAGTGTCATGGAAAAGGGCCTCCTATGGATAAGGAGTCCTGCAACCAATTCGAAAGCTCTCATTTGAGTGTTGCTCTAGACTGCAACATCTTTACCTCCATCTTTTGGATTTTCTCCAACATACCAGCATCTTGCATCGATTATCTTCATTATATGCATACTCTTGCTCTTGGAAAGCTCCATATCCGAACTGATTTTGGCATTTCGCTCATATGGGTATGCATGCTAATCTTGAACTTGTTCAAAATGCTAATTTGGAGGATTTGTAAAATGTGTTGGAGGTGTGATATCTTGCTGTTGTAAATGTGAGTTCCATGATGGAAATGAAGTCATGATTACACAACTTCATGGAATGGAAAAGAATTAAACGGGTGGAAAGAAGGATGGATGGATGAAAATAGGTCTCTGCAACTTTAGAAATGGGTTGCTGATCGGATGGAGTCACCTGAGATGTGTTTGCAAGTGCCTCCAAAGGCTCAAATATTCACAGGAACACACCAACCTAAAAAGATGAAGTGGAAGACCTCTAATCTCCCCCAGGGCGTGCAAAATTGTTGTTGCAAAATCACAGCACCCCTGGACGCACATCAGGCTTTTAGGTTGATATTCAGGCATCCAAAGTGTGATTGCACAACATTGAAACCTCTCTACAAGTGTGGGACTTGTAAAAATGAGAGAGGAATCTCCAGAGAAGGCTGGTTCCTTCTCCTAAACTACTCCGCAAGCTATTCCAGCAAGCAGCAAGCTAATCTAATCCTAATCTAATCACCAAGGGACGAGGGAGGAGAGAGAGAAAGGGGAAAAACAGAGCCTACACTAAAACGGTGATACACTGAGAGAAGGAGAATGTTGAACATCTATCAAAGCTGCCATGGAACAAAGAGAGGTGAGAAATGGGAAGGATGGACGAGACGCATCACGAACCCAAGGATAGATTTCACACGAGAAAATGTCCCAAAACTCCATGAAAACAGCTCTAGACCTATAATGAACATTAGAACATGCACAAATACTGTAATGAAGAGAGAGCAAGAAGGGAACAAGCAAAAAACAAGAAAGGATGGACGAGATGCATCACGAAACATGTTTTTGTTGCTCAGAAGTTTGCCATGAACATCATTTCATTAGTAAAAGGCAAAAATGCCATTACGAGAGCAAGGGAGGAGGTTCGAACTCCATTTTCAACCCCGGAGAAGAAAAGAAGGGAGGGCGAGTAGAAAGATGAACAACTTGTAATAATATCCCAAAATGAGCCAAATCTGGCTTTTACATTGCATGGGTCGAGCCCATGAGAGAGAAAACGACAAAAATGTGGGAGCCCATTCCTCCTCTATGAGATGCATTAAAATGCCATGGGATACCTTACAAGCCCATACCCTGTCATTTTGACCAAAATGGGAGGAGAGTGAGACCCATTCGCATTAAATTTGGTATTTGAAATGTCACTTCGGCCATGGACACGTGTCAGATCTGTTTCTTAACTTTCTCTCTCCATCTGCACCAAAATTCAAGATTAACCCCAGAATCATGTAGAGAATTTCATGAGATTTCCGTTGATATAAAGAATGTGCAAATCTGAGCTCTGGATCAAAAGATATGGAGATCTGAAGATTTAGGGCACAAAACAGGTGAAAATGTGTTTTGAAACTTTTCCCGCGCTTCGCCACCTGGATGATACGTGTCAAGAGCTGATTGGGTGTGTGATTCTCTCTCCTCTGCTCACCCACGGGTTTTCTTTGAAAACTTTGACCTTTTTTGTGATTTTCCACTTTTCCCGCACTCCCGCCACTGAGGACGCGTGGCATGCATTGATTGGAGGACGGGGGCGGGGTCTTCTTTTACTTTTAGCTTTTGGCCGAACTCTTGCTAAATTCTCTAACTCCTCCCGAGCTCCATACTTATCTATTCCATTGGACACGTGTCCAATTCCTATTGGCTCGGGTGACCCTTTCAACCTCGCCCCTTGACTTTTGGACTTTCTCCCTTGTGACACGTGTCATGATTTGGTTGGTCTGTGGGTCTTTGGGATTTTCACGTCCACCGTGTCCTTCTGTCCCGGATGTCCCGAAGCTGTCTGGGACAAAACTTCCGATCCGCTCGATTTAGGCTTCTCTGTCCCTCTTTTGGCCGATGAAACGTGGCGTTGTGTGATTGGCTCTCGGTTCCTTCGGCTATCCGCGTCCCACGCGTCCCTTTGTCCCAACTGTCCCAGTGCTGAAGTTCCCCGTTTTGGCCGAACCGGCCGGTTCGCGTCCTTCGCGTACATTTGTTCCAACTGTCCCAGACTGTCTGGGACAAATTCTTCCGAACCACGAAATGGGCTTCCTTTGC
The DNA here is from genome assembly GCA_018340775.1 of Taxus wallichiana var. yunnanensis. NCBI lineage: Eukaryota > Viridiplantae > Streptophyta > Pinopsida > Cupressales > Taxaceae > Taxus > Taxus wallichiana. The sequence continues at coordinate 722,235,348 of CM031234.1, read as the reverse complement.
TCTCGGCCACTTCGCCTTTTCACGTCCTTCGCATTCTTGTGGCCTCTATGTCCCAACTGCTTAGTGCAAAAGTTCTCCTTTTCGGCCGATCCAGGCGGTTCGCGCCCTTCGCGTCTTCTTGTCCCAAATGTTCGAATCAAGTTCTCCGTTTGGTGATTCAGGCGGTTCGTGTACCTTTGCCCAACTATTCCGAGCTACCTTAAGTCTTTTCAGCCAACTCGCATCCTCCGCGTACTAAGCGCCCGAGATGTCCCTGATGCTGTTTAACAGCTTAGTCAATTTTCTTCTCCTTCGGACCAACCGGCTTTCCGCATCCCACGCGTCCTCATGGCCCCGGATGTCCCTTTCTTATGCAGACTTCTGAGCGTCCTTTCAGGTGATTCGCACCGGATGTTCCTCATGTCCCATTGCTTGCAAGGACTAGAACTTAGCCATTTTTCGTGATTTTCCTAGCCCAAGCTTGTTTTCTGCAACTTTTTCACCTTTTCTCATAACTTTCTCCTTTCTTCTCAGACGGGGAGAGTTAGAAAAAATCGAGGGGACCCTATAAACATGATTTTTGCCTTGAATCAATCTATTTGCACAGGACTTGAGAATTTAATGCATGTTATCAAATTTTACCTGGGGTGCAATTTGGATAACACTAACTTCATTATTCAATTGATACAAGTTCGGAACTAAATTTGTAAGTTCCAAAACTAAACTTGTAAGTTAGGAACTAACTCTGTGAGTTTCAATGACTAACTCAAAATGACTATAAATTTTACATGTGACTTTGGATTCGGATGATTCATTTTTTGAACTTGCATAATTTTTCAATAGGAATCTGAATATGAAATCATATTTAATTTTAAATTTACTTTTTATGATCAATTCCAATTTTCCCAATACTAGCATTATCTTTCCTTTATGGCCTACTTACACAAGAGTTTGCATCCTTTCCCAAATAATCAATAGGATTAGTCAACAAATAATATAACAAAAGATTTATAAAGAATGAACAAGATATATATCCTATATTCTATCTTAAGAAAACTATAAGTTCCTAGATTACATTTAAATCCACTTTCAAAGGTAACTTGGAAGGACAAAATAATGGTAATTTATGGCCTCATCATTGCCCCACACTTAATCTTATGCATGTCCTCATGCATTACATTATTATCTCCTCTTCTTAGATTCTTCTCCGTATTGAGGACACATTCTTATGGATCTCCTTCTGTTGCTTTTGATTTTTTTCTTCTTCAATAGGTTCTTGTGTGGATATCCTTCGTTGCTTTTTGATATTTTTATTTTACAACAGGTTCTTGTGTGGATCTCCTTCTGTTGCTTTTGATTTCTTTTCTTTTACAACAAGTTCTTGTGTGGATATCCTTCTGTTTCTTTTCATATTCTTTTCTTTACAAAATTTTCTTGTGTGGATCTCCTTTTGTTGCTTTTCATATTTTTTTCTTTTACTTAGCAAGTTCTTGTGTGGATATCCTTTTCCTTTGCTTTTGATTTATTTTATTTTACAATGTGCTTTATCTGGATCTCCTTCTGTTGTGTCTCATATCAAAATTCATAGCTCATACTTCTCCTTCTCTCCCACACCTAAACTCATGCATGTCCTCATGCATGTTGTTTATTTATGGCTGCCCATAAATTAGACTCAAAAAGTTTGATTGCAAAGAGGTGCACATATTTTTCATATAAGTAGGGGAGATATGAATTTTATCTTTCCTTCCTTGGAAATCTTTAAAAGTGGATCTAGCTATAATAAAAAAACTTACAAGAAAGATTAAAAATAAAATAATAGAACAAAATAACTTGATCATACCTCTAGTTGTCTTTGTCATCTTATTGTTAACATGGTCAAATAGTGCTAAGAAGAAATCCATCAAGTAATGTTGATTTCCTTTGAAGAAGAGTTTCCTCTTTTTTCCTTTGATTGGCCAGCACGTTGGTTTTCCAATCATTGTTTTTTTGTTTTTTTCCTTCGATTGGCCAGCAAGCTGGTTTTCCAATCAAAGCTTTTAGATTTTTTTTTTTGCTGAAATGATAACATGGGAAGGATTAGAGAAAAAATTGATCAATCATCAGACTATATTCATCAAAGTACAACTTGTGTAAAATAGGAAGCAATGTATGAGATCTCATAAAAACTTTTTGCATACTTGTAATTCAAGAATATTCCAAAAATCAGGTAGACAATATATATCTCTTGAAGCCCATCTTGAATTGTGCAATATCGAATCACCATAGTAATCTTCAAAGCCCGGACTAGTGATCTCAGGAGATGGAGAGTTGTTAAAAGAGAAAGTGAAGGTATCCATGGGTCCCTCCAAAATCTGCATGCTCCTTGGTTGATATTGTTGGTGCTCCAAAATCTGCATGTTGATATCAAGAAAAACTCTAGAAATTCCTATAGATCTAGTCCTCAAATGTTAGTACGCAAAAATTTATTTCCTTGATATTCACCATAATTGTTTCTTAATGTTATACAAGCATATACAAAAATGAAGAAATTGAAAGACATGAAAATAATTTTTTCTAATGGATATGGTTTACGGATTGAATTTTATTATGGGATGAAAACTAATTTGGATGGGTGGATGTATTATGAGTGGTTTTTATTTTGGATCTAATGAAATCCTTTAATATGGATGAAGTTAATTAGAAATACTACCACTTCATTATTACAAACTGGATAAGCCATTTTTGACTAAGGTTATGTGTAATAACATCACTAAGATGTTTAGTTGATACAAAGGGAAATGGTTGTGGTTATCAAAATGGCATATGATATTTCATCAACTGGATCTACTTCCAAATTCAATATCATATTATACCATTTCCAGATCTAAATTATTTGTTCATACAATTATACCTCTTTATCAAACATCACAGTCATTTTTCTTCTACAAAGAGTTAGTTTGTGGGGAGATATTTACAATCTAATATTCCTAATTGCAGAAATGAAATTTTAATCTACTTACGAAATAAAAGTGTAAAGAAACTACTTACAAAATTATTCCTATCACATAATTTCTAAATGGTGTTCTACCATCACTAGAATATTCTTTTATAGAACTCGATTCTTCTAATAACACCATGTACCTAGCAATAACGCCAAAATGATGAGGGTCATCAATACTCATCATTAAAAATGTCAATCCAGTTGGTGTCTAAACGATGTATGCATTAAGAGAATAAAATCTTGAAAATCAACTCATTTAAACACAAACCAAACTTGAATAAAATAAATCACACTTACGGAAATTAAAAGGCACACTTGCGAAATAAAGTATGCATAAAAGAAACACACTTGCATGAATTGAAATACACACTTGCAGAGATAAAGGAACACTTGCATAAATTGAAATTGCTAAATTGAAAATAAAGGAAAGAGGAAAGGACACCTATAGTTCACAAAATAAATTACATAACATAAAAAAATAGAAATTTACAACAAAAGGAAAACTTCGTAAATAAAACAATTGCATAACATAAAAAAATAGAAATTTAAAACAAAAGGAAAACTACAAAAATAAAGAAATAAACATTAACACATTGATCTATCTTCCTTGGAATGAGTGGCAAGCTCATTCCTTGGAAGATGATTTAATTCATACTTTTAATTCTTAGACTTGCGAAAAACTTTACTTCCAAAGATTAGAAAGAAAGAATAGATCTTGATTACTTGGGGAAAAGAAATTACATATCTAAGTGTGGAAGGTTGCATTTATAATTTATGCATCCAAACAACTCCTTATTTTAGGAAATATAATATGATCTTATCTTTATTCCAATCCTAACAACTAATGTCTCCATCTCCAAAAATATGGAGAGAGATATATTATTGAAGTCAAATCTTATCTCACTTATTTTAGGAAGATTTGCTCCCAAATCTTCTCCTTGCTTTTGGTAACAAGAATCATAATGATTTTATTCCTCTACATTATTGGAAGTAGTATTTTCCTTAAAATATGATTTTTACTAAAAAACTTTCTCGGATTTTCCATTTGACTTTGTTGTTTTTTATTGTGGAACTTTTGATGTTGGTGAAATACACTTTTTCCTAGGATCATGCAGTTCACTAAAAGTTAGATTTCTCTTGATTGGTAAAACCTGTAGTAAATATAAATGAGGATTTTGTTAAACACATTTCTATGAACAAAAACTCTCTCATATTTACCATTTGAATTTTCTGTTTCTTTTTATGGTACTTTTAGTGCTTATCTAATACATGTTTCCTCAAATTGCAATTCACTAAAATTTATATCTCTCTTCATTGGTAAAACCTATAATAAATATGAATGAAGTTTTTTTAAACATGTTTCTATGAACAAAAATATCTCTCATATTTTCCATTAGACTTTTTTATTTCTTTTTATGGAAATTTTAGTGCTCATTTGATACACATTTCCTCAAACTACAACTCATTAAAAGTCAGATCTTTCGTGATTCGTAAAACCTACAACAAATCTGAATGAGGTTTTGTTAAACACATTACTATGAACAAAAAACCCTCTAATATTTCCTATTGGAATATCTAATTTTTCACAATCCTCAAAAACTGTTATTCCTTTGATGCAAGTTCGGAACTAAAGCTATCATTCCTTTTATGCAAAGAACTAAATCTTCAAGTTCCAGAACTAAATCTAATTTTTCCACAAATTGAAAGTTTGGGAACTAACTTTCATTCAATTAATACAAGTTCTGGAACTTAATGTGTGAGTTCTGGAACTAAACCTACAAGTTCTAGAACTAACTCTGTGAGTTTCCGCGGCTAACTCAAAACAACTATAACTTTTGCATGCAACCTCGTATTGAGATGATTCCTGTTTTTAACTTACATAATTTTTCAAGTGGATTTTGAATATGAAATCATATTTGATTTTAAATTTACTATTCATGATCAATTATAGTTTTCCCAATACTAGCATTATCTTTCCTTTATGGCTTGCATACACAAGACTTTGCATCTTTTCCCAAATAATCAATAGGATTAGTCAAAAACATAGATAAAAAAATATTTATAAAGAATGGACAAGATATATATCCTATATTTTATCTTAAGAAAACTATAAGTTCCTAGATTACATTTAAATCTACTTTCAAAGGTAACTTGGAAGGACAAAATAATGGTAATTTATGGCAAATTTATGGCCTCATCGAGGTTTACCTAAGGGAATTTAGTGATCAACTTTAACCCCAATATGTTATACTCTTACTCATTTTGGATTAATTTTATGTAATAATCGCTATTTGATCTATACTACAATCATATACTTCCTCTTAAACAAACTCAACATATATGTGTATAGTAATTTTCATGGTAATGGGATTGTAAATTTTGTATTCCTTTTATTTCTTACTACATCGAACAACTATACTTTTTTCATGTCTATCATGTATCTTACTTCATGTTTCCTCTACCATATGTGAATATGCCATACATCCAAATACTCTTAAGAAAGAGAAGTATGTTTGTTGTTTTTCCATGCCTCTTATGGAAGACTATCTTGAAAACTCTCGTTCAACATCTGCATTCAATATATATAATAAATAATCCATGACTTATTCCGATTACAAATTTCAGAAATGATTGACCTTGTAGTGCCTGCCATAAAATATTTCTAAAATAAAAAGGTGTGGAGAGAATATTTTGTGAATTGTGGTTAGCTGGGAGTGGGTGGAAACATTGATAGAATCCATGTGAAGTCACATGGCCTCATTGACAATGCATGGGCATCCAAAGTGAATTGCAGACATGTCTTTGTCCTTGTCTAATAATGCAAGCAATTTATTGAGAATCCAAAGGCACCAATCACGTGGAACCCAAGAAAAAGTTTAAAATTTAGTAATAGTTGGATAGTGGCAGCAAGGAAAAATGTGGCGTAGAAGTTGAAATGGTTCTAAATGATGCCCTCACTATTATCTGTCCAAAAAAATCAGTACAATTACTGATTTATTCATGCTTTTTCTTAGAAATAAATTTGAGACCACTTTCTCCTCGTTTCACTATATGAAAATCGTTGGTCTGGATCTGCATTTGCAATGAAGCGGTTTCAATATATTTGAGAGGAAATGAGACTTCTGCCTACCACTATTTGTTTTTTTTTATGCAAAAGAAGACTAAAGATCAAGGCATTGAAAGTGCCTTTCCTTATTTTCCACTTGTTTGTCTGCAATATTTGTCTCTTTCACCATTTCTCCACATGGTATAGCCTATGTGTCTTTTGAAAACATCCTCAAACCTATGTAAAAAGATGAGCTGGAACAAGGTATGGACATCCAACAAGCAAAAAGTAGAGGAATCTTGTCAGATGTTGCAGTTGCAAAGGCTCTGGTAGACGTGAATGTGAAATGTGGAAGTGTAGATAGGTACAGAACCATTTCACGGTATGTCTTAGGAAAAAGTTGGTTTTACGATCTTCTGGATGACACAATATGGACAAATGGGTTTGTTGAAAATTCTTAGAAACATTCAAGAAAATGCGACTAGTAGGTTAAGATCAAAATTTCCACAACCTTGCCAGCATACTTCCCACTTGGGCCAAGATAAGAGCCTTGGATTTGGGCGTGTATAGTCATTGCAACAAATAAAGTGTTTTTTTCTTTGTCGTAGGTTATTTACAAGTGCCACTGGTTATCATGGATGAAAAATGTGGAGAAAGATGATAACTCTTTGGGAGAGGATAATGACACAAGAATGAAATATCATGTTGGTTGTTATGTGCATTGTCTCTCTAAATGGGATAATGTTTATCATTCAGCTAAGATTATGGATCAAAGAGGAAGTAAAGATGGAATTGAATATTATATTCATTTCTTGCATCAAAACAAGAGACTTGATGAATGGGTTCCCTCTTTTAGGATCATGGATTCAATTTCAGAAGATGGACTTGCATTACATCTAGTAGCTAGAGAAAAGCTCGCTCCAATGGCCACTCAAGACACACTATTATTGTTGAGAAAAGTTCATGGAAATCAAGTTGAACAATTCACACAAATTGGATCGCAAGCTAACTCGTAATCTAAAAAGGTGTTATGTTGAAATGCACAATGTTCAAAAGGGTATAGAAGATATCACACTCATAAAACAAACACTTGAAAAAGAGCACAAAAAGTGAAGAATATTTAGGTTGTGGAGCTTGGAAAATAGGAGGTTGATGCTTGATACTACTCACAATATCTTGAAGAATACACTAATATACACAGCCTATACTTATGTGAGTTCGGCTTGAATATGTGAAGAAGAGAATGACATATATGCATTACATGAGGAAATGTGGCTACATAAACCCGTCTGGCATACCTCTTGCTATGTGAGCGCTAATACTTTCCAGGCATGGTTCATCTCTCCTCATCTCTCATAATTTATGTTCTTTAGTTTTTATTTTGCAAACAAAATAAAATTTTAAACTGAAGGATTTTTGTATATTTGATTGTATGAAATAAACTTCTTTTAAAACAATAAAATGTTATAACATAACTTACAGGATCCAATATTCCTTGGTAGATAATGGACTTAAACCCTCACTTCATGATGATCACAAGTAAACGTCCCAACCAAACCTATTTACTATAGTACCCGTTTGTATTGATAGGTTGAAGTTGAGTTTCCCTGTGAATATGTTAGTATCGTAACACCCACATTTTTCCCACATAAAATCCCGAGAAACCTGAAAGAAAACAGGAAAAATTATGGAATAATTTTTGTATTTTTTTAAAGGTTCCAAGGCCTTAGCTAGGATTTTAATTAAATCTAGATTATAAAATTTTAAAGCTGTTAAATGGCAATCAAAACTAAAATCAAATATTAATCCATTTTACTCTTTGTTATTTAGCCCCAAGGGTCTTATTAAATCTATTTATTGAATGGCCCCAATTAAATTCAAAATTTTATTAGGTAAGATTAATAATCTCTATATTAAATAATACTAAGATAATAATCTTGTATTGTTAAATGCATTAAATTTACAATAAGTTCATTATGCTAAAGGGGAAAGTTCCTGACTTAGTCTAACCCCTTATGCCCCACTTAACATTTTTCACACATCTTTTAATTAAAACATTCCCACTAAAATACCCCGTCACTTAAGTGATGTTGGGTTCATCCTACACCATTACATCTAATCCTTCCTAGCCCTTAGATCTAGGTTTGTGAAGTAACCTAAATATCCTTATGGATAACCCTAGATATTCATGTTTTAAAACATATTATCTCTTTTTCTTTGGTTTGATTTTGCAAGTTAAGGAAGGAGGAGGAGAAGATGAAGCCATGGATTATTGTTCCAAGATCAATGATGGATACACACAAGATAAGGATTTGTGTGTATCCCTCTCCTAGGGTTTATATGAGATCTATTTATCATTTGTATTTTCTCATTTTTTTCCTACCCTATTCGAGTTGTGGGTATTTATCCATTTTATTCTTGTTCATATTAAAATTTTAGTTGTAGGCTTGTATATATACACTTTGTATATATATAACATTTGAGCGAGAGTATATATATATATATATATATATATAAATGTATTAAAAATATATAAGTATTTAATATGTTCCTTTACCTTCTCTTTTTATTCTTATTAAATGTTAAATCGACCATAAAAATGATGTCTATATATATATATATATATATTAAAAGGAAATGGTCGAGTTTTGAGAAGTTGCGGGTTACACTAAAAATAGAGATCACATGAAACATGATTTGACTACTATACAGAGGTAGGGATTGTAATAAGTAGGGTTATGGTATTGGCGGAAGGGACTTCAACCCTGTTAGTGTAGGATATTTATTTTCCTTGTAATTTTTTATTTACTTGGATCTTTCCTACACTCATTGGATATCCTTGCTTAGTTATAACGGTTGTGTTGAGCTAGATTAAAAGTTAGCTTGAAATAGCTTACCGGTTGTGTTCGGTTGGATCACTAGTTTTGTGGAGTCAACTCTACTTCTAGTATCGATTAGTGAGAGTTATTTGCCACTAATCTAGGAAGAGTTTTCACATTCACCACCTATATGTACTTAATTGAATAATTCTATTATATGGTGAATATGGAGGATGGATCATTGGGCTGATTTGGAGCCATTCTTACCTTTTTGAGTTTTGATCATATTGCATCTTATTGTTATTTATTTTGATTTCTACAATTTCTTGTGCATTCATTTTTCATGAGAGATCCACAAACTCTAATATGGTATCAAAATGGTTCGGTGAAACGTTTGTCATTATCAAGTTATTTGTAGTTTTTGAATACTTTGTTTGTGAAACTAACAATTCATGTGCAAATAGATCTGACTCCATTTAACAAATTGAGGGTTGTCAAAAATTTAGGGTTTACAAAATATTCCAAATAAACCTCGGGATTTGTTGTCAAGATTTTTGGGGGTTTTTTTGTAGAATTATTTGTGCCTTGGTTTTTATGTGGTTTATGTAGATCTTTGGCATGGTGGTCTTGGTGGAATCATATTTTTTTGTTGGATCCCTCTCATTTGATTTGTGACCCTGCTCACCGTTTTCACTCAATCTCAACACCTCTTTGGTCTGAGATCAATTTGGTCTAGAAAATCCCTTATTCCATTCCCATGGATCTCCCCACATCATCTTTCTTGGAAACTTGGATTTTAACTCTGTTGGATCGGTTTGTTTCTCACCTTGCTATTCATTCACAAGCTCGCTCAACTTAGGTTAGGTATCCTTTCTTGGATCGAGAAATATGGTCTTGGTGTGACTCAAAATGGAATCTACGTGGCCTGACATCCACTTTACTAGCTTGGCCTTTGGTGGATTTGTGCTCTTCACTCCTAAAAAGGCTCTTAACCTTTTTTTTAAGGACATTAGCGGTTATTTTCCTTTCCTTGTGCATACAAATGACTCTTGTTCGATGATGCAAAAATCTATCCTACAAACTTGTTTTTTGTTACAGAGAAATGTCTTGTTCTCATGATCTATCCAGCTCAAACCCTACTATTGTCTAAAATAATCTCACTCTTATTTTTGGTCAACTAACCCCACTTCTCTTGTTTTTGTGCTTCAATCTAATTTTTAATATATTTTTAGCACTTAAAGTTTCCATAAAACACCTTCATTAGATAGAAATTTCTTCCTCTTCCCGAAAATGTAAATAAGTCGTTGTAACTCTTCATATTTTTCAATTTGTGGGCTAACGGGCATGGAAATGATTTTTTTCCAAATGTGGACCGATAAGCATAGGGAAGACTTTTCGCCAATGTGAAGATTGTTGAACGGTGGGCGGCGGGAGATACTTTTGCATTTTTGCACTTTTCACAAAAGGCACAAGTGGAAAATGTGGGCTGGTGGGCCTATAGATGATTTATTTTTCTAAGCAAGTCTCATGGGCCATGGAGAAAATTTTTCCCAAGTATAAATGTGGGTCGGTGGGTTCATGGGAATTTTAGATCTTGTACAAATTTCTACAAAATGCTACAGTTTTCAAGTATGGACCCACGAGCCCACGAGGGTCTTTTCACCAAGAGTGGAGTCAAAAACAAGGTTCCTAACATGCGTAGATCCACCACCGTGTGTTCGAGGTCAAAAACGGTCTCCTCGGCCATTGAAAAACTCATAGAGCTATGAGAGGAGCTACGTGTCCCAATGGTGCAACTCCAAAGGTTAAGCCTAAGGGGTGGTCCCCAAATGAGTGTGAAGCTTCCATGTGTCTCTGGTCTAAAAGGGGACAGAGATGGTCATTGAATCGACTAAGTATGGAAGGGCCAACGGAAGCTTCCATGTGTCTCATATCCACAAATTTAAAGCCACGACCCAAAGCTGAGACTCAAACAAGAATTGGCCCTCCACATGTCTAGAGCCCAAAAAGATAAAATTGACCATTGGAAAAAGTCACGAGCCTCGGGAGGAGATACGTGTCGGACGATGCAACTCCAAAGTTAAGCCCAAGGGTGGTCCTCCAAATCAGTACAAAGCTTCCACATGTCCCAAGTCCAAAATCAGACAGAGCCGGTCATTGAATTGGCTAAATAGGGAAGGGATAATGAAATCTTCCACATGTCTCATTGGAGAAAATTCAAAGGTGCGACCCAAAGCAAAGACTCAAACAAGTGCTGGCCCTCCACATGTCTAGATCCTGAAAATGTAGAATCAGCAATTGAAAAGAGGAAATAAAGGTAGACTAGTGGAAGGATCCACGTGTCAACATGATGTAACTTTAAGAGTTATAATCCAGAGGAAGACCCCAAAAGAGCACCAATCGCCACATGGTCGAGTCTGAAAAGGTAAGGTGATCCGTTGAAAATTCTAAAAGCCTATGGAGGCCTCCACATTTCTCATCCACGTAACTTCAAAAGAAAAATTTGGGGGTAGTTTTCAAAAACTATGATGCCTCCATGGGTCACGGGTCGAGGCACACTTGTCTCCGCTAATAGAAGGGCTCAAGAAGAATACATAGGAAACTGAGGAGCCCACAAAATCTACCACATGTTAGTTCAACACAATTTCAAGAGTAAGAGGAAGGGTCTGAATCTTCAACACACGTGGGGCTATGACATGGATCTTACACGGATGGAATCTTGTAAATATTGTTAGCGATGACCCCGATATTTAAAGCCATATCTTTCGATTGAAAGCTCGATTCGAGTGGGAGAGGACTTTTGGAAAGGTCTCGGTGCCTGCTACTCACTCGCCACCATTAATTTTTCAGTTCACCATTTTTTAGGCCATAAATTCTTCCACCTACCACCATGATGAGGAATGGGTTTCCTCTCTTTCTTAGAAAGGAACACAGTGATGGGGCATGGGTGTTGCGGCGGGGCTCATCATTGTGCCAGGGGAATTAAATGATCCTTCGGGGTTGTTGGAACAGGGTTGGATTTTCCTCCTTTATCTCTCTCATTCTTCCTATATATTATACAATAGGAATGATTTCAAGGTGTTGTACATTCTTTCTTTACGCCCTCCTTTTCTCTACTCTACAAGAAAATTTGTAGAGTTTGAACCCTACATCTAAATTGTAATGCAATTTCTACCTCTTGGCTGTTGTAATGTAATGTATCAATTCTTTGAGCAATTGAATAAGTCTATGGATGATTTCAACCCTCTCTTATGTTTTATTTCTTTTTCATGATCCCTCATTGTAATATCGGTCATCCATGCATGGATATTGTTTCACTTTATAATGGTTTGTGTTTAAAGGAAATGCAAATGTTTAGCATTCCTTGGTGCATCACCTCTATTAGATTATGTTTTAATTATTGCATCCCCGAACTCGTCTCCTTTGTAAATTATAATAGGATTTAGGATAGAAGCTTTTGCAATCGAACGTTGCACCTAAACAGAGGAATAAGAGTTAGCCATTATCCGGAGAGCTCTCTTGACCCAAAAATTCCTACAATTTGAGAGATGTTGTATATTGTGTAGTCAAACCGAGAATCTTAACCCATCAAGTTATTTATTTCAAGGGTGTTTTGATTCGCAACAACACCTACTCTATTTGGTCACCGCTTAGCTTGCCATCTATGCACAAGCCATGTCAGCTTGAACCTCTGTAACTTGTTGGTGGCTCAGCCTTGTCTCCTAATCTAAATGGCTTTAACCGGATCTACACACTCCTCCACAACTTTGAAAAACATGCAACGTTTTCCTTTAGTCATGGCGGCACAAAATAGTCTCCAACAACAAAGGATAACACATTTTTTAGGTTTTGCAACCCTAAAATTTTCTCACCTATTTGCTTAGTCAAACACATTCCTTTTTTTGCTTTTCAATCCATTATTTTTTTTTTTGGTAAAAGGTTGAATGTGGATTGGTTTTCCTTTAGCAAATGTGACGGTGTAATAGGCTTGGTAACGTAGGTGGGGTGCTTGGAGTTGATGTAAAAGTGGGGGCTCAATTTTATTTTTTTTGGTATAAAAACAAGATCATTAGCATTTTATGGGAGTTATTATGATGATTATGTACCCTTCCATTATTTTCATGTCAAAGATGGAGGGCAAGGCCCGGTTTGGCAGGTGGCCAAACCCCTTTGCATAAATTTTTTTCCTTTATTTTGCATATGGACTCATTTTCAGCTGAGCTCAACGTCGCGTGATGTTCATCATTCCATCCTTGATTCTAAAGAGTATACACATGACCCACTTTCCCCTCATTTCTTCTAACATTTTAATCAGTTTACAAAATTTTAATTAAATAAGCCATTATTTGTGGGAAATTGTTTCTTCTATAACTTTTGATCGGTAGCTCATGTTTTAGCACTGGTTTGGTCAAAATTGCATTTTTTCTCGTGATCTACATGATGAAATCATTTATTTTTGTAAACACACTACTTTATAAAGTGTCACATTTTGGGGGTTCTAGTAAAACTCATTTGGGACTGGTAATTTTCACACTAAGTTATAAAGTGCCATTTGGGATAATTTTTGGTGTTTTATTTGCATTATGGAGTTTCAATTTCTCTGTTCTTTTGTTATGATTGAATTTGAGAAATTTTTTTCTTGGAAGGCATGCATTATCAATCATTGCATTATGAATGATTTATTTCCCTACCTCCATGGTCTTGTTCCTGAGCCTGATGAGCCTCTACAAAAGTATGAGTGATTTAACAACAATGATGAGGTATATGGCCTTCTTGATATTATGATTTATAGGGATATATTTCATTTGTTTGAGAAAAATGAGTGCCCTTTCATTGCTTGGACCATTATCTAATAGTTGTATGGCGACCTTGTTTCACCATCTAAGAGCGACGCTTCCCTGGACCACTCTAGTGCCTCCATAGATTCTTCCCCCTCTCACATCCCTTTCATTGTTGAGTGTTCCTCTACACCTGTTGCTACTCATGAGTCCCATGTTGACCATTCACAGAGGATTTTTCTATTGAGCACACTCTCCCTATTGTTGCCTCCACATAGCTCATTTTCGTTCATGTTCATGCTTCCATTCACTCTCCATAGTAGTGTTCTATTAGAAAACGTTCTATGAGACATATGTGACCATTATCTTGCATGCTCCATGCATCTTGATTTCTTAGATGATGAAATTCCACATACACATGTTGCTACCCTTGAGTGCAACATTGCTTCATCTTGGACTTCTTGTTGCTCTTTACAGTAGTATTCTCCTCCTACTTCATGTTGTGATGTTTATACATTCTTGTCAGACATTTCTCTCATTGAGAAACCCCATTTGGATGAGTATTTGCCCAACCTAAGTTGTCTATTTGCATATTCCACTTGTGTTACATTACATGAATATGCTCTAATTAAACCATCACACATTCTGGAGGACCCATTCATATCTCTTGTTGGGAGTGCCCACCTTGGAACATTTTCACTTCCACTATTTCATAGATGTTTCATGATCCAACTATTATTATGGATCCCTTTGTGAGGGTTATTGGGTCCCCACCATATTCTCTCTTAGACATGTATCTACTGCAGTGGAATTACCATTATATTTTATACACACGGTTGTTAGAATTATGCCACCTTTCGATTCTGAGAATAGATGCAAAGATCAAAGTACTACATACTTCTTCATCCTTTTTGGAGTGGGCTGACTTTAAGTGCTCTTTTTCTATCCTTCCCAAGGGTAGGAATGTTGTTTAGTGCAGACGGAATCTCTTAAGTCTTTATGCGGAGGACCACATCATCGACACTCTTCTTAGGGGACCTTCTTGTCCTCTCTTCTTTCTCTCTCTACTATGGAGGATGATCATTTTATGTGGGCACCTCATCAGGCTGAGTTACTGAGACCCACTACTTCTTCTTCTTCCAATTTTTCTTGAGTGAGTTTCATATCTCTCTTTTGGGAGGGATTTTTCTCCCACTCAATTTTCTCCTTTTCTCCAATTTATGAGAGATTTACATTATATGTTGGTACGTCACCAAGACATGTTGTTGGGACCCACTTTCCTTTTCACCGCCCACCGAGTCTATGCTTATGGGGGGTGTTAGTGTAGGATATTTATTTTCCTCATATTTGTTTATTTACTTGAGCTTTCCTACACTCATGGGATATGATTTCTTAGTTGTAGAATTTGTGTTGAGTTATCTTACCAGTTAGGTTGAGTTACGTTACCAGTTGTGTTCATTTGACTCACTAGTTGTGTGGAGTCAACTCTACTTTAGTATCGTTAGTGAAATTCATTCCACACTAATATAGGAGGAGGTTGCATATTCACCACCTATATGTACTTGACTTGCATCATTCTATTATATGGTGAATATGGAGCATTGAGCTGATTTGGAACCATTCTTTCCTTTGTGATTTTTGATCATATTGCATCTTATTGTTAGTTATTTTGATTTCTACAATTTCTCGTGCATTCATTTTTCATCAAAGATCCACAAAATATAATAGACCCCACCCCCACCCCATATATTAAATGGGTTGGGGGTGGGATTGCACCCCTCCCCATAACCTAATTTTTTTTTAATAAAATGCAAGCCATAGCCCAAAGTGCTGACCAACACACAAACATTTCCTTTTTGTTCTTTTTTTTTAATAAAATTTATTACAATATTTTACCTTTCCTTTTTCCGATTTCAAAAGGGTGAAATTTTAGTTCTAATTTGGATTATTATTATGTATTAATATATATACAATTATAATGTACTTATATAATTACATATATATTAATATTTTGTAAGACAATAAGAATATAATAATATTTATTAATAATATTTATACACTGATATTATAAATTTAGAATACAATTGATATATATATATTCTTAATATATCCTTGTAATATATTAAGATATATATTTACTTATTGGATAAGTTTTTCATTAATATATGAGGTTGTACTTTAGTGTGAGGGGATAAATTTGATTTTATACATTTATAAGGATATAATTTACATACACCTAGATAAATGTGGAAGAGTGCAAATTTATACCTTGGACAATTTCAAATAAAACATTACTTTAAATTTATTTATAGAACAATGTAAGTGTATAGTTAGTAGTGTTTTTAATTCCTCTACTTAGGCCAATTTTTCTATTGCAAATAAATAGGGGCTTGATTGTAGGATTGATTCTATTGTCTCTTTACTCAATCACTTGGATACAAGAAAGTAAAACATGAACTTATAAGCCTTTTAATTCCTTTTCCCATTTAACAACATTTCCAATAATGCAAGAGGATCCAATTTCACTTTCCACCCAATAACATTATATTCTTAAAACAGATTTGCAATACCTCCTAAGTAAAATTTTAAGTAATGCAAGTCCCAATAACTCATTTACAAGATCTAACCATTAACATACAAGATTACACCTAATGTTCCATTGGTAACATTTATACATTGTAAAATCAATAGTAGCACAAATTACAACTCCATAAGTCTTTCTCCAACAAGAGCACTTCATCCATTGAGTTCACCATCTTCATCAAGCCAAGTACATGAAAAAATGGGGAGTAGGCAATACTCTCCCCCAACAAAAATATCCGATGAGGGAGAGAATCCTTCTTCCTCGAGCCCCAAAAGGAAGAAATGAAGGTTATTAGATAACCATGACAAATCAAAAATGGTTTCCACACATACATTCAAAAAATACAAACAATTAAATAACACAATACCAAATTCTTTACAACCAACCCACTAATATCAAAATGTAAAGGCTTCATGCTAAATTCATGGAGGAAAAAGGAACATGGGGGTTATTCTTATTCCTCCCAAGGGCTTGTGTTTCTATCTAAGATCCTCCAAAACTCCATAATAATACATACAAAAAATATTATGCCTCCCTCAGAGGATAATCCACTATTATGCCTCCTTCAGAAATCAACCCACTCTTATCCCTCCCTCATGAAAATAATAAGATAAACAAAAACATATTTATCAACTAGGTGGACATCCCAACCCAAATCCCTCCTCAAATACCCAATAACAATTCTCTTATGCCTCCTTCCAATTTTTACCCCCATTTCCATTTCTCCCACAACCTAAGAATCAAGTCTATTTCAACAATCATAACTGATGTAACAATCAACATCTATACATAAGATCACAACAAAATAGAAAGATAAAACCAAAGGTTAAGATCTACCTCACAAATGAAAGTATCATTACACGACATGCTCTAAGCCTTCAAAATCGTAAGTAAACAACATCAACTCCAACATGCATTCAACATCCTCAAGAAAGTTCTCCAAAATTACAAGCATTCCCAAAAGAAATGAGCAAGTAACCCCCAATACTTCCCAAAAATCCAATAAATAGAAAAGAGGGAGAGGGAGATGATGTGGCTCCATGTAGGATTCCACATCATTTATTCTCCATCCCACATCACCCAAGTCAAACCCATACCCCAAGGCATAATAAATGGGTGGTTGAGAGGTATGAAAACCTCTTACACACACCACTCCAACCCACACCCTTAAGGACAAAGAAATAAACACATGTAAGAAAGTGCAATTAAAACTCACCTTTTTCCTTCCAAAACACATAATGGGGTCTATTTTTTACCCCCTAACCCATAGGTAGGGTTTGTATAAGAAATTAAGAGGTGTGGGACAAGCTTAGCTTGTCCCACAAGCCTCCAAAATTGGCCCTTAAGGCCAAATCCGAATTTCCCAAGTAGGGTGGATTGTACAACACTCAAAATCACATACACTCAACTAATAACCACAAGAACAAAGACCCAACTACTCTAATAATTGAATCCTTTTGTGACATCAAAATTTAGCCTATTAATATGATTAGTTCACTTAATTAAGACACATAAACCAATTAATGATAAAAGGGAATTACATCACAAATTAAATCACATACACAAAAATTAAATAAAAGAAAGGAAAATAACTACACACAAACCCCTTGGTCACAATTGGGGTCATCCCCCCATGGGAACCCCTAACAACAAATAACAAGAAAATAACATTACACAAGTTTCCATGGTGACTAGTTATCAATATCCCACATTCCTTTGTTGTTGGTCTCCTATCCCCCATAGTTTGTTGTGCTTTACTTTCCTACGAAATCCAACAATACCTTTCTAGCCACATGGCCATATTAATGACGTCAAAATAATAAAATTCATGCATATATACATAACCATTTACATTATTGAATATCGTAATTAAAGCAATGTTAGAATCTAGTAATTCACCAATTGTTTAATTTTATAACATTTTGATTCTACCAATCCATCAATTTTCACTAAGATCACAACATCAAACATCATCTAGACATATTCGTAACTCACATCTAATACATCCATACAGTAGTAATAGTTAGAACATCGAATACTAATATAGGAATCAAGCATATAAAATTCACCACAATAGTCACATCATGCCACAAGTCTAACATGTTTGTATTGTCTATCAAATAAGTAAAACAAGTGTATCAATGCCCATCTAGCAATGTATAATATCTAATATGATATCAAGGTATAGGGATCCAATCTGAGTTTCAGAGCCAAAACATTATAACCAATAGGAATGACATAACAATCGAGTCAATAACAAGGTAACTATTCTAGATCATCATCATCATATCCTTAAATTCCCAACCAAGTCCACACTATGACATAAAATAAAAATAATAACCAAAAGATAGTATTAATCATGATGTCCCACACATTTTGTTTCATGCTAACTAGAATACAAAAACAAGGTTTTGAGATTATAATTAATTTGAAATTGATAATGTGGTTCACTAAGAGTTAAAGAGGAGTGGGGATTAAACCCCCCTTAGATTTGGCTTCCTCCCCGAATTTCAAGAAGAAATATGTAGGGAACGATGCAAAATAAATATGATCACAACCTTTGTGGAATTTATTTGATTCAACAAGTTAGTGTCTAAAGAACCCAGGTCTTGTCCAATGCAATTCAATAATGAGAAGGTAGATTGTAAGGGACGAGTTCTAAACTTTCTTTAAGTAGGATTACAAGCATTTAATTCTATAGAGGAACTCTACGTGACCAACCACACTATAACACATAGCATCAAAATGATAATGATCAATGTAGTATCAAGAATAACCACCAAAGTAAAATAATAACAGGGAGAATTCTTTGAACTGCAGATTACCATATAGTTTCCCATAGATACAACATACTGTAATAAAAAAGTTAAGGTTTCCACTAAGGTTGAGTTACGCTTCAAAGTTCTTTATCTAAACAAGGCTAGCAACATCAACCATCACCAAAAATTTGTATGAGAAGCATGTCTACTCAAAGGTCTCAAAATTTTGAGATCACACAAGATGAGGTTTAACAACAAGGAAGGTCACTTAAGTTAGCCAAAACATTTAAAATCAAGAACTATTCATGGGAAGCACTCCTATAACTCAAAAGGGGTATAATTAAATTTTCATGGTAATACTAAGAAAAATCATGACCACAAGGTTTCTATAACCTGATTTTACACTCAAGATTGAACACACAACACTAACCTAATTTAGAAATGTCAAACATTTAGAAAATATTTCCATTAGAAACTAACATATGAATAAAAGAGGAACACTTCATTCTACATAACCCAATGGATTTACTTATCTTAAACTCTGCTAAAGCTAAAAATAGCCATAAGAGAGCACATGCATAAGTCGTAACACCAAATAGCACTCAAGGGAGCTAGAGAGAAGAAACAAGTAATAAGAGGGGTCCAACTACAATCTAGAAGTGCATCGTACCAAAAGTGAGTAATGGCTTACGAAACAACTTGTACTTTCCTTCCCAATGGAAAAAGGGGCAACAACAATAAGGTGTCTCAAGAAAATAAGAAGAAAAGAGGACTTCCCAAAGTTATTTCATATTCTTAACATATGTTGCCTTAAAATTATAATAACCTAGGTCACAAGGACTAAATCAACACATAAGGAGGTTTCTTTTCTTAAAAACAAGAGATAAGACCCAATCCTAAAGGCCACAACTTACACTCGTCGAGCTACACAGAACAAGTGTCCAACCACAAAAAAATCCTACAAGGGAAAAGCACATACTGTTATCTCCGAATCAAAACCCTATTATTTACACAATTATGTGTGCTTGAGATCATAGTGTTATTGGATAACATGGGTTCTATCTCAAGTTGTGGGACTTCTACTTGAGATATACATCTAGAGAAATTTATTTCTTTCTCCTAAACTACATGTCACAATCTACTCTAATGTGGGAAACACTATCTAATCCTAATATAACTCTCCAACAGGTTTAGGGAAAGAGAATGCATAAAAATAAATCCTACACTAAAGCGGTGATACACAAGAAAAAGTGGGGTATGAGAATAGTCTTCCAATGTGTGAAAAGTAAAAGCAAAATGTAAAGTAGAAGGGGTGATCAAAGTTCTCCACAATATAGCCACCTTTGCATTCACAACTATATTTCATGTGCACACAATGATAATGAATCCCTGTAAGAGTATAAATAGACACAATATATTTGCAATAAGTTTGAAAGGGCAAGAAGAATGCAAACAAACATAGCTAGGGAAGAAGTATCCATAAACTTGTATCTATTGCTTTGTTGATATGCACAATCATATCTATTACAGAATATGGGTCTAGATCACCATGCAAGGAGTCCACTATAAGGGCCTAAAACACATTGGATTTTTAAAACCATTTTGATAGAGTTTTGCTACTCCAAAACTACCTTTTTTTGTACAATGATCCCAACACTTCAATTTATATTTTCTAAGAAGAGAGAATGAGAGGGAAAATCAAAATCTTGAAATATGTCCTTAAACAACTTGCAAGATGTAGTAAATGAAATGAAATGATGTTTTGTTGCTTGAAAAAGGCTCCCCATACTATCCCATGACTTGCGAAATGAGAAATGTCAGCCCATGCTCCATTGAATGCATCCCAACTACCAAATAAAACATTTTTCAAAACCTAGTCACATTTTGTATAAAATAGCCATTGATTTCTCATCAAATTCTTAATTTCTTTTTTATATACATCGGGATTGGGACCACAATTCTAATAGTACCAATTTTGTGTGTTTCATTGACAAATGCAAATGTTATCATCTTCTAAGTGTGGGAAACTAGTTTGGGTATGTCAAGCATTTCTATCATTTAATGGGAATAAGCATCGATTGTGGAGCTGAAGATGTTACCTTTATTTTCATAAATATACCCTCATTAAAAATTTAAAAATCTAGTTTTTTTGCGTAGATGATGTCGTGCTCATTCCAGAAAGTCAATTTTTTTGAAAATCAGAGCTCGGGGTCAAACGTTATGGCCGTTTGAAGTTCTGGGTCTGATTCACAGTGTTTTCCCTTGCATGCAGATATGGCGGGTATTTTAGGTCCTAGTGTCCCAGATTTCCCTTGTGTGATTTGGGCTGAAAACATCCACTTCACCTGCATTACACTTGACCACCTTGTAAATCAGGTAAATTATCTTTTGGTGTCTGCGTGTCACAATGTTGACATGGTGTGAGGGCCGTTGACTCAAATTTTCCGCATCTCCTTTTGACTAAGGTGATTTAATATTTGTGGGTCAACATGTCCTGACATCCCTAGAGCAACTTGGGAAATTTCAACCCTACTCCCAATTTACTCTTGGTGCAGTGATTTGTGGTTTCAAATCCCACATATCCAAAGTGTATTTGTGCGGCTTGGACCAAAAAAAACACGACTTTACCAATTTTAACTTCGTGTGGTAATTTAGAGTCTTCGGATAACTCATGCCCCAACATGTCGTGGACCGTGTAGGATAAAATTACCCAATATTGCTGATTTGAATTGTTTTGACCATTTCGGGAAAATCGGGTTTTCGGGTCCCAGGATGCTAAACCAATACTTATGACATAACAATCGAGTCTATAATAAGGAAACTATTATAGATCATCATCATCATATCCTTAAATTCCCAGTAGGGTCCAGTACGACTAACAATCAAAATAATAGTTGATATCAAATTTTTCCCGTCAGGTAAAATTAATCAAACTCAACCTTATATAGGAGAAATGGAGAGGTTGGTTAGATCATGTGAGCTCACATCCGATTTCAAAAATTAGGTTACAAGAAGGATCATCAATGAAATGCATGGTTAAAAAATCAATGGCCTAGAAAGCATCAAAGAAGATCAGAGCTCAAGAGGAAAAGAAATGGAGAAAGGATCAAAGTTTTTAATTTTGTATTTTTGGCACTTCAGAAAAAATAGGGCAAAAAATGGTGAGCAATGTCTGAAATCTAAAATCTGAAAGTCTGAAATTTCAGAATTTTGGCTTTTGGGATTTCGAAACTCTCAGTGTAAAGTTGGATAAAGCAAGCAAAAAAAATCTGAAATTTTGAAAGTCTGAAATTTCAAACTTTCAATTTTTGAGTTTCGTGAGGTGCAAAATTCGGGGTTTCGAGAGGTCTCCGGTGGAAAAATTAGAAAAGTGACCAAAATGTCTGAAATTTTGAAAGTTTGAATCTCGAAAGGGTTTGGATTTCCAAATTCAATGCAATTTTTGAGGTCAACGTGACGGAAGTTTTGAGTTTCGAGTTTTGGAACTTGGCTTTTGGGGTTTTAAAACTCTTGAGGTAATTTGGGCAATGAGTAGTGCAAAAGGTCTAAAAAGGAAAAATGTCTGAAAATCTAAAATTTTGGACTTTCAGGTTTCAAAATTTGGGAGTTTTGGGTTTGGAGTTTGGGAAATATCAAGCCCAAAAATTTAAACAATATCAAATCAAATGCCCGAAATCTTGAATTTTGAAATTCTTAATTTTTCATATTTTTTGGTTTTGAGTTTTGGAACTCTTAGTCTACCATTTTTATAGAATGACACCTCGACCTTCAGATGGCCATAAATTTTCACTTTGGGAGCCTGGATTCACACAAGAAAATATTTTTGGAAATATCTTAACGTTTGCTACATAATTTTAATGGGACTAAGTTATTCAAAATGAAAATTACCGTTCACCATTTTTTGTGGTGCCCAAGGTTTCTCACCTACCACCATATAGAAGGTATGGGCTTCCCTTCTTACCAAACAAGGAACAATACATGGAGGCATGGATTTTGTAGTATAACCCATCATTATTATAGGAGTATTCATTTCTCTTTTGGGGTGGTTAAAACAAGAATTTGAATTCTTCTCATGTCATTCTCTATTCTTCCTATATATTATAAGGAGGAGAATTTTTCTAAAGGTTGGATGATTTGTCTTTTAACCTTCCATTTTTCTCTTATCGTAAGTGAATTTGTGGAGTTAAAACCTCCCATTTAAATGTAATGAAATTTCTTTTGGCCATTGTAATGGACTATATCAAAATTTATGGAGCAATAATACATGTATGTGGATGATTTTCAACCCTCTCTCATCTTCATTGCACTTATCTATTCTTTTATTGCAATCTTGGTTATCTATGTATGGTGGTTGTATTACATTTCAATGTTTTTGTTTATTGGAAAAGAAAATGTTCAACATTCCTTTGGTGCATCAGCTCTGTTAATTTTGGGTTATTTTATGGCATCTCTTAACCCTATCTCCTCGGTATGTTAGAATATGTTTAGGAGTAGATCCTCTACAAATTTTATGTGTTCACTTAAATAGAGGAATAGGAACCGGCCTTCATCCGGAGAGCTTTCCCGATTGCAAATTCTCACACTTTGGGAAAAGCTCCATGTTATGCAATCAAACTAAGATTCTCAACCCATCGAGTTGCAACATTAAGGGGTGTTGTGATTACGTATCAACAATAACCAAAACACAATAGTAATCATGATGTCCTAGGACATTTTATTGCATGATAACTAGAATACAACAATAAGATTTTGAGATTATAATCAATTCAAAATTGATAACATTGTTCAAACAAAATTAAATAGGAGTAGAATTACAATTGCTCCCTTTTTAAAATAGATAAATCATGATTTTTGGAGACGTGTAAAATAACCTTCATAACTCTGGAAAGAAGATGTTAAGTTTCCTACGTGTACTATGTTATGGGAGGAGTCACTTTAATCCTTGAATCATCCTTGAATGGTCTTCTGTGATATTTTCAAGCCCTTCTAGGAGCCTTGTTACACCATTTTGTAGTTGTAGGAAGCTGATAAATTTGAAAAGTTGGGTTTCATATCAGCTCGATGTTCGAATCTTGGGAAAGCAAATGCTTATCTCGCCTTCCCAAACCTCTATTATTTTTACCGAGAAAATTTCTTAGAACCTTCAATTTGAAAAAAACACTTTTTTGATATTTTTCCAAAGTCATTTTGTAGGCCTTCGGTCATAATTTGACTAGGTCAAATAGCAGCAATTACGACTAGTGGATCTATAAAAACTCTTTCCATTTGAAAACCATTTTCTAGTTCTCAGTCCCTTCGACTCTGGAAAATTCTCCATATATAGGGGATATTGTAGGAAGATTTCTCATTGCTCATTCATCCATTGAACATCAATTTTAGACGTGGTTTTCCAAGCCCTCAAGCTAACTTTTGATCATTTATAACTAGGCCAATTATGACCAATGGCCTCGAAAAGAAAACTAGCCGTCAATCATAAATCATTTTCCAAATTTGAATTTTGTCAGTTCTGTGAATTCTTGGTGTATAGGAGGACACATAGAAACTTACCCATGGTGTGTTTTCTCATTAGTGGACAACGTTTGAAAGTGGTTTCTTAGCCTCCGAGCATTATTTGAACATTTTTATAGCTAGTAGGGAAACGTAAGAAAAAAGTTATATGACCCATGTTGAGTTGCCCAGACCATCATGGAAACTTGTTAACACTTGTAAATAACTATTTGAAACCTTACTATGTGACTTGTTGTGTAAAATTGAACTTTTGGCAAAATAGTGTTTCTCTCTCTCCCCTATTTCTTTCTCTCTCCTTGGTTAGGAAATGAAGTGAACTGAAATGAAATAAATATGTGTCTCTAACCTTCTTCTTTTGAATGCAAAGTATTAATGTTATTATGTAAATGGGAAACTAAAAATGTTAATTATGCTAGATTAGGGTGGATGCCATGCCAGCGATTTATCATTGATTTCATGCTCACATGGTTTTGTAGGATGGATGAAAGATGGCAAAAAGGCATGGTGTAATTCATTATTTATTATTGTAATTTATATATTTTATTGGAAAATGTATATATGTTTAATGTAATTGCAATGTAATAGAAAATTTTATATTTGAAATTTGGTAATATGCATGAGATGCTAGTTTTAGGAATGCCTTGGGAAATGTGCATTTAATCATAGTTGCATTTGATTCAAATTTCTGTATGTAAAAAAAGGAAAAGGGGTTGGATATGTATGTTAAATGAAATCAAATTTATTATTTTATAGTGCATTTCTAGTGTGCAATAGATGATTAAATAATTGGTGTTGTGTCTCTTACCTTGAAAATGTAATAAAGGAATCTAACCACAATATCCAACCCTAGTATAAAATTTTTGTATAACTACTCTTCCTATGTGATTTCTCTTAGCATAGAAAACTTAAACCTTAAGAAAAATAAAATCCTTACGGTTTGTAACACCTTATAGATTAAATAAATAATATCACAAGTATGAGTTTATCGTCATAGCTTATATGCTTAGTGTCATCCTCACAAACTTAACAAATAGGCACGACATGGTCAAAAATTCTCCATAGTAGGTGGTTCCCTTCCAGGTTTGGAAACCATGTCTGTGGTAAGGAGAATGATATTTTCTTAAGTTCGCACTCATGGGAACCAACATTAAACATAGACCAAAACCCTCTTGGACTAACACAAATGGAGCTAGTGAAATAGTTACCCTATGACTTAAACTCTTGTTAACGATCTCTTTAGTTAAGTCGTAGATAAATGTTTTCACCTTGGATAGTAACATTAGAACACCTTGGTCTTTCTTTCAGGTTGTTTAGCATAAATATTTACTCTCACCTTAAACTCATGTATAGTTGGGGTGTATATTTTTGGGTGCGGTGGAATTAAACCAAACCTTGGCTAATTAAAGGGTTAACTTGTGGGTAGAAAATGGTACGTAACTCCTTACAAATGAAATTGATTTTAATTATGTTGACTTTGGAGAACCCAAGAAATTGGAAACTTGGTCCCATAATCCCTTGTTATGCCATTTTATGACATTAATAATAAAAAAAAATTCACATTCGAAATCATGAAATGCGAAACCTAGGATCTTACCTTGAACACAAATCAATTGTGGATTCATGTGTAGTTTATAATTCTTCCAATCATGTACTTATTCAAGATGTAAGAACTAATACCTTCGTAACTTTTTTATTATAAATTTGATTCCAATAATAAGACCATAGTGCAATGTCGTAAGACTAAAAGACATAAGAGTAAAACAAGATTTGAGGTTAGGAATAATGTCAATCTTGGAGTCCTTATATCTCAATTAGACTTTTACTTGTGTAAAAAGAATATGAATGGCCCTGTAGAGATAAAATTCAATAAAATAAAAGATATTTATAAATAT
This sequence comes from Taxus wallichiana var. yunnanensis, assembly GCA_018340775.1. Taxonomy (NCBI): domain Eukaryota; kingdom Viridiplantae; phylum Streptophyta; class Pinopsida; order Cupressales; family Taxaceae; genus Taxus; species Taxus wallichiana. The sequence goes on along the minus strand of CM031234.1, from coordinate 722,209,003 downwards.
AAATAAAATTTCTTAACTTGGAAATGTTGAATGGCTTCCACAATTTATCAAACTATATTAACTAGGATGGGGAAATAAGGATACCATGATCGAAGAATGTTCATGGAAAATGTATCTTGAATCTAAATCTCCATTAGATCCTAATATTTCTTTCTTGATATCAATTCAAATTCACTTATGTCATGAGGGTAAAATTTAAACATTAAATAAATGTTTGATAAAACGTAAGCTCAACATAAGAACAAGAGAACTAGGAACTTTGTATGCAATTTGAAATATGGAAAATACTTATGTAAATCATGGAGATTGTTATAAGGGATAAAGAGCCAACTTAAATGGTTGAAATGTAAGTTGGATGTGAAATGAATTAAAAAATTTATAGGTGGAAAAATGATAAAATTATCCTTGCACAATAACATCCTTGGAATGTTAATCGTAACTAAGATGTAATCATGGTAATGATGTGTTGTGGGTTTGTCAATTCTTGAGTCCCTTGCTTGTGGTGGGGTTATTAATAATATTCATTTATTGGGGACAGTGTGGCATCGATATGTATATTGTGTACTCATATGTTTATATGATTCGATGATTTATGTAAGTGTCTTATACATTGTTGAGTTTATCTTCTTCGAGCCCTTGTGGTGTTGTGTAGTGAGAAAAATTAGTAAAAAAATTATAATAGTATTATTACTTTCGTATTTTGTGTGTGTAAGTTGTGGTCATTACATACCTTCAACATGTTTATATCCATATCTATTATGGTTATTTTTCCTCTCTACTACTCCATTCTGTTATGGTTTATGATTGGTTGTAAACTATACGTAACTCACACTTTAACAAAATAAAATAGGAATGCGTTAGAAGTATAATCTTAGAATTCTTAAGTTTTGAGTATCTTGATATAATGACCACATTTTCTTTCTACTATGGCTTTAAATTCTAGAAAACTTTTATTTGTATTTTATAAATTATAATGATTTTTCTACTTATAATCTTCACTAGAAGTCAAAAATAGAAAACATCCACCTATGGAGGGGTTTGCATGGATCCACATAAGTCGAATCAATTTATTTTAGTGAAAGTTTTGCCATGTATGAATTTATTATTGAAAATTGACCTCTTTAAGTTGTTTCTCCAATATGTATTTCTCACAAGGTCTTCTCGGATTTTCTATAAAGGTAATTTGTTCACCAGATTCTTGCTATAAAATATAATGAGGCCAAAACAACATATTATTGAACCTTAAGTTCTAGAAAAATAAAGATTCTTGGAAAGAATTTCAAAATCATTATGAGTTTTTAATTAAATACGTGTTTGAAAATTTTCTCGAAAAAAACTTCATTTTCCCTTTAAACATGGCATTTTACTTAAAAACATCACTTTTCGACCTTAAACAACTCATTTCAGTGTGAATATTCACATTTTGCAGCAAGATTTCTACCCTTTTCTACACGATAATTGTCTCCCCTTTTTCCTCTAGTGATGTCTTTCATTGACTATTTGAGATAAATTTTGTTAAAAAATTTAGCTATCGAGGTGTCACAAGAATCACCCTTTGTGGGGTTAAAATTTTCACTTGAATAGATGTTGTAGCGACTACTTATTTGCTTGTATAAAGTGTTTGCAAATAGACATTGGTATCGCTACCACAAGATATTTTGATTGTGTTTCAATAATTTGCAAATCAGCACATCCTTTAAATCATATGTTGCAATTTTCCTATAAAAAAATTATGTTTGTCTTTTTGATGATGCTAAGTGAGTGGTTAGAAAGAAATGTCTTCCATTCGAGCTTATTTTAGATCTCTTGTGTGTTATTTTTAAGGCTATATTTTGCATAGGTAGGGGTATCCTTATGTGGAATTTTATCTTATTGACTAATGGAATATGAATGCATCTGTTAGAACAACTCCTTATCAATTGATAGAATTGTTCTTACTATGTCAAGCCTTGCTATTGGTGGAAAAAAATTATTTTAAAATATTTTCGGTGGTTGTGCAAATGCCTAAACAAAAACCTTTCTTTACTCTTCTCCACACTTCCCTCTCCATTGAACTTGGTATTATAAAACCATTTCCATACCATCTTTTCCTTCACAAAAATACATTATATCTCGGATATCATTTCTTTCTATTTAATCCATTTCTTTATACATAACCACTATCGAATTTCATCTTTAATTGCATCTTCCCAATTTACAAGAGCATGAGAAAATAGTGAAAAAATATAATATAAATCTATGTTTTCTTCACATTAATAATGATCACAATAACTAAGATTAGCCATAAGAAAGCATCATTGACCCTAAGAGAAATTATCCAAACCCTAATTATGCACCCATTCGAATGGAAAAAACAACCTCCACTCCTCCTTGAGCCCTAAGCCTAGATGAGCTTGTGGATGATGGCGCAGGTTTGACCAAGTTTCGGTACTCGATTAGGGGGAAATTTTGCATGTCTTCCTTATTACTGGTTACTTTGGATGAACATTTCCATCACATTGGTTTGGGCTCAAGTGGCAAGGGAGCTCTAACTAGCTCTGTGCAAACCCTCAAGGACCTACATCTTGAGATCTCTGCAGTTATGGGTTTTGATGCTAGGTTTCGACCTATAAATATCTAAAGGATGGTGTGGACGACGGCTCTATTCCCTCATCTAGCGGCGGAAACACTTCATCCCATTTTTAAAGAGGAAACATCTCCTCGAGCCTAGATGTGGTTCCTTCTCTCTGTTGCAAGTGTGAAGTTGGGTCTACACCCTAATCTAACCCTTCTAACATCACCTCTAAATTGACTACATATGGGTGGTTTTGGTAGCATTATTTGCCGCTCATGCGTCATATTTTGTTAGGTGTTAAAATAATGGCTTGGATTCATTCAAAGACATTCTACATGGTAGGATTTTGGTGGCCCCTCTTGCCATTAGTACCTACATCACCTTTTAAGAGGAAGTCCTTGACTATGAATGCTACTACTAGGAGCATGCATTAATTTTCGGATTCAATGGCTTATGGCCCAATGTACTAGATCTACATTTGGACATAAATGGATCTATTATTCTCAGGAGGTTAGATGTTTACCCTTGTGCTAAAGGAATATTCATTATGGCTTTTTTTTTAACAACTCATAAAGAAATCATAGCAAGTAAACTTTGGGACTGGAAATCATGATACCTTGTCTTAAAACCAATGGTCTCCTCTTTTAACCCACTCACAAAATCATTCTCTTGTAAACCCATTTGGATTAGGCTACCTCATTTACCTCTGTAATGTTAGATCCGGGAATGTCTCGATTTCAATTGGAAACTTCTTTGACCACACTCTTCACATTGAATCTCAAACCACCACTGATTTTATCCATACAACATATGCAAGAATCCTTTTTAACTTGATACTTCTACAATCCTTCATGTAAACATCGAGCTAAAAGTGCAAAATAGAACATGGTCTCAGCCATTAGACTATGAAGCTTTACCTTTCAGGTATAGAAGTTTATTCTCTTTAGGCCATATTTTTGTTGAATGTGGGATGGAAAACCATAAAAAGAGAAAAAAATTGGTGGAAAAAATCTCCAACAAGGAATGGCTTTGTGGGGACTACAAATGGCTCATCCTCGAACCCCTCATCTCCTCGGGATTTTGAGACCCCTCCATGTACACGTATGTTATAAGAATCTCAACTCTTTGGCACCGATTAATGGGTACCCTTGAAACTACGCCCTCATGGAAGGAAGAAATACCATAGTTGGTGGTCCTAGAGTGTGTGGTCTCTAGGGTTAAGAAAAATATAGATAATCTATGATTTGAAGTTTTTAGGACTAAAACCAAATAATGATTTTGTACAGGACTAATCCAAGAGGAAATATAACTAAAAATGGATGTGAAATCACTCATGGGGATGGCTTCCTTTTCTTCTTTTGGAAGGAGTCTAGTTTTCAAAGAGTGCTCCGGGTTATCCCCTGGTTTTATTGGAAAGAAGCTCTAAGCCTTTTCCACTTGGGAACTAAGGTTCTCGAAGTACACCTTTTAGGATATCCTAATTTGGATCAATCTACTTGGCTTACCACTAGTGTTTTGGGAGCCGGAGGTTTTTTTCTTGGCATTTCAAAAGATTTAGGGTGGTCATAATGGTGGATCCTCCAACCAAAGCATGCTCTATGCTCATTTGTGTTAGGTTATGCATAAATATTCTAGATGGAAAAAAAAGGTGTCTAGGAAAATTTTTATGTGCACCCTAGAAGACATGTGTGAATAGGAAATCATTGTTGAGAAGTCACAAGTATTTTGTGAAAAATTGAAAGGGCCAATGATGAGGCCAAATTGTGTTACTGATGAAAAGAGGCCATGCCATGAAGATAATGAAACCAATGGTGTGCTAGGATATTAATGTTTAAATTATAGGTGCTAGTTAATATTTGATAGTAATATTGTTATAAATAATATGACGATATATAGTTAGTGAGATGTATTTTATGACAATATATCTTGTATGGTTAGCATATATGTTTATTGTTATGACTTATTAGATCAATTCATTATAAGTAAGTTTCCGAGCAACCTCCTCATTTGTAGGATTTTCTTTCCTATAAATCTGTATGATCTTTGTAAGAAAATTTATTCAATTAATAAGAAGAAATTAATAATTCATTGTGTAAATCTGTTGTTGTGCCATTATTTGGTGTTAGAGCGGTCATATCTAGTTATGAGATGAAAGAATTAAATTTTTAATCATTGACCAAGGGGAAACGTAACCATTATTTATTTCCCCTGAATGATGTTATTGTATTTGTGAGAAGTTTAGTTTTTTGATAGTTGTTGACAACAATAATTGTATAACTCATTGATTTGTGCATAGATGAACTAGATATTTATATAATTCATCATCATCATTTGTGGTTTACACTCATGAGGCCTTCACTGTAGCTGATCTTAGATTCAAAGAGTGGAGCCTTCGATCCTAACAATAATTTGTGATCCATATATTCCTATAGAGAGTTTTAAATGACCATAATGATAATTTTATGCATTGTTTATCAAGAAAAATATGTGGTTATTTGTTGGGAGATGAGGTATTGTTGACACAACGCGCATCGTATTGCACCCCTATGGAAACCCGGTTTCCCCGCTTGATTGAAATCTCTCACAACTCAAGAACCATTCGACATGGCCCACATATAAAGATCAACACTAGGAAATTGATATTCAGATTGAATCAGGAATTGAATTTGAGTTTTATACTGGAAAATCCACCATGCCACCATCTATGTTTCCATTTTCTCATTCACACGGTCATCATTAAGAGATATGCGTACCTACATTGGAGTTTTTATTTAACTTGGAAAATTAGTTTCAAACAGATTTGTAGGGAAAGAAAGAATGGAGGCAAGAGAGATTGGGAAGAAACTATGGTGGATATGGTAGCTCTGGGACTGCAAATGTGATGATTTTCCTCCCATATCTCATGTTCATTATTTTTTTCTATAATCTCCCATAGTTTTATTATTCTTCATTTTTATTCCTCGGTATTTATATCTACCCCGATTATACGCATATTTTATTTTCTCCAGATCAAGATATATATATATATATATATATATATATATATGTAAACACAAATGTGTACACACACACACAAATATAACTACTAATATATATTTTTTGTTTAAAGCAAATGTATTGGGATTGATAAGGGTTATGCATAGCCTCTCGTGGTGGCACTGGTTGCTATTTTTAGGGTTATGGGGTGGGCGGTATGGCCAAACCACCCCCTTTGCAAGTGTGGAATGTGTCGGCCATGCCACTCATCCACTATTTACAGATTATGGTGTGGCTAGCATCGTCGACCCACCACTCTTTCAAAGGGTGGGATGGGTTGGCCATGTCTCCCAACCCTCTATTTATTTATTTTTTATTTAAAGTTTTCTTTATAAAACTTCAATCATATATATATATATATATATATGCACATGTACAAGATGATCTTATTCTATAATAATTGTCATTTGATCAAATATGAGGCTATATCAACTGCAAATATTTATATAAGTTTATATATTTACATATATTTTTTATATATATATATATATATATATATATAGAGAGAGAGAGAGAGAGATAGAGAGAGAGAGAGAGAGAGAGATAAAATACACGTATATAATTTTAAGTCTTATTTTTATAACAAAATTTGAAGGGAAAAAATATTTTAGTATGAAAGGACATTAACATTTTTGGTTTAAATTTTGAACAATATCCTATAGGTGCAAAAAATTTAAAATTTAAATTATATCTTCCTATAAGGAGGTTGAATTTTAGAAATAGATTACAAGAATAAAACAAGGTTTCTTTTTAATCTTCACAAGAAATATAAAATGGAAAACCATGAGATAATACTCCTTATAATATGCAACATACAATAACTATGTATTCCATACCCCCTTCAACAATTGCAACACAACATTATACTTTATCTTTGAAATAATTGAATGATACAAATTTCATTTCAGATATACATTTTCATTTAAAAATATAGATACTAAAATAGTGCAAATTTACAATATTTTACCAACTTTCAACAAAATTCAAATCTGCACTAAAAGCGTAATGTTACAACTAAATAAAGAGCACTTCTTTCAATATATACAACTCCATATGCATGTATACCTATTCCAGCCCTATTATAATGGAAAGTCAAATATTTAAAGTGCTTTTAATGAGTTACGAGACTTGCTTTTACAAATAAACTTTGCAATGACATGAATTTTAATTTCTTCCATAGTCATGAATTCAAAATACATACATATATTTACATTATTTACAACAAAAATTTACAAACAAATAAATTGCAAGCATTACAAGCCCTCCACCAAAATGGTGGAGACAACATGCCCATATATATTTTTAAGTTCATTATTCCTACAACTCAAACTCTTTAATTAAACATACAACTTTTTCATTTCCTTCTGTAACACACAAACAATGGCAAGGAGCTAGGAAACACTCTCCTCCTAGCCTAATTCCAATGAAGGGGTGAAGCCAACCCCCTCATTGGCCTCGAGCTCAAACCAAGCAGCAATATAGCATGTTCATAACCATGGCAGCTAAAAAATGGCTTCCACATAACAACATACAATCAAGACTGCAACACATGGCCAACAAATACAAAAATAAATCTACAACTTACAAATAATCACATAGGCTCAAACTAGAGCCAAAGGAGAGAATAAATATGGGGCACCCCCTTATACCTCCCAAGTGGGTTAAGGGTCCACCTTGAAACCTCAAAATTCTCCTTCCGCACACACAATTCTCTTATCCCTCCCTCAAAAATCTTATCACTCCCTCATGTAAAATATATAAAGATAAAGCAATAAATTTCCCTTATACCTCCACAAGGTGGAACACCCTACCCAAAATCCCTCCATACACATCACATAATCTCTTATTCCTCCACCATGGCCCCCATTTTATTTCTCCCTAAACCTTGCTTAAGGTCAACAGTACCCAACCCAAAACAAACACACATACATTCATACAATTTGACATTCCATACACAACAAGAACAAGAAAGAAAATAGGTTAAGATCCTACCTTGCCATTAGTGGTACCTTTTCCTTTTAATAAATTCAAATTCAATTCCTCTCCATGAAGCAATCACACCCCACATAGATATTTTCAATCCAAAAGCCAAATGATCAAGCAAGTAACCCCAAAAACATAAAACAAATACATATAAATAGACTTGGTGGAGGAAGAGGTGATGTGGCTCCATGTAGGATGCCACCTCATTCTCCTCAAATCCACCTCACATCTCAACACACATCTCAAAGTCTCATAAAGAGGTAGGTGAGGATATGACACTACCAATCTTGCACATAATCTCCCTTTTTCACAATTCAAAATTGAATTTAGAGGATCAAGAATATGAGGGCAATAATTGCCTCTTTTCCATCAAATTTTCATAATTAGAGGCTAGATATGACCCCTTAAGTCATAGGTTAGGTTGGTAGGGAAGTCTAAAGATGTGTGAAAAAGTAATACTTGTCCCACATGCCTTTAAAATTGGGTTCAAAGCCAACTCCTAGATTTTAGGTAAGGGGATGGCACACAAACCAATGCCACCTAAAAATTCAATAAACCAAAGTAAAATACTAAGGTATAACCACATACACATTGCCCCCCATTCACCACATTAATACATTAGCTCATATTAAAAAAATTCATAGTTAGTTAGGGGCACATTGAAAACTTAGGAACATAAGGGTAGAAAGGTACATTAGAACTATAAATAATATCACAATATCCACAAAATAAATAAAGAACAAAACCACAATTACATCCATGGTCACATTGTGAGGTGCTCCCCATGATACCTCCTCATAGAAAATACGCAACATGACGATACAAAAAAATATTCACACAAAGCAGCAAAGGTGGCCATGTTGTGAACATGTGACATTCCTCCATGGTTGGCCTTCCTAGTCCCTCCTCATTTTATGTGACTTCATTTCCTGTAACAAAAAGATAATACCACCTTCAGCCTCAAGGCCACATCAATACGTCACGAAAATAAAAACATATATAAATCATCCATCATATAATCATCATCATACATCGTAGTTATATCATTATTAAGGTTGTGTAATTATAAAATAAATCAATCATTTACAATTACCAATAATCAAAATTCCTATTTTATGACAACCATGAAATTGGTTGCTAGTTGATCACCTCATATAATAAAAAAAGATAGTAAATCTTAATATCAATGTACACATGATTAGACGATGCATCTAAACATAGTCGTAACTGCTATGAATCCAAGATGTCAGTATATAAGTAAAGCAACACTAAATAAACATGTGATGCAATATCTAGTGGTGTCAACTAGGCATCCATACAATTGATGATAAGAGTAAAATAAAAATAATAATCAAATGTCCATATAGTCTATCAACATGCTAACCATAATACTATATCAATATCCATGTCTCTAAGAGGTTAGTGAACATGATCAAAAAAAAAAAAAGTGTCGAAGAGGAGTGGACACTACATAACCCACCCCTTAAACTTGATTTCCTCATAGAATTCAATGAAACAAGTGTGGGCGGGATCGTAGAAAGGTGGCATCCTCCCATGTAGCTAATGACTCATCATATCGATCCCACTAGACACACACGTGATTAAGCTCATGCCCTTGAAGGCCAAATACCATGCGCTCTATGATGTGGATGGACTCGTAGTCACCTGTCCATAATCTTACACCTAAAAGCAGTCTAATCAAAGACATGAGAAGGATATGGTATATATCTTAAAGAATAGAAGCATGGAAAACATCATGGATGTGAGACAAGCTAGGTGGCTAGGCTAAGTAGTAGGCCATGAGACATGATCTTCAAGATCTCAAATGGACCCACAAATATCAAAGCTAGGTTAGAGAACTTTTGATAATGGATGGGGCTCTTATGAGGTCTAAACTGAGGAACACCTTGAGCCCACCTCTTAAATGTTGTCTATCATCCTCCAATCTTCATAATTCTTCTTGTTATCCCATGCCTTCTATAATCTTGCACGAGAAGGGTAACCTACTACTCCATGTTATGTAACATAGATGGCCCAATAGAAACCCTATCCTTTAATGTGTCCCAGCTCAAAGGAGTCCTACACTCTATATCTTATAATTCCTGAAATGGTGTCATGTCGATGGAACTCTAAAAATAGTTATTATATGCAAACTCTACCGATTATGGATACTCCTCCCAATGTGATTATTTATCCATAATGTACATGCCAAACATATCCTCAAGTATATGGTTCACCCGCTTAGTATGACCATTTGTTCTAGGTGATAAGTTGTACTGAAATTGATCTTCTTCTCAAGAGCAACCTATGTGGGGGTACAAAATGTGATGAACATAAAGGATCGTTGAGTCATAAATGATCTTCCTGGAATCCCGTGAAGTCTTTCTATCTCATCCAAATAAACTCGAGCAACTACACTTACTGTATAGGTGGTCTTAACAAGAGAAAAAGGACCCACTTTCATCAATCTATCCATCGTGACCATGATCGCGTTATGGTGATATCTCAACATAGTTAGCCCAAAAATGAAATCCATGGAAATGGAGTCCCATTTACACTCTGGTATAACATGAGGATAAAGAAGGCCAGGTGGATGTTGATCCTTGGTCTTCACCATTTTACACTCCAAACACCAAGATAAAAAATGGGCTATATCACTCCAAAGACCACTTTAATAGAATAATTTCCACAGTGTGGTTTACATCTTCTTCACCCCTGGGTGAGCTGAATAAGGTGAAAAATCAGCCTTTGCTAAGATATCTTGTCACAATCCTCCATCTCTAGGCATATAAATCTGATCCGTGTGTCAAAGAAGTCCATCTAAACCAATGATAGCCCCTCTAACTTCCCCGTAAGGGGTATATGTGACTCAAACTCTACTCTGGTTGAAAGATAGAACTTGTCCTCGAGGAAGCTTCCATGAGATCCTGGTCCTCAAATATTTACCTACGGATGTAGCCATGATAAGGTGTCTACATCGACTCATGGTGTCTACTACTACATTCTCCTTCCCCTTCACATGCTCAATCTCCATTCAATCCCATTGAGGGCTTTGAGATTGGGATGTGTGAAGAGGTTTCATAGGCTCAAATGATCTATCCTAAGTGTGAGCTTCATACCCAAGAGAAAATGATGCGACATTGAACTAAAGCATGAACCACTATTGTAAGCTCAAGGTCATTAGTCATGTAAGTCAGCTCATAACCCTTGAGTTTTTGAGACTCAAAAGAAATAACTTGGACATCTTGCATAAGTACTCCCCCTATCCTTACCAATGAAGCATTTGTACATATAAATAAGTCCCTTTGCGGATCTAGCAATGCTAGGATAGCTTATGTAGTAAGGCATTCCTTCGATTCTTTAAGGCCTAGTCACAATGTTGTCGACCATATAAACTTCATCCCTTTTTTTGTAGGGATGTTATGGGGTGAGAAATACTTGAAAAATTCTAAACAAACCTCATGTAATATCATGCTAATTCCATAAATCTGCGTACCTTGGTCACATTGGTCGGCATGACCAATAAATGATAGCTCTTCTCTTGGAAGGATGAGTAAGATAGTTTTCCCAGAAATGATGTGACCCAAATAATGAACCTCTAACTAAAATAACTTACATTTATCTAGGTTCCCATAAAGTTGCTGCTCTCGAAACACTACAAAATGTGTCAAAGTTTCTCCTCATGCTCCTCACATGTATGTGAGTAAATAAAAATATTATCCATGAATATGAGCAAGAAATGGTTTAAGAATATCTTGAATACCTCATTCATCATGATCATGAATGTTGTGGAGACATTCATTAGTCTAAATGGCACAAATGTGAACTCATAGTGACCCAATCTAGTGCAAAAGGCTATCATATGAATATCTTCCTTCGCAATCCTCGGTGATGATACCTAGACTTAAGATCTTTCTTGGAAAACATATTTTCCCCTTTAATTTGATCAAATAACTCATTAATGTGTGGAAGGGGGTAACAATTCTTGATCGTTAATTTTTTCATCTATCTGTAATCAATACACAATCACAAGGATCCATTCTTATTCTTCTTAAAAATAACTGGTGCAACTTAAGTAGATACACTCTGATAGATTAGGCCCTTCTTAAGAAGTCCCTCCACTTGAAGCTTGAGCTCAAAAATCTTAGGAGTAACATCCTTTATGGCACGCGTGAGATAGGATATTCTCAGAACCAAATGTATATAATAATCTATCTCACGTGGGGGAGGTAGGATAGGTAAATTATTAGGAAAGACATCTGAAAACTCTCTCAAAATGTGATGATCATCGAGTGAAGGCCCACTAGTCTCATCCTCGACCTGTCACTTTGATTGTAATAATAAAAAATTGACATCCCACGACACACATACCACTTAAGTTTCGTATAACGGATATAGTGCAAATGGAGATGGGCCTCCTAACCCCAACTATCACTGACTATATCCCAAATCATCTACACAAGAGATCACCTTATTGTAGCAATCCACTCTCGCCCTGTGTGGAGATATCCAATCCATACCTAAGATAACACCATAAGATCCCAAGAGAAAGATGTAGAGCTCGAAGGTCGTGGGAAAGGGTCCTAGGTAAACTACACACTCCTTGACTAAGGAGTCCAGTGTGATCTTGGCTCCAAAAGCCATCTCAACGTCCTAACTACAACCCTGCCTAACTACCACCGAACTCTATCAATTTACTAAATATGGAGAAATAAAAGAATCAGAAGATCCTGAATCAAACAAGATCGATGTAGGAATACAACCAATGCTACTTGAACTCTCGATCACTGTGGCCTAGTGCACTACCTAGAGGTTCTCGACCATTGTATAAAACCGGTGGCTCATGTACCATGTCACCAACTGTTAGCTTTGAAATTCGGCCCTTACCCATTATTACAAGTAATATACAAATAATCTCTCCAGTGATGCCCCCATACACCGTATCCAAAACAAATTCTAGGTCTTCTCCAATGAGTTCAGTGGATCCTCCATGTGCTCTAGTAGTCCACGTTGTAGATTCAAAAGATCATGAGATAGACTGTTGTGGGTACTATAGACAGGCTCCAAATTTCTGAGCTAGAGGCCCCATACTCCACCCTCTCTCGAGAATCATATCTATGTGGAAGATTGAAAGGTAGGTGGGTATAATACTACTAAGCTTGTGGTTTTTTTGGTATCCTAATGAAAGGATGTGTGGATTCATGCCCTGCCATGAGAGGGAGGGATCATGCTCTTTAACCGATTGTGTTACAAATATTCTAGGTGAATCCTCACCATATATTGTGTATCTTGCATCTTCCCCCTCTTCTCCTTTATAATATAGGATTTCTCAAAACCTTGACTAGTAGTGTGGACAATGGATGCACTACCCCTCCAAGATCCAAATTTAGGCCCCTGATGAATGTGTGAAATCTAACCTGATCATCCTAAATGTAATCTACATACTAAAACAAGTCCTAGAATATAATCTCATACTCTACCACTTTTATCATGTGCACTGTCATGATTGTGGATGTCATTGACCCCATGTTGAATAAACCACTGGATATGTATCTACTCTAGAAAAATGCTCCTCAAACAGTTCCCATGTCATGGAATTTGAATCTAGGTGGACCTTATGCTCCTTTATCCTCTTCCAAACACCTTCCCTGTCCCTAGGAATATGAATAGCAACATGAGCCTTCGTGTTGCTAGTGCATGGACATATCTAAAAGCATCTACTAAAGCTAACTAGCCATGCCTCGACTTGGAATCCTCTTGTCTCTCCAAAAAGTGAGGTGGGTGAAGCTTTAGGATCTCTCAAATGTGATCAATTTTTGATGACTATTTCCCATAGGTATCTTCTCACGGTCATCTCTCTATCTAGTGCTCCTAGATTTATCCCTCTGTCTCACGATCATATCTCTCTATGTTGAGTCATGTCTTTCCATATCCACGTGAGAATTATATGTCATATGCTCCTCACTATGTCATGCAGCATCCTAAGCCTCCTATGATGAATCTCTCTCATGTTGACTAGGTCTTCCCTCGAGTGAATGTATAACAAAATTGATCTCTTATAAGGTCTATAGAATCTGTGGTAATATGGTAACAGTTTGCCACGATCTAGGGGTGGTCCCTCTAGCTCAATGTGTAAGAACCCATCATCTAGTTTTGCCTCATGTGCATATTAAAATGGGAGTTAGTCCATTATTCTAGGTGTTTATTACTTTACTAAGTTTTGTACATTTTAAAATTTTCAACAATATAAAATGTCCTAGGTTTAGGTTGCACTAGATTTTTAGTGGTGTTCCCATGTTTTCCCAGGGTCCAAGTGTTGATGATGTGAATCAAGCTATAAGAGGTTGAAATAACTCCAAAAACACATAAAAATCATTCCAAATTATAAAAACAAGAGTTTCAAAATATCTTTCTTCTCATTCTATAATCCACATTGATCTTATACATCATTACAATCCTCTTTTTATTTCATGTCTACTCTAAAACCCTAAAATACCAAAAATTACGTACTAGAAAAAAACTCGGATGGGCCCAATTTTTTTGTGCCAAATACACCTTCATATATTAAGGTTCACATAAAATTTTACTTATTCTTACAAGCACAATCAAAGTTTTTAAAGTTCTAAGATCTAGTCAAAAAAAAAAACATGTTTGGAGCAAATTTTAAGCCACTAAATGAAGGATATGGATCCGGAAATGTGTCGAAAATTGCACAACCTTACTAGAATAGTTGACCCCAACTTATTACTAATGTATGTATACCATCCTATAAAATTTCAAGATGATCGAGATACCACCACAATGCCATCATGGTCATGGTGGATAAATTAACGAAAGTAGCTCATTTTTCTCCAGTAAAGACCACATATATAATTAGTGTAGTGGCACGGGTATACCTTGATGAGATTGTCAGATTACATGGGATTCCATGGAAGATCATTTATGACTATGATCCTTTGTACACTTCCCATTTATCACCATGTAGTATGCTCTCAGGACAAGGATCAATTTCAGCACAACATATCACCCTGAGATAGATGGACAGACTGAGTGGGTGAATCAGATCCTAGAGGACATGCTTAGGATGTATGTTATGGATCACCAGTCGAGATGGGAGGAGTATCTATATTTGGTTGAGTTTTCCTACAATAATAGTTTCTAGAGTTCGATAGGCATGGCTCCTTTTTAGGCATTATATGGCAGAGAGTGTAGGACACCTCTTAGTTAGGATACGATTGAGGACAAGGTTTACCTTGGGCGACATTATTATAGGATATGGAGCAACATGTTACCTTGATGAAACAATTTTTGCAGGAGGTGCGGGATAGATAGAGAAGAAGTATGCGGACCAACATAGGATAGATCATAGTTTTGAGGTGGGCACGAAGGTGTTTCTTCATGTCAGACAACATAAGATCCCTATCCATTACGGAAAAGGTTCTAAGCTTGCTCCTACGTTTTGGGTCCCTTTGAGATCTTGGAGTGCCTCGATCCCTTAACCTATCGTCTCAGCATTGCCACCTAGCTTGTCCCACGTCCATGATGTGTTTCACATTTTTGTGCTTTGGAGATATATTTCTTATCCTTCTCACATGCTAGATTGGACCGCATTGTAGGTGTAGGATCAAGGGTAGGTGATGGTGGAGCCCATACACATTATAGAGCGTAAGACCATGGGCCTTTGTAGCAGAGAGATTGATCAAGTTCGGGTCCAGTGGGACAAATATGATGAGACTGCAGCTACTTGGGAGGATGCTACTTTGTTACAAGTGTAGTTTCCACACCTGTTCCAATGACTTCCAGGAGGAAGTTGAGTCTAAGGGGAGGGGATGTAGTGCCCACTTCCCTTGAAACCTTTTTATTATTATTTTGATACTATCAAATGCACTTATGGATATATTATAGTTTGTTTTAGCATGCTAGTAGATATTAGAGATATTGAACTGTTATTGATTTGATTCTTATATGATGCATATGGACTACTAGAGACATTTGATGTTGATATTGATATACTTTTGACATGATTATGTATCTATATTTCTAACATGTGATATATTTAATCATGTTTAGTAGACCTTTGATAATTGGATTAATGTTGTGATCGTTTTGACATGGATAAAATGTGGAATGGAAATGTCCTAGAAATTTTAAGTGATACCTTGTTTTCATAGATGATATTAATTCATACATTTTGATTTTAGATTTTTATCGCATATTCAGCATGAATGTTTTATGCATCCACGAGGCCAAAGGAGGTATCCTCTGATTTGCAGGTATATTATATTCACAACAACATCGGGGGAGTGGAGACCAACCACATCGGAATTTGAGAAGAATTCAACTAGGGTCACCATGGCAACATGTAATTGTGTGTGTGTTAGAATTATTGGTTAGGAGAAAATTGTGACCTAGGGGTCATGTGTTGTTTTGTTTTAATATTTCCCTTTCTATTATGTTAGTTTGTATTTTTCTTTTAGTAATGAAATTTTTACTTGTTCCATTATTTAGATTTTGGATTTGTGTTTACCCCTTTATTATTCATGGGTTGTAGTGTCTTAATTAAGCTAATGTAAATTGTCCTAAACTATCCTAAACTAATTAAGGATGTGACCAAAAAGGAGTTCATTTATTAAACTTGATTTCTCTTAGTTTCTGTGTTGAGTGAAGCATGTTTGAGTTTTGACTATAGCACACTCTACCCTTTCATGGGGAACTCCAATTTGGCCTTAGAGGAAAAATTTGGAAGCTTTTGGGATAATTCAAACTTGTCCCACGCCTCTTAAATGCCCATGTCAACCCTACCTATGGGTTGGGGGGTCAAATTTAGGCTCTTTTAGGTGTTTGGGGGGATAAAAAGGTAAAATGTTAATTGCACTTTCTTTCAAATATTTAATTTTGTCATTTGGGGGAGTGGGCTTAGATGGAGTGTGTAAGGTTCTTGTCATTCCTCCAACCACTTATTAATTGTGCATTGGAATATAAGGTTGACCAAGTGATGTGGAATGGAGAGGAAATGAGGTGGCATCCTACTTGGAGTCACATCATCCCTCCCTCTCCTTTCTCTATTTATTGAATTCTTGTTTCTTGTTTTGGGGTTGGATGATCATTTTTGAGTCTTTTTTTTTTTTTGGAGAGTGGGAGGATTTTGAGAGAGTTGTGGATTTTGGAGCTTTGTGGATGCTTCCTTGATCTTTGGAGAGCCTTGGCACTTCATACTTGGAACAAGCTCTACTATGGAGAGGTAGGAGCTTCACCTTAGTTTAAACAATGTTATTTATTTATTATATGTGTGTATATGTTGTGTTGCATGTTGTTGTCTCTTTGAAATGCTTGTTGGGTGTGGGTAGAATGCCTAAGTTGAGAGTGGAGGAGACTATGCGGAGATTTCTTGTAGGGAGGCATAAGAGATCACTTTCTTGAGGAGGGAGTTTGGGTTGGGTGCCCCATCTTGTATGAGGAATGTTTGCATTTCTTCTTATTCTTAATATGAGGGAGCCATAAGAGTTTTTTAGGGAGGCATAAGAGTGTATGGAGGTATAAGGGGTACTTGAGGTAGGCATATGAGTTGATAAGGGATCTTGTGTTTGTATTGGAGGATTTTTGGTGGGCACCCATTCCCATTGGGAGGCATAAGTGGCCTCCCCATAGGTCTTACTCTTTTGGCTTTCTTGATAAGCCTTGTTATATTCTTGTTTTGATTGTTTTCTTCTTGTTGAGTTGTTATTATCTTTGTATGAAAATAGAATGAATGTGAAATTATTGTTAAAGTATTGTGGAAGCTAGTAGTTGTCATGAGTTGAGATCTTCTCCCATTGTAATGTGGTTGGGGCTCGGTGGCCAAAGGAGAGGATGGCTTCTCTTCTCCTTTGGATATCTTGGTTGGGTGGAGAGCGTTGCCTCTCCCCCTATCTTGTTGTGAATCAAGAAAACTATTGGAGGAGCTACCTTGTTGGTTTTGGAGTGTTGGAGCCTTGTTGATGACAGGTAAGTGCGCAGAAGTTGATGGATAAATATAGGGTCATCCGTGGACGTCATATTGCAAAAACAACGAAATCTCAAATTGTAGGGATTATTAGCTATACACGCACTTTAAATTAGAAAAATTTATATAAATATGAATCGTAGCATTAGAATCTAGTTTCTAAAATACTAATTTTTGTAGAAAACAGACAAGTTTAGGTATATTAAACACTTAAAATTATGACTTTTTTTTTTTTTTTTTTTTTAACTTATAAGATTGTAGTCCGTTTGCCCGCATTTTGGATTACCAAATCTTGTTTTTTTCCTTTGGTGAAGCGTTAGATGTAGTTATCTATCTTGGGATGGATTTTATTTTGTATTTTTTTAGCAATATTTTTTTTTATGATTTTTTCCGTGAAAGTGGTCTGAAAATATTTAGAAAATGGAGTGCTTTTTCATTTTCCCGCCATAACTATATCAAAAAATATCGAAATCAAATTTTTTTTTAAGGTGTATAGAATTTTTCCACGCTTGGGATGGTATAAGTTTTATCATATTTTGATAAGCGAAACAAAAGTTACTGAGTCTTAAACGTAGACATGAACATTCACGGGAAAAATGTCTTAAAGACCTATTGTTAGTAAGAAATTATAAAATGATATTTATCTTATTCTATTCACTTTAAAAATAATATTTCTACAAAGCTAAGAGTCTACCCTACGTGATGTCACCATTTTTGTGAAATGTTTTCAGTTTTTTAGCATGGTTCAAGTCTTTGGAAGAGTAGATTTGAGGTTTTTTGACCTTTTACACTTCATAATGACCTTCCATAGCTTTGGTTAGGGAAAAACAAAGATTTTCCGAGGCTTAGGTTCAGCAGATAGATCCACGATCGCGGTTTATAAAGCATGCTCGCGGTTCATAAATCATATTTACACACATCCCAATGTCTGAATTACCATGTGATTTTTACTCTCTGACCTTACCGTATGAATTACTGTGAAATTCTATCTTTTTCTGCACGTTTTTCTTATCACCGGAAGCAAAACATCATGGGAGACAAAAAATGAAGTCAAAAAAGGAAGTCATTAAGTAAAAAAACACCAAACGAATTAGAGGCCAACAAAATTCAAAATGTTGAGCGAATGCGGAAACTTCATGAATCTAGAAGAGGTTCATCTTGATCCCAACTATTGAAAGCAATGCAATGAAGAACTAGGTAATGTTTCTCATCAATGTTGAAGTTGAATTAAATACTCGTGATGAAGAAGTTTTTCTTGTTAATTTTGAAGAAGAATTAAATACTCATGATGTAGAAAATGTTGAAATTGAAAGAGACAATGAAAATGTGAATAAGAAAATTCATGTTGAAACTATAGACAAGAAAAATTTGACAAAAACACCTCCTAGGATTTTACATAAGAAACCTAATTTTTTTATTGAAATTGATGAAAACATTTTGAAACCAATGTCTGAAAAACTTTCTGAACGACAAATCAGAAGAAAAGCCACTGAAATTTGGGATAATCATTTTGAAATTTTAAATGATTCCCAAAGATGTCAGTTGTTGGTTAGTTTGATGAAATTGATTAAAATGAGACCTACATTAAACACCCTAGGATTGACAACATTTAACATACGTGGTAAAACCTCTACAATTGTTGAAAACCTTCATGATGCATATCACCTTTGTTGGTGTCAAGAGACGCACTAGGGATAGTAATATTGTGCATCGTGTACTTCTACTAGTGTTGTAAGTGAATCATAAAAAACAACGTTTGATTACGAAAAAGTCGAATGTTGCAAATTAATGAAAAACTCTAATGAAAGCAATTGAAAGATGTAATATGCTTGATCACTCAATAATGTCGATTTTTGGGCATTTTACTAGAGCACCGGGTAAGGACAAAAAAATTACGATCTTTATAAGAGAAGTTGTTATTAAATTTTGTCATGATAACACTAGAGTTTCACCTAATACAAGAGATGTTATAAAATAGAGAGTTGGTTCTACTAATCGTGAACCACATCTAAAGCATTTCTTAGATATGACTCAAACTCAATTTTTTCGTAAGTTTGAACAAGAGAATTCGGAAATTAAAATTAGTTAACTTTTTTTGAAATGTTGAAACCATTCTATGTGAAAATCAACCATGCTCACACCACTTGTTGTTGTAGGCAACATGTTGAATTTGTGATGCATTATGCTAAATTTTTACGTATTTGTTCTATTTTTCATTCGAAACTATGTTATCGAATGTGATGTTCAAGTTCCACCAATATCTTCCAGGATTTCATTCCTACTATATTTTGTGAAAAGAAGTTGGACAATTTTTTATAGTTAGGATTGTTTACATGGAAGTTGTAGTACATGCGGCGGATTACCTAAATTGGAAAGTTACATCCATGAGCAAATTGAAGCGTACAATAGGACATAATTTAGTTGAATTTGATAAATATAAATCAGTTACATACCAGTTGAAAGATGGAAAAGAGTGGAAACGGTGTGAGCTAATTCTGGACAAATGCCCATTTTTCAATTTATGAGAAAATTTAAGGATGAAATTGTTTATGAGTATGCGAGGCATACACATAGAGCTCGATTGTTGGATGAACAATTCAAGCTATGCAAAGACACATTTCCTATTGGTACGATTGTTTGGTGGTCGATTTTGTAGAGAATTACACATTGACCACAAATGGAGGTTGATCGCAATATTACAACTCAAGAGTACAAGTTGCCATTTTTATGCATATAGCATTTCTACATTCTCTGAAATTGAGAGAATGATCGAAATTTTTTAAGAAGTACCACTTTTATATCGGTGATGATCGTACTCATTCTCTTGAATTTGTGTAAGGGTGTTTCAGGTTATTTTATGGAAACTTGTCGATAGGGACATCCACTTCAAACAACATTATATATGGTAGGATAATTGCAAGTCTCGGTTTAAGAATGCACGAATGTTTTATTGGATGAGCAGAATGCATGTCAAGATGGGTGTGCAAAATATTTGGAGTTTCACCGAAATTTGGACATGGAAAAGGAGAGCATGACGGTGCATGGGCATGTATGAAAAGAGCTCTTGCAAGAGAAGAGTTGAAGTACAAAGATGGTGCTAAATTAAAAGATGCTGAAAGAGCATAGTGGAATGGTGTCTCACAACATGGCCCGAGGTTCTCAAGAAAATTCCATAGTTTGCGAGATATTTTTGGTTGACAGAGGAAAAACATATTGCTAACTGCGAGGATTGTATGACACTCACTTTGGGTCCAGTGATATGCACTCATTTTGTAGCTCGACGCTACTTTCGCCGTGGGCCGTATGGACAAGAAAGTTGACATGTTTTTGTGCATCTTGTATGAATTTGTCACTACTAAGTTTGATTCAAAAGAATGGGTGGAAGGATGGATTTGTAGGCCTCGACTCCACTTCCTGGTTATCAACCTCCACAAGCATTACAACTTGTTTGCGAGATGAAGTTACAACATCCAAGGACTTTGTGAAATTTCAATTTTGGTGCGACAACGTGTTTATGGTTATTTATTTAATTTTTGTATTGAGTTATGTCCATTGAAATTTTAATATGTAATTTAAATTTCAGTTGTTCAACCTTGGTTATTTTTTTGTAGGACATGTGTTTGCAAAGTAATTGCGACGAGAAGACAATGAAGAAGGAGCAGACTATTTCTTATGTCGTTGCATCGAGGAAAAAGAAGTTGACTTCTCTATTATAGATGGTGAAGAGATTGAGTATCCTACGGGGTCGGTGGTAATTCTTTGGAACTTGGCTTGACGGTATCCACTAAAAAAACTCCTCTGTTTGGGTGTTTGAAGACTTTGAGACACACGGGAAAATACTCTTATATTCACATCTAGTTCTAGCGAAAAATATTCAGTTGTATAGATATCGAGAAGACCTAATAATAAGATTCTTTGGAAGGTTCGAAGTCGAGATCATGAAGCAATCTTGTCTATTATTCGAGTAGATCCGATCCGATGGTTCATTGGAATGAATTTACAATGCTCAAGTCAGTATATATTTAATTTCAAGGTTGATTTATATATATATATATATATATATATATATATATAATTTTTAGTTTAAAGATCTAGATTTAAGTTTGAATATATTTTATTTTAAATTTGTGTATTTTGTGTGTCATGTATATAGATAGTATATGGTTTTGATTTGAAACTTAAATTTCTTTGACTAAAAATTTTATGTTTAGGTTAGTGGTGCCATAAAAGCTTCCACCTTCATGTGGTTGGCATTTTTAGTAGAGAATTTTAAATTCTCGAAGCTAAGAGAAGCTTGAACATTGTTGAAAAAATTGTAAATTTTCAAAAAGTCACTTGTAAATTTTGAATATATTGTAAATTTTGAAAATGTTGTAAATTTTGAAAAAGTTGTAAATTTTGAAAACGACTCCTCTAGTGCCATGGAGTCCAAGTAGTCACCCATTGAAGTTGAATGATATTTTGGTCTCGGGGCTCTTAAGGGACTAACCCTGAGCGAAGTAGCCCGGAAGCAATGACCCTTTTACACACCGAAACACCACCTCCTCTAGCATTCACTTGGCCACCACGACATGTCGGCGCAATCGGTTCGGTGCCCACGACCCACCGTTTGCAAAATATAGCGTTTGACTTGACCTTACACTAGCTCGACTACACTATTTCACACGTTTGCAAACAATAGGACAGCGAGAGCACCGAAATGAGAAGGAAAAAAATGAGAGAGGCTATTGTAGAGGGTTTTTATGCTGAGGTTCCAGATCAGACGAGGCCTCTCTAGGTGCCACGGAGTCTGAGTAGTCACCCGTCAAAGTTGAATGATATTTTGGTCTCAGGGCTCTTAAGGGACTACGCCGAGCGAAGTATCCCGGAAACACGACCCTTTCACGCACCGAAAAAATGCCTCCTCTAGCATTCACTGGCCAGCCCTGGATGTTCCGAAGTCACAGGCGGTTCGGTGCCACGACCCACCGTTTGCAAAATATAGCATTTGACAACCTTACACTTTGGCTCAATTGCACTATTTCGCGCATTTGCAAACAAAGTAGGACAACGAGAGTACTGAAATGAGAAGGAAAAATAAGAGAGGCTATTGTAGAGGTCCGTATGCTAAGGTTCTAGATCAACGACACCCTCTCTAGGTACCACGGAGTCTCGAGTAGTCACCGTCAAAGTTGAGCGATATTGGTCTCGGGGCTCTTGGGGACTACGCCCGAGCGAAGTAGCCGGAAGAACGACCCTTTCGCGCACCAAAACACCACCTCCTCTCTATTCACACAGCCACCGGACGTGTAGGCATAGGCGCTTCGGTGCCATGACCCTTTACCTTTGCAAAATATAGCATTTGACCAACCTTTTGGCTCCAGTTTGCACTATTTTGCAGCGTTTACATAAAGCAGTAGGACAACGAGAGCACCGAAATGAGAAGAAAAAACAGAGAGAGGCTATTGTATAGAGTCATCACGCCAAGGTTATAGATCAGATGAGGCCTCTCTAGGTGCCACGGAGTTTGAGTAGTCACCGTCAAAGTTGAATGATATTTTGGTCTCGGGGCTCTTAAGGGACTACGCCCGACGAAGTAACTTTGGAAGCAACGAACCTTTCGCGCACAAAAACACCACCTCCTATAGCATTCGCACTTGGCCACCTGGATGTGCAGCGGCGTAGTCATTGGGTGCCACGACCCACCGTTTGCAAAATATAGCATTTGTGACAACCTTATACGACTCATTTGCACTATTTCATGCGTTTGCAAACAGTAGGACATCGAGAGCACCGAAATGAGAAGGAAAAAAACATAGAGAGGCTATTGTAGAGGGTCCATATCTTTGAGGTTCCAATTAGATGAGGCCTCTCTAGGTGCCACATGAGTCCGAGTAGTCACTGTCAAAGTTTAACGATATTTTGGTCTCGGGGCTCTTAAGTGACTACGCCCGAACAGAAGTAACCGGAAGCAATGACTCTTTCAGCGCACCAAAACACCACCTCCTCTAGCGTTCACCTTTCCACCCGGATGTGCGGCATAGTCGGTTCGGTGCCACGACCCACCGTTTGCAAAATATAGTGTTTCCTTATTTATTTAAATTAAATTACAATGACTTGGTTGTTATGTTATCTCTTGTTGTCATCTTGTCCTTGGTAGGATGATATACATCCAGGGCTCATGAATCTTATTTTCTGCCTTCTCCTTAACACTTGGTTTTGTTATAATATTATGGGTGGTAAATTGTTCTACGGTTTTCTTTTCCCAACTCACTTGATTCAACTCTCTGACCTCTTGTGAAACCATAATTATCTTCTCTTCCTCCTTTCTTCTTTCCTTTTCTCTCTCTCTCTCTCTCTCTCTCTCTCTCTCTCTCTTCTTGTACCTCATTAAAGCTCTATCAACCTTTGAATCACATCTCCTGCTAGTTCTTCTTCTTCTTCACCATATATATCAAGTCGATTCATGAGGCCTAATAACCTTCAAAATTATCTTTCTCTCGTTTCTTCCTTGTTTCCATAATCTTTTCTATTTTTCACATATGTTCTTGTTCTCTTATCCTTTCTTGTAATTGGTTTAGTCTAGCATCTTATCTCTCTACGATACTAACTTCTCCGTCAATGTGGCATTTTGTAACCATGGTCACTCTTTACTTCACCCATCATTTTCATCTATCTCTTTGTCTCTCTTCTTGTCCTTTGTATCAACCTTATCTCAAATCCTTTTAGAAATTGAAAGAATGTAGTTTCATATGGAAGAAGAAGATTGCAACTATAATGGCATGTTTCAGTAATGCACATCTAACAGTACAAGCTTATGATGCAAATAAAAATAATATAAAGATACAGCTCCACATATCATTCAGATTTAACAATATTTCAGGATTATTATGAGTTACAAAAAAACTGCAGATTGGAAAATCAATACAGTTACTTCAAGGATTAACTCATATGTACACACAAAAGTTACAAACAATGCAGACCCAATTTTGGGTATACCTGTAATATTATCAAGATACAGTCAAATACACCAGAGTTTCAAGCACACTTTTCCAAATACAACAGGATGATATTGATGAATTCCATTAAATCCATAGGTTATGGAATTATTATTTTGGGAGTTGTTAAAAGATGGAGGGATGTGAACCATAACTCAAATAAGCTTTAGTTACTAATACTTAAGTTGGCAATAGAGCTAACAATATTGTTTTAGTTTGAAAAATAAAAATTCAAAATGCCCATGGTGAAATATACCACAAATAATAATCAGAAAGATACTAGAAAATATATAACTAGAAGTAATACACTAAATCCACCGAACAGAGATCAAAACCCACTTTCTCAGAGTTAGCAATAATACCAAAATAACCAAAATAAATATGATTTAACCAACACACATGGATATATATATATATATATATATATATATATAAGAATCAAACAAAGTGTGCTCCAGACGCGCACGTCTCTGAAAATATATATGTACATAAGTTCATAATGTATGTATACATCTCGAACTAAGCACGTGTCATAATGTACATATGGGATCACATGCGGTCGAAAAGGTTATATATATATACAAGGGATCGTGAATCTACTCATGACCACATATGTGTCATCCGGGTGGACTATAAATCTACTCATGAAACATCTTCCCTCTCTTCGCCACTTGCTTTAAGTAGCACGTCCATGACACAGGGATGTAGTGGAGGAGATGCCACTCACGGATTTCATCCATGTGGTCCTAGGTGTCTCTAAGCATGCTGCAACCTAACTGCACATTCATAAACAACAAGTTTTTAACACCCAAAATTTTTAAATACATTCAAAATTTAGAAACTTGTACAATTTAGTTAAAATGCATGTGAAATCTTACCGCAATGTCATGATCCTATCAATTTGTTGTTGACGCATCACGGGGACAACAATAGACTCACGAGGGTAAGTCTGTACATCATACAAATAATTACTTTTCAAATTAAATATTTCACATATATACCTACAAAATTTGATATTGTAGATTTAAGTTTAATAAGAAATAATGAACCTCCAAAATTTAACAAATTTAAAAATTGTGTACCTCGGTTAGTGGATCTGCAGATCTTATGGCAATATCTACAGCTGACCTCCATAAATGCATATATGGAAGAGTCTCTGCTTGAGTCATAAGCTATACAAAAATATGTACAAATCAATATTAAAATCTACTTAAGAGTTATAAAAAAACATGTACAAATCAATATTTAGTTAGTCAAGAAAGAATAAAAATGTTATTATTTTATCTTCTATTTGGGCTAAATACATAGGATCTATAAATGTTAGCAAGAAGGCCATCTATCTTCATAAGATTTTGACAAATTTTTGTATGTAATCAAGGTAACCCATAGTCATCTTCTATGACAATTAGAGCATCATTCAAATTTGAAGGACTTTTATCTAACATCACTAGACCAAACACATATAGATTCACAGAATTTCATCAAGGAGTTGATCCATGGATAGGTCATTTATCTCATATATTGCTAGACATTGGATTATATTGCAAACATCTTGACCAAACCATTCACCGACAGAAATATTATTCACTTATGATCTATTTTAAGGGTGTGGTCTATATCAACATCATCTTCTGAGGGAGCATTTTATCCATCCTTTCTTCTTTTCTCTAAATTAAAGGAGTTTTTCCCATTGGTTTTTCTCATGTTCTCTACTTTTGGAGAGTTTCATTGTAATTTGGGTAGCTCATATGGTCTTATTTCAAGGACCCTCATTTTTACCAACCTAAGCTACACTTCAGGGTGTTTTCGTGTAGGTATAGATTTTCCTTGTAATTATTTATTTCTTAGAATATTTCGTGTAGATATATGGTGACTCATCTTGCTTATATGTTCTTTGTTTCATAGGAGTTACTTGACTTTTTAGGAGTTATTTGTGTGGTGGTACTCCGAGACATGTAAAACCAATATATGATTACATACATGGCTAGTTATATCAAATGAATTGGCATTTCCTACTAGAAATAATATATAGGTTGAGTATAAGAAAGTGAAACTCATGTACAGAGGTCCAAGAATTAGAAACAAAGTGTAAAGAGATTTGTAACTAACCTACGTAAAACTCATGTGAGGCGTGCCAGTAGCCTCGTTCACGAGCGAGATGATGACCCGTTAGGCTCCTATGTATAAAAAAGAAAAATATTAATACATGTACAACATACGCGTGAAACAAATTATAATAATAATCTATTGCAATTAAATGATTTATTAAAAATGTAAGTTTGTACAACTTGAAACTTACGTTTGAAACACGCCCTTGACCCATGATAGCTAGCATGTCGACACCGGATGTTTCCTTCACCGACTCTTGCTATTTAAAATAAAATAAAAAATTAGTTTTTTACATGTATGTACATGACGTACAATCAAAATATATATATATATATATATATATCTCAAACATGTGAATTAAACTATTGTACATATATATATTATTTAAATTTATTTAAAATTTACCTGTGAAAGACCAATATCAGTGGCTCCAGTTCCAAAAACATTCCCCAGCATCTCATCTATAGAAAAGAAATCCTGTGAACCAGCAAATGATGTCTCGCCTGTAGTGCATACGGCACCACATGATCCACAGTGGTGTGGTGCACTAGAACTGGTGCCTCCACCAACATCACCGGATGCAATCTAGGTGCTATGCTGGGTGAGAGTGTCAGTGAGCTCCCTCAATGCATGCAATGTATCAATCTCCACAACCTCCTTCACTGTAGGAGGGATAATTGAAGGCAGTGGGGGTTTTGGGGCATGGGGGATCCTAGGCTGACCTACGCGTGCACCAGGTCTACTCTGTGCAGAGCCACCTCCTCGACCCAAAAAGTATGAAAAGTCAAAATAATTCGGGACCTCATTGAGCATGAACTCAATATAATTTCTTCAAAAATAAAGAGGAACCTCATTGTTGTTGCATGGTGGATAATCAAAACCATCCACCATCATTCCCAAAAATTGTTTTTGATTCTATCATCATGGCACCAATGGATTGGGAACCATTTGTGAAAGTAAGCTGAGGGGGGCATTGGTTCTAGGGTCGGTAAATAATGCACAAATGAGTTCTTTTCCAAAAAAATTTGTCTTTGACGGCCGCATGGGATAGTTTATCCGCATACCACCGCTACTGATCACTTCTAAAGATGTTCCATCTATGTATTTGGTTAGTTGCGGACTCGACTTCTCCAATCAATGTTTTTGCAATGTATTGGCTAAAGTCATGCGGGATGGATTTGTAGCATGATTTTGTCTTATAGTTTGAATTAGGTTCTCAATGACAATTTTATTTTCTTGGATTCTTCCAATGATATTATCTTGCATTCGCTTGGCTCGGTGGGGACGAAGGAGCCACAAGAGGTAGATCTATGTTTGGAGGAGGATTTTGAGGAATGTTCGGAGGGTTTTAAAGAATTTTTAATGGTTTGCACGATTTCGAAGCTTGCGACCAAGCGATAAAACAAGAAAATAGTATACATAAACAAACATTTCAAAAAACCCATGAAAATGCAAAAAAAAACCTAAAATGCAAAAAATGATTACAATCGGGGACTTACCTCCTTGTCTTGGTGGCATGGTTGAATCTATCGCTATCCGTAAGTCGATGAGCAATTTTGAGATAGTATTGAAAGCGCGAGTGAAAAACATTTAGGAAAAGTCGTGGTTCGAAATGAAAAATGAGGAAAATAACGAGTCACGGGACTGTTAAATTTTGTCTCAGAGTTCCGCGATCGCGGTTTTAGGTTCGATAATTACCGAACCTAGAATTCAAGAACCGCGATCGTGGTTTTACGACCGCGATCACGGTTTTAAAACCACGATCGTGGTACCTTTATTTCAGGTTTTTATGTCCACGGAATTGTCCACCAACTTCGTGCACTTACCGCGACCATGTGAAACTTCCTTGTATTTTTACCCACTTAGAGTGGAAGAAATTGTAATAATGTATTCATTCTTGTATTTACATTTTGTATGGATTCCCACTTCAAGTGGAGGAAATTGTAATGACTTTGTAAAATAAAGTTGTAATCCAATTGTTGTTATTGTTATTGTATTGCATGTAGAAAGAAACAAATGAGAAAAGAAAGAAGAAAGAATGTTATTGTAAAGTTAGTTTGCAAATAGAAAAGAAAGTATTTTCTCCTTGTTGAAATCTTGAATGTTTTGTGAGAAAAATAGTGCTTGTATTGAAAGATTAATCTATTTTACAATGGAAAAGAAAGTATATTTTCATTGAGTATTTATTGTATTGTAAATGTGAGAAAGAAGAAAATGTAGAGATTGTTATAAGTTGAATTTGTTTACAAAATATCATTGTATGGAAAATAAAGTTAATATGGTTATTTTGAATGAATGAACATTGTAGTAAAATGAAAGAGGAAAATAAGTTAGATTATATTGCATTTGGAAAGTTCATTTTATGTAAGGAAATGACAAAGTAGGGCAATAGATTTATGCCCTTTTTCTCTTGTAATGGAAAGAAGAATTTAGTTAAATAAATAGAAATTATCCTTGCAAGTAGATACATTTAATTAGAGATGGAAACATGACTTTAAAATGAATAGATTTAACTAAGAAATGAGAAACCGAGTAATAAATCTTAATTTTGGAACTTTGAAAGGAAAAAGACAGCTTAAAATGTATTTTTACACCCTTTAACAACTTTAGTTTTTTGTAAAATTCTCAAAGCATTAAGGTTCGTATTTTTGAAATAGGACCACCGCCCTGTGGAGAATGGCGGTCCCGTAACTACCTCTCGGGCGGTGGCGGAGGTCTCAAAACTACCACCTAGTAAGGTGGTGATCCTATGTTTGTCACCCGGGTAAGCCGACAGTTTCACAACCTTTGCTCTAGAAGGTGGCGGTCCATTGATTGTCAACCTAGCGGTGGTGGTGGTCGTAGAACCGTTGGTGCGCTCTAGGTGGTGGTCTCACATCACTTATGACAGAATTCCACGGACTCATGCCCGTGCGTGAAATTTACTTGAGCTTTTAATCTAAGTACTAAGTTGTAAAATTTAATCTAATACCACTAGAAAGTAAATAAAGTTGAATGCTATGGATTGAAACAACAAAACACTCAATGGAGAATCTATATGCATTCTTTCATTTGTATACTGTAATGCCCTGTTCTACGTTACACCTGTTCATCCTTCGGTGATCGATTGCTAAGCATGGAACGTCATTGTGCCTTCGTCGATCATTGGTGGGCTTCACTTGGTCACAGGGAATACTCAATCATCTCCCTCTTCATCGTGTTGCTGGTGTCATGTTGTTGTTGTCGTTACTGGCCCTTGCAACGCCTGTTACGATTTCCTTGTTAAAGGAAAATCATGTTCTCTTTTACCGTGCTTGTTTGTCGGCCCTTATTAATAGGATTAATAATTATTATTATTATTAGGTTATAAAATAATAATAATAGTATTATTATTTTAGTTGTCGAATAACAATTACTATTATTATTATTTATTTATTTATTGTGTCGATTTCAGGAATATTATTAATTACCTGTAAGTTACCTTATTTATTTATTTATTTTTATCGGCCACTCGAAGACTGAGCCCCGATTCACGCATGAGGAGGACCTTGTTCATGGGTGATGCCATTGCTTAGGAAGTGGTGTTCGTTCTTAGCATTTAACATTTTATTTGTGGCCGTCCAGATCTCTTTGTGTGCGGTGTATACATACTTTCTTTTTCGGTTAGTGTTTTGGTTGTATGGGGGCATCCACCCACCCCAACTAATACTTTTACCCTTGCTGGCCGCGTACACTCATTCCTTTTGTTGAAAAGACCTGGCTGCGTGGAGGGTGGAGTTATTAAAATCTAGCCATGTGTTGTTAATGCCTTGCAACCAACTTAATAAAGAAAACATTTTTTTTTCTTTTTGCTCTTCTCCTTCCTATACGCCATTCTTTTTCCTTTTCCTGGCTTTGCAGTCAACTAGGTTGTAGCTGGCAGTTGGTTGGTAACTTATGTTTTCTCGTCCTTGCGTGAGGGAGATGGGAGTCGGTGGAGTCCCGTTTTCTTCACCATGATCTTATTTTGATCCTTTTCTTTAATGCGTATGGGCGCAGTAATGGGTATCTGCCGGGCTATGACGGATTTCTGTTGCCATGGTTTTTTCCTATCTCTCGCCTTGCTGAGTTTCTTTCCCCCTTCTTGCGCAACGTGAGTCCAAATCTTTCCTTCCTCACGTGCCTGCTTCTTCCGCTTCTGCCATGGAGGAGGGCTGTTAACACAAAAGTATAGACATGGGTTTTAATCTGTTGTTTCTTGAGGCGTTTTGGGTGAAAAGGATCACTGTTTCTTTTTGGCGCGCATAGCTACGGCAAATGAGTGAAGCGAGCACGTTTTCTCCACTTTCATTGGGTCTTTGCGAGTTGTGTTCGGTAGAGGATCCACATCACAACCCGCACAAGTAAATAGCCAAGCAAATGCATGTTGTAGTATAGCAGAAGCCGTTGTGAGCGCTTCCAAGTAGTGCAGGTCGTCCAACTATGTTGTTAGCATGTCGAAGATCGATTGCATCCTCAATTCGGGATTATCCTTCAAGGTATTTTTATCAAAATTGATCGTGATAGTGAGAGTATTACCAGGAGACTCGATGAATTTTATTGCAAAGTTTCTCTATTGAAACCTTCTCGTGTTTGATCGCATTGTTGAAGATGGTGTGGGTGTGTTTTCACTTTCTGTTGGAGGGTGTGTTTGTGTCTACTTATGCGAGCTCCGTATAGTATGGATATGTTGAAATGGTTTTATAAACTTTCTAGCAAATGCAAAGAGCAGGTGTAAAGCCAAACTCCACAACCTTTGATAGCATCTCCACGCCTATACCAAAGTGGGAGTGTTTGAACAGGGCATGGACGTTCTCCAATGCATTTGAAAAAGAGATTTTTTTGTTGCTTGTTGTATCTGCTAGTGTCCTGGGCACATAACTGTCTTAAGATGGATTTATACTCCTGATCTGGATGCTCAACAAAGTGTTCGGATGGTTTGGAAAAACTTGAAAGAAATGTGGTCTTTTGGACAGAATGATTGTTGGTTGTGGAAAATTTGGGTGGGTTGAGACACCTTGGAAACTTGGAAAATAATGGAGAAGGGACAAGGCTGTGTCAAATGCTTTGTTTGCCGGTGCGTTGGTAGATACATATGCAAAGTGGAAGCAAGCATAAGACACCCAAACTATTTGACAAAATGCCTGAGTGAAATATGGCCAAAGGACAACAAGGATTGCATGATATGTTTTGGAATGGGTTTGTTGAGGAGGCATAGGAAGTTGAAACAAATCTGAGTAACTTGGGTAAATCCATCTCCTACAACCTTTGCTTGCCGTGACATCCTTGCTAGGTTCTTCTCTGAAAATATCTCCTCCAGCCTTGTGTAGATCACTTGTGTTTGTGGTAGCACGTATAGGGTATGTGAGTTGGTTGTCGAATCCCACAAGAAGTAAAAGCTCAAGGAAAGCAATAGTTGAGCACAAGTGCATGGAGTCACTTCAAATACAACAATGCTCGTGAACTGTTTGAAAAAAATCCTCTTCAATTGCATGGTCTCGCGGATCGTGAATGTGGACCGCTTAGAACTGGTGCACCCGGATTCTAGTACCTACAGCTTCTTGCTTTGACCCACGCGAGTCTCAGTATGACTGTTGAAGCTGGAGAAATAGGCAAGATATTTATACACCTTTCTACTGTTATTTTATTTAAAATTATTGTGAAATCGAACCACTTTTCCTTACATTGAATTGTCAGTTGGATGTCATGATGTGATATTTCCCTTTTCTGCTTGTTTCTTCTTGTTTTAGCTTTTATCGTTGACAGTATGTTGGTCGAAAGGATGCATGTGCCCTTTCCCCTGAATGTTATGTTTCTCTTGCTCGAATGATAGACCTTCGTCTATTTGTTTATGTATTAATTCTTCTCTGCGATTGAGTTGCAAGTTATTATGTTGATCAAACTAGTATTTTCGATATCATGGAAGTAAGTTTACGATAACTATGAAACCCCCTCCCTAGCACCCAAGGTTGTCTTTGACGTTTTTTGTTAGCTCCTTCGCAAGTCCCTTTGATAACCTTTTGGCATCGAGAAAGGAAGGTCGTAGGATTAGTGTGATCAATGCTTGGGCTAGCCAGCTTAGAGTTTTGGTATTAAAACTTGTAGAATGAAAAGGTTTGTGTGCAATGTGTTTTCCGTCTCGCGGGTGTAGACTCTTATATTATCTTTCATCTTGTTTCTAGGCTTTTAAGGCCATCCTCAGGAAGTACCTTGACCATCCCTGGCAACTTGAACCATAACTAGCCTTTCGGATCAACTAAGCTCGAGGTTTCTTTGTGCGAATCCAAGAGTACCTCGTTGACACTGGAATAGTTTTGGTCTAATCCTCTCTCGGGAATTTTTTTGATGACATTATTGTGTACTCTGGTGTGACGGAACTCCCTTCTTCTCTCGCGTGTTTGCTACTAGCCTGTAAGACTTTGACCCTTCTTGGATGATTGGAAAATCTTTGTAGTTAATGGTCAAAACTAGTACTCTTGCCTTCGCTTCGAAACTTATGTTGTATGTATACTCTAATTGATTTCCGGTTTGAAACTCAATTATACATGGCCTTTTGTGTTAATTTCTGAAACCCGTGGTTCCCCTTTCTTGGGCCGATCAACTCTTGTTCTTTTAGAAATATATTATTTTAGTCTATGCGTTTGGTACCTTTGATAAATTTTCTAGATGGTTGGTATATATATCAAATCTCAATCTTGTAATTATTGTTAATTACTTACTTGATGGGAATTCGTTTTTTGCTAGATTGTTTATTTTCTCCTTATAGGGCCAAGGGCCATTCTCATATGATTGTTACTTTCGTTGCTTTTGCTCCTAACTGAAGTACAAGGTCTTCTCCTTCTTTGATTGGCATGATGGAGACTTTATTATAACTTGATGTGTTGATAGTGTTTAGAGGTTTGACCCAATTCTTGTAATAAAGTGCTTCTTTTCATGATATTGATAGATAACAGTTATGGTGGGTTTGTGTAGCCTTATCTTGCTCAGTTCTCGTGAACTGACTCTTGTAGAAAATTTGCTGCAGATGGATTTTACGTGTAGATGAGGGATAGATTTGTAGACTTTTGTCATCAACCTCAGTTGAGAAGTTCCTTTGCTTGAAACCTTTTTATGTTTTTCAACTACTTTGTTAACGTCCTGTGGGAAAGCTTAAAAGAGGATTAATGTCTTAGTATAAAGTATTGTGGACTTTGTCATCTGAACTTTGGAAACCTTGTATTGTTTGACCATCATTGAAATTATAAGAAAATTTGGTTATTGTTGTTGAGTGACTTTGTTGGAGTATCAGTATTTTAAGAATTGATGTAATCTTGTTTTGTTCTTGTAAATGAGTGTTGCTACAACCTTGCCTTGAGAATAAATTTTGAGTTAAACCTTGATATGACTTAGTAATAAAGTGTCATAAGTAAACTAACATGGGATTGTTTAATACTTCTGGAAGTTAAATTAAAAGTTGTATTCAAATAAAGTAACGTAGGGGTCACCAACTTGAGAGCAAGAAATTCTTTAAGTAATCAAGGGCAAGACTATCATTGCAGGTAAAACTTTATAACATGATAACCCTAGCTCCTCTAGTGAACATTATTCCTTTTATGGTGAAATTTGTAAAATGACCCTAAGGTGAAATGAACTGTTAGTTGTTTGAAGATGATAAGATTTAATAAGCCAGAGAAAACAAATTGGAGACCTCACCATCTTTCTCACTGCCATTTGGAAAGTAAATTTTTACTCCTTGTTAATACTTTTAGCGAAGCCTAAGTAAAGTTGTTGATAATTCTGGTTAAGAGCCCTAGCTTCAATTAAATACTGGCAATAACTAATGAGGTCCTAAAGATGTTTCATCTCAACCTTCTCCCTCTAACCTTTTCCAAGGTGCCTTGTCTTTCTTCTCTTAAGTTTGTTAAACGCAAACCCATGTTGTCATATGGGCATGAACAAGTTCTAGTAGCGTAAGCGTTAATAGATGGCCTTGTGAAATTAAATTACCTCTCTCTCTAATTAAACGAATTAAGAAAATAAATTTCATAATAGAGAAGATTAAAGACGATTACTCAAAGTGTAAAAGAATAAACTTAGCTTGGTGCTCGATGAATTGTATGCATCATATCTTGAGCCTCCTTGAAACGTAAGATAAGAATTGCAAGATGTATTTTTAAAAAATAAATAACCCTCAAGAATATCTCAATGTGGATGGCGCTAACTCTAAGTGTGTTCTCGTGGTTGGAATTCTATGTTGTCTTGTCAAAAAAATGTATTATCCTTTTGGGTGTGAACGTTTCCGTGACCGACCTGTGGTCATCCCCGTAACAAGTGGTTCCTAGATTTGGTTGTAACTTTGTGACGACATGTTGTGTCGTGTTATGTGTCAAGCAAGTCAAAAAAATTATCCTGTCTTTTCTTGTGTTGTTGGGGTGCGTGGAGTTTTGGGTCACATAAAGATCAAAGGGGGTAGGATTTGCCCCAAATTTAAACCCAATACACTATAAACTTGGAATAAAAACCAGATTGGAGGAAGAAACCCCTCCTTCCCTCCCCCCTCCCCACCCCCAATCTTTAAATGAAATAGATTGCATGAATAAAACTAAAACTAAACTAAACCTAGACTAAATCTTCATGTAGAATCCTCCATGGCTTCCTCCTCTCCAACCTGCAATTTTAACAAAAGAAAATGAACCAAATGAGAAGAATAAAATGAGAAAATGTTTTAATAGAATTTCATAAGGATTTTTAGGGCTATGTTGAGAACCCTAGGATCTAGTGGCTAAGATGGATTTGATCCAAGGGTGGAGAATTGACCCTACCTTTTTAAGAAGAAATGTATTTTAAATGTTTTAATTTAAAATCCTTAAGGGTATGTGTAGATGATTGAGTGGGGCCTTTTGATTTCCTAGGGGTGTAATGTTCCTTACCCTTTTAAACCCTTAGTGTGTGTAGGAAATTTATTAAAGGATCTTTAAGATATTAATGTAATGAATTTAATAAATTAGCATAAGGTTAGCCTTGTTAGGAATGAACTTAATCGAAGGAAACAAAATATTTAATTAAGTAAACTAATTCTTGCTATTTTTCTTTAGAACGCTTGAGTAATGGACCCTAAGGGTCAAACACCCTTCTAACCTTTTTATAACTTAAACAAAAATAAATTAATGGCATTTTCAGGTTAAGTGTTAGGTCAAGTGAGTTCTAGAACGTCGTTTTTTATGGGTGTTACAATAATCAATAGTATCACTTATAATTTCATCCACAATTATATCATCATCAATTTTAATTCAATTCTCATTTTCTAGGTCTACTCAAAATATCCAAATATCACAAGTCCGAACAACATCTATAATATAACCATGTCAAACAATATATCAACATCAATATCTAAAATGTCTTTAATAATCATCACGCATCATATTAGAATCAAAGTCAACAATAATCCTTAACCGAACATCTAACATCATACTAAATCAAAACTATAATAATGTCCATAATATAGTCAACAATGTCATGATCAGTATCAAAAGGTGTCAAAGGAAAGTGGGCACTACAAAGTGAACGTGATATTTTTTTATCTTTACATGAATACCATTCGTATCAAATTGAATTATTTAATTTCCATCCCCTTATACATAAACCAAATTATTGGTAATTGTGTAATCATCCATATACCTCCAATTTCCTTCAAAGATTTCATAACCATTTCAAATACATTCTGAAATTTTGTATTTTGTTCATTTTATCAATAGAATAAATGAGGCTAGAGATCATGATCCTCAATAGTATGCAAATCCATACATACCCACATTATCTGCCATTGTAACATCAAATGATAACATAATAATATTTGATTGTTTCACTCTTTCCTTTATATCATTTTTTTTTTTTTTTTTACTTTAGGAATACAACTTTCTTATTCCCACGCACTATTTATTGACCAAGGTGTGTTATAAAAATTACAAGTTTCAATAATGAGACAAAAGATTTTATATTCTTTGTAGTTTTTCATAGGATGCCCTTTAGTCAATATATGAAAAGCATCACTCAATTAAGCAATCTTATCCATATGTGTTTCTGCCATTATCTACCTAAAGTGAGATTGATTCCTACATCCACGTGCGGAAAGCTTCACTTTTTTAAAAATATACTTGTCATATTCAAAGGCATACTTGACAAGATCAAATTATTCAAGTGTTTTCATTCTTATGGAAGTGACTTTTGCATTTTGTTGAATTTCTTTTCATAAACATTAGCAATATGTTTTTCTATGGTGTCAAAGTTTACAAGTGATTTCATGTACCTGTGATATTTCTAACTAAAACTATTATATCTAAATTCTATGGGAGGTTTATTTTTTTTCGTTATCCATCAATTAAATGAATGGGTATTTTGACAACCAATTAATATGATAATTCAGAATTATATCCCGCCTATACCTCGTTGGCCTAATGGTGAAGAACATGTGTTCTTGAAATAGAGGTCACGAGTTCAAATCCTGCAAGAGGTATGGTATGTATGCCTCGTTTGTAGCAAAGTTAGTTGCCTCCCACATATGAGTATAAGCTAGTCCCATATGCTATAAGCCGCTTGTAGAGCCAAAAACATGCCGCCCACGGCATCGTGGACTCGTAAAAACCTATTATTATTATTATTATTTTGACCTATTCCTTTCCTCTTCCCTACAAAATGTTCATTTTCTTGATTACAATTAAGGTTTATTGATTAAGTCTGTTAGTCCTACTAAACTATAAATCCTCTATAACATCTCTCAAATTTTCAGTCATCTCATTACAATAATCCGCTAAGAAGTTCCCTTATCCTTCAATTGAGGATGCTCTTCCTTACAAAATGTTCATTTTCTTGATTACAATTAAGGTTTATTGATGAAGTCATGTTAGTCCTACTAAACTATAAATCCTCGATAGCAACTTCTCTCAAATTTTCAGTCATCTCATTACAATATTCCGCTAAGAAGTTCCCTTATCCTTCAATTGAGGATGTAAATCATGATGTTGTAGCTCAATATTTTGAAACGCACATATTGCCAAAATACAACATTATGTAAATATGTATTTTGATGAGCTTCCATTGCCACATCCATGAACTTGGATTCTACTTGACACCTCTCATGAATTGGAAACTATAGACAAAATAGCATTGTGTTCTATGTTGGTGCCTAAGATTGAACACTAATAGTTTATGTATCATATATAAGATCGAAAGTAAATAGAAAACAAGGACAACATGTTGCGAAGTACTGCCAGTTTGATATTGATATGCGTGAAAGATTCTGGGGTTGCTGTCCATGTCAACGAGTCGAGCTAGCATCTTTCTAACCGCAGGGTGCTGTTAGAACTGTTACTTGCATGGGCAACCCAAACATTTTCTGAAGATAATCACCGGACCGCCTGTAAGAAAGCGTCTCCATAATGTTGTACTGAGTTCCATACTCGTCCAGTTCTTGTATTTAGGAGAGAAGGGACTGAAAACTACTGCATCGATTTTGGCATTTTGTGGTCAATTTAGGCATCGCCTTGTGAGAGCAATGAAAGATAGCCACATTTGGAGTAGAAAGGTGTTTCCATTTTCCTTGCTGTCCACATGTCTTCTACTGCTATGTATGTCAATCACATATTTTGTGCGCGTGTCGTCAGGTATAGGATGTTCGTGTCTTAAGCCAGGTATCTGATTTGTGCAGTTTGAGGACATCGTTTACAAAGTAAAAGTGGATTTGGAGGTAGCGAGATCATAGTGGTGGAGCTTTGCAAAGAAATACAAAGGAAGAGGAACATCAGATAACATCATCTTAAACAGGATTACGGGCATGGTGTGCCCTGGGGAGATTTTAGCAATATTAGGCCACTCTGGCAGCGGCAAATGAGCCTGCTGAATGTACTGGGTGGAAGAGTGGATGCCAAATTCTCAGGAATGATACGAATCAAAGGCAAGCCCTTCATTAAACCCATGAAAAGAATGATTGGCTTTGTTACTCAGGACGACATTCTTTATCCCCATCTCATGGTAAGAGAGACATTGTTATATGCAGCCATTCTGAGGCTTCCAAAAACATTGTCCAAACATCATAAGGAGGAGCAGGTGGAATCCATCATCCAAGATCTGGGGCTGAGAAAATTAAGAAAACACGATGATTATAGGGGGAATCAGTGGAGAAGAAAGGAAGAGGGTGAGCATCGGGCACGAGTTGCTGCTAAATTTCGAGTCTTTTCCTGCTGGATGAGCCAACTTTGGGCCTCAATTCCACCATTGCTTACAGAACCATGTGCGTCTTGCGTTTTAGGATATTTGTCGGCCTTCAAGACAAAATATTTGCCTACCTTCTCGCCATAAGTTTTGCAAAAGCTATTTTTTTGCCTGCTTCAAATTCATTCAAGGAGGATCTCAAAAATGAAAACCCGTTCATATCATTTATCCCTGCATTGTCTACTGTTGCTGCATTTTTCTGAAAAATTAAAGGTTTTTGTCTGCCATTAAAGCTAGCTGCATTATGACGTATGCGT
The DNA here is from genome assembly GCA_018340775.1 of Taxus wallichiana var. yunnanensis. Classification (NCBI taxonomy): domain Eukaryota; kingdom Viridiplantae; phylum Streptophyta; class Pinopsida; order Cupressales; family Taxaceae; genus Taxus; species Taxus wallichiana. Next base: position 722,169,862 of record CM031234.1, on the reverse strand, counting down.
CATTAGAAGATTTTTATTAAGAGCTTCCACGTGCAGAGCATGACTGTGAAACCGTGCATGCGTACATAAATTACAAGTATGTAGAACGGGCTATAATATATATAACAAATTTTGCTATAGATGGTTTTAAAATAAAATATTTATGACAATTGGTTTTTTTAAAAATTCTGCTAAATCTTGTAATAACATGCAAACTTACAGACCAATTAAATTAAGGATAAATAAACGTTTATAATTTTTTGGTTTAAAAATGTTTAAATTTAGTAATGTTTATTAATGTTAAAACAATATTTTTTTTTTATGAAAGTAAAAACAGTCCCTAATTGATTTAGAAGTATAATAAATAATAACTAGTTACTTGAAATTGAAGACTATTGTTTACTTGTCTTCAGCAGTACTAATAAATCAACAAAAATATCATAGATTCCTTGGTCCTGGATGTATGGAAAGTAAATAATGAATTACCTTTAACAATGCAATAAAATAGAAATATCATTAAAAACAAACATTCATAGAAAAATAAAATAAAAATCACTTCCATGTTGTTGAATCACTAATGCCTAATTTTGTTTTTCTGTGTACGACTCAGTAAAAACATGTTAATACTTGTAGGAGATAAAGATACAAGAATTGACTAAATCTAAAACAAAGATTCAAGTAGAATTAACATTGTAAATGCTTAATTGAGTGCTTTAATTATTTTATATGAACTCAAAATATTCAAAACCTAACTACTTTAAAAACGGAAGGTGAAAAATGATTTTCATCCTAAACAATTATAAAATAGTGAATGCAAATGTTGGGTCATGATGTCTATGATCCCAGCCATGAGTGATGATTTCAAGGGGATAATTGGAATCATTCCTCCTAAATTTCACACAAATCCTCTCAATCATATGTTATTTAATGCGGTGATAATATACTAATTTAAATTGTTAAAAATAATATTACTATGGGTTTTAATATAAATTGCATTGAATTATCATAAATTCTTTGTAATTTCGCTTTACTATCATATCTTGTTTTTATTATCGGTAAAAGAGGGTTAAGGGGACCCTACCCCATACAAAGGATGGAGAAAAAGATAAGACAATGAAGAACAAAAAAGTTTCCTCTACCAATGCGGAAAAAAGAGACCAAACCAACAACATAAATAAAACTAACAACAAAAACATAAAAACTAGTAGCGATCTCAAACTTTTGACACCTTCCCTTTGGATATTAACTACATCTTAAAGGGAGAGATAGCCCTTTCTTCTTCCTTCAAATAATAGTCCAATCCTCTCCAATATTTGGATTTTCATTTTCATTATGGATCGGAACCAAAACTTCAATCCTTGGGACCCCTGTTAAAGCATCGCATGATTCTTTCTACCTAATTAAACTTCTTCCTTTTACGGATAAAAAAATATTATATTCAAAATTTGAATCACCATCTAAAGGATCATTCAAAACGAAGTGTCTAGAATTAACAAATTCCACCATGACCTTTTCCTTTAGCATGTTTTCTTGTCAAGTGACAATATGAAGCTAGATGGCCAAGGAAAAGCAATTTCTACATCTAAAGGGAAACCCTTCAAATTCAATATTTTAAAACCAAGTTTGATCCACCTATTGTCCAATTTTTACCCTCGGGAAAAATTGATCAAGCACAACTTTGCATAGGAAAAGAAAGGTCGGCAAATGAGGCCAAACAATGTTATAAGAGATTAGAGCTCAACAGAAAAAAGGAGAAAGACAAGTGTTCACTCGAGAGGCCCTGAATCGGCTCACTATAAGAGATTCGGCGGAAGCCCGCATGTGTTTCGATGACGATCTTCAAAGGTCAAGTCCAAAAGGGGTCCCCAAACAAGCGCAGCTCACCATGTGGTAAAACTCCAAAAAAAAGTTGCATCGGCCATTGAAAAGTCTCAAAGGACCGCGAAGGATCCGCATCTCAGCTCGGTTCAACTTCGAGGTGAAATACAAAGCGGGTCTCCAAATGTGTGCAGGCCCTCCATGTGGTCAGAGTCTGAAAAGGGATAGTGGCCGTTGAATCAGCTAGGTATAGAAGAGCCAGCGGAAGCCTCCAAGTGTCCAATCAGCGCAACTCCAAAGGTCAAGTCCAAAGCAAAGGTCCCAAACATGCACCGGCACCGCACGTGTCTTGGGTCAGGCATAGTGTCTTTGCCAAACAGAGGGGACTTAAGTGAAACACAAAGGAAACGAGAATATGCCCACGGATGATGATAAGTGTCAAATCGGCGTAACTTCAAAAATGAAACGAGGGGCTGAATCCTTAAGATGTTCGACATTGTCACGTGGGTCTTGCATGGATAGACTCTTTTAAATATTGTGAGCCCACGTAAAAACCCAACCCTGATCTTCAGACAGCCATATCTTTCAACTGGAAGCTCCGATTTGAGTGGGAAAGGACTTTTTGGAAAGCTCTCAACGCCTCATTTACTCACCTACCACCATTAATGAATAATTTTAATTATAGATCGCCATTTTGAGGCAAGTCGGGATTATCACCTACCATTATAATGGGGTTTGGTCTTCCTTTCTTTCCCAACAAGGAACATTGATGAAGGCACGAGGTTATGTCATGGAACCCATCAATTTTGTAGGTGAACTCAATGCATTTTTGGGGTGGTTGGAGTAGGTGAACTCAATCCATTTTTCTGGGTTGTTGGAGTAGGATTTTAAATTCTTCCTTTCTCTCTTTCTTATTCTTTTTATATATTGTAAGGAGGGGAAATTTTCTAAAGGTTGGACACTCTTGCTTTGCACCTCCCTTCTTCTCTGTCCTGCAGGTGAATTTGTGGAGTTTTCAAGCCTCCCATTTAGATTGTAATACAAATCTTGCCTCTTGGCCATTGTAGTGCATTGTATCAACTCTGGAGAAATAATGCATGTCTGTGGATGATTTTCAACCCTCTCTTGCATTCATTGCCTCCTTCTTGATCTCTCATTATAGTCTTGGTTATCTGTGCATGGTAGTTGTATTGTGTTTTTATGGTTTGTGTTTATTGCAAAAGTAGGTGTTCATCATTCCTTTGGTGCATCACCCTTGTTAGTTTAGGTTTTATTTCTTACATCTCCTTAACCTTGTCTCCTTGCAAGTTAGATTAGGTTTTAGAATAGATCCTCTACAATATGAATGTGTGCACCTAAACAGAGGAATAGGAACCAACCTTCATCTAGAGAGATCTCTCGATTCGTAAAGTCCCACACTTTGAGAGATGCTCCATGTTATGCAATCACACTGAGATTCTCAACCCATCGAGTTACAGACATTCAGGGGTGTTGTGATTTCACATCAATAGTTCTAACAGCCCAAAGTGGGATACTAGAGTTATATTTTTCTCATCTTTCCAAGGTGTCTCATTATCAAATAGTAAATCCTAAGCCACCGTGCGACCGCATCAGCTTGATTTTCCATGCTCGGTGGGACTGCGAGTTATAATTTTCTAATCTTTCGAGGTGTCTCATTATCAAATAGTAAATCTTAAACCACCATGCAACCACACTCAATAGTTTTGCATGCCCGGTGGGAAAAGAGGTCAATATTTAAGTGTTATCAAGATTGGGTGTGTGTCTTGGTAAACTTCCATCCTTTGGAGGCTTTGTAGAAACACATATGGAAACTCTGTCACTCAAATCCGTGATTTCAACAACCCAATTTTATTGACTTCATGTGAAGAATACAAACAAGGTCAAGAACTAGAGAAGAGGGGATATTTTTCTATCTACATTTATCCCCGATAAAGAAAGAAGGGGAAGAAGAGATCAAAAGTCTCTATCTCCACCAAGTAGAACCTTGTCAACACCTCCACATGGTAGCCCTTTCATTCAACTCGACTAGACTCCTATAACCAATCGGGATGGCACAACCCAACCCCGATGTAAAATTCATGGCAGCAGCTCGCACGGCTCTCGGTGCACAAAATCGATTCTAGGCTGCAGACTAAAGAGCATTCCATATTTTCTTGGAGAGAAAAAATCATCACATCCAAGATATTGCAAATGTCATGCACTTCATGATATTTCTCAAATGGACATAGTTTTCAAGTTGTTGGTAGCCTCCTTTAAGGGTAAAGCTTTGTAGTGGTTCAAAAGTTTAAGCGCGGATCCATCTAGAATTGGAAACATTTATGCATGCTCTGCATAATAAATTTGGAGAAAAGGGGGATAATATGTCCTTGTTGAGCAGCTTATCAATAACCAAGAGGGCTCCTAATGACTAGTTCACCGATTTCAACTTCGATTCTAGCAAATGTGGGATAGGATTTCGTTCGCCATGAGACCAACAAAACCCTAAGGTGCTTTCCTATACTTAAAGATTTAAATTCTGATATTTCTATTTGATTCGATCCTGGGAGGTATAAATTTACCCACAGCCTCATATAACATTGCTATTAGAGCTGAATTTTTTTAATTCAAGCTGGTAAACTTGCACCTAGGCCACCTATGCCTCTATATCTAAAACTAGAACTCCTACAACTAGTCAAACACCATATTTGAATACCATTCTAGCCCTTAGGAATCAAAGCAATAGTGAGGATTCTATATCTTCTAGCACTTCAAAAGAGTTGCAGGAGGTCATGAAACAACTACAAAACCTAGGAAATGAGCTAGTGACTATCAAGAGATAACAAGCCCAAAGTTCTAGACCCTATCAACCTCCAAATTAAAGTATCAAGCTGACCACCATCTCAAGCTGGAAATCAAAATCAGATCCAAGGAAAACCTCAAGCTGCTAGGCCATTCCAACCATATGACCCAAATGCGGCTTCAACATCAAGAGCCTTGGTTCCAACACAAAAACATGGCGTAGGAGTACAACTCGTGCTACCGTGTAATCTACTTCACAATCAATCAAGGTGTTTCAATGGTGCAATAAACAAGGCCTTGATGGTACATGTACCATTGTGTATCCCAAGAACCAATTCAAGAGGTAAATTAGTAACAGGAAACTCGGTAGAGGCACCTCAATAGAAACTACATTGGTCAATTGGCACACAAAATTATTTTGTGGAGTTAATCAACCCCTTTTTAGGTGTGTAGCTTCCATACATACAAGAAAAATGAGGAACATAAGAGGAGGAGGAAAACTGTGTAATCCAGTTGTTTCTTAGCCCATTCCTACACCACAAGGAGTTAGTAGACCAAATGCATCCCGAATGTGCCAAATCAGCCTAAAGTGCGCATTGTAACAGCTAGTGTGTAAGAGAAGAATGTGCAAGACAAGGGGAATCAAAGAGATAGCTCATCTCCATTCAACATCATTGAGTAGATTAAGAAAATGAATGTAAACATCTCAATGTGGGAATCATTGGCCATCCTAGGACAAAGAGACCTATTGTAGGCTGCTATGGTAAATTGGTCAGATCAAGTCAGCCACCCAATCAATAAGAAAAAGTGCTCACCAACACATCTCATCAAGAAGGAACCCATGGAGGTGACCAAGGTAATAATTTGAAGCCCCCTCCATTCTATATCTCATTAATCATAGGAGATAAGTTTGGTACATAATTGCATGATTGATTCGGGAGCAAGTAACTCAGTCATGCCAAAGCAAATAACAGATCAATTAAGTATAAAGTATGAGCTAGTGATGAGAGGAGTAGTTCAACTGGATGAGACAACAAGTAGGAATGGTTAGGGTAATCAAAGTGTTAAGCCTAACACTACATGCATGCCCAAATGTCACAGTTCTATAGGATGTGTCTATAATTGACCTCCCACCACTCTTTGCATTGTGCTTGTCAAGAGACTTCACTGCCAAAATGGGGGCTATTTTTCTACTGATTGGTCACACATGCTATTCAAAACAAGGTATGGAGCTAAGGCTACAATTAGATCTGAGCCCATCGCAAACTTTCACATAGAGCCTCACACACCGAGTCTAATCAATGTGAATTATTCATCTTTGATCAAGAAGATCTTCCAAGCACCCATGAAGCAGATACCAAAATCGGATGCATTCCAGACTTGACCCTTGACGAGTGGGAAAACAAGAGACATGCTTTTGACCCTTACAAAGAAATGGAAGAATCTGAGTTGGGAGTCTATTATTTTCATGAAGAGAGTCAACCTCTTCCTAGCATCACCAAACCAAACCACAAGGATGATAATGAAGTGTGGAAATTATTTTTTGATGGCTCGAGGAGTAGACAAGGCGCAGGAGGAGGAGATATGCTCATTTCACCACAAGGTATGAAATACTACTCAGCTTTCTATTTCTAGTTTGCTTTCTCGAACAACATAGCTAAGTATGAAGCCTTAATCCATGGATTGCATTGGGAAAGAAAGAGAGGCATTAAAAACTTACAGGTCTTTGGTGATAGCGAGCTGATTGTGAATCAAGTCAGAGGAAAAATGCTGCCAAGAATGACCTACTCAAGAGCTACAAAAATAGGGTATGGGACCTAATTGAAGACTTTGAAGCTTTCAACATTGTGTCCATACCTAGGAAGGAGAATGAAGCTATAGATAGGCTTGCAGCAGTTGGAGAAACATTTGATGTGGTTGACAGTATCAAAAGAGACAAAACATAATCACATATCCATGTGATTGTAAGGCCAATAGTTCCAGACAATAACACAAGCTAGCAAGTGTTTGAGAATGATCAATAGATTGTTAATTTCTTACAAGAAGAGGTTGAATTATTAGCTAGGAATCAAGATAAATTAGAGCAGTAGTATGGGGATCAAGTAGTGCAGCTATGGACCAACAAGCTTCCTAGAGGTTTGGTGACACTAGAGTCAATATTCAATCCTAATGACCAATTTCAGTAAAGAGAAAGAAAACATTAAGGTCAAGGGAGATGATTCAGAACCTATTTTTGTTGGGGAAGGAAAGACACTCCAAATTGGTAAGGTGGCCACTGAAAAAGAAAGATATGAGTTTGAACAACCTTTCCAAGAGTTTCTAAACATCTTCACTTGGAGCTATGAGGACCTGCGAGGATTCAATCTTGATTTGGCACAACATAGAATAGAGTGGATCCAAATGCCGAGCCCATTAAGTAGAAGCAAAGACTAGTTAACCCACACATTGAGCCTCTTATGAAGAAAGAGATGAACAAGATAATAAAGGAAAGCATTATATTTCCAATCAAGCACTCGAGTTGGGTTTCCAACTTGGTCCTGGTCAGGAAGAAGAATGGAGAAATAAGGTTGTGCATGGACTTCTGAGACTTGAATAGGGCATCACTCAAGGATCATTATCCACTTCTATCAAAGGATAAAATATCAGAGGTCAGTATCCACATTCAAAGGTTTTCATTGCTAGATGGCTACTCAGGCTATAATCAGATAATGGTGAAAGAAGATGATCAGTTCAAGATGAATTTCACCACTAAGTGGGGCACCTATGCCTACAGGAAGATGCCATTCAGATTGTCTAATGCCGAGCCACTTTTCAAAGGGTGATGGACATGGAATTCAAGGGGTTGATCAAAAAAATAGTGCTAATATATCTTGATGATATCACTGTGTTCTCCAAGAACGCAAGCGAATCATCTCTTTCATCTAAGATAGGTATTTCAAGATGTAGGAAATTTAGGGTATCATTAAATCCCAAAAATGCATATTTTTGGCTTATGAAGACAAGTTCCTAGGCCATATTGTGTCAAAGGAAGGATCGATGATCGACCTAGAAAGAGTTGAAGAAATTCGAGCATTGCGCATATCAGCAAGCCATAAGAAGGATTTTTAGAGATTTCTAGGAAGAATCAATTTTGTTTGCAGGTTTGTGCCAAATTTTGCCGCTCTTATGAAGCCAATAACATTGATGCTAAAGAAAAGCATGGAATTTAGGTGTATAGCTAAGGGAAAAGAAAGTTTTGAAGCCATCAAAGAGGCTATATCCCAAGCTCCAACTCTCGTCAATCTAGACTTCTCCTAGGACTCCATGCTATGTGCCTTTGGTATTAGGGACACAATTTCTACAATCCTAGTGCAACAAAACAAAGATGGATATGAACAACCATTGCCTTCTTCACCAAATTTGGGAGGACTATGAAGTGAGATACTCTGTCATTCGAGAAGCATGTCCATGCAGTGATTAGGATCTTAAATAAATTCAAGCACCTTGTATCAAACAAAAAAATTTATTTGTCGGTATCTCATGTGGGAGCCAAGGACTTCCTTTTCAACATTGATCTAAATGAGAAACACGCAGAATGGATCACTCGTGTCATGGAATATGACATTGAGATTAAAGTCACTAAGCGGGTCCATAGAAATGGGTTATCTGAACATCTAGCGTCAATTCATTAACTGGATCAAGTAATGAAAATGGGGTTGTTTTGGTACTACAAGATGGTCAAGAATAAGCAAATGATAGTGTTCCTATCCCTTGTTGGACTAAAAATATGATACACTTCCTACAAACAGGCCTATGCCCTCCAGAAATGAGCAAAGAAAAGAGGAGATATTTTAGATTACAAGCCATTCCATATGTGCTTGTTGATGGTTTTTTGTTCAAAAGGGACATCAATGGTGTTCTATTGAGATGCATTGAACAAAGTCAAATCGAGAAGGTGTTACAGGAGTTTCATGATGCAGAGGTCAGAGGTAATTTTTCTCCTTGGGTAACAACTCTCAAGATAATTAAGGTGGGATGTTATTGGCCCACGGTGTCCAATGACTGCTACACATGGATCAAAAAATGTAAGAAATGTGCATTCTTCACAAGTAAAGAAACGTGAGCAACACTTCCATAAAGAACTAATTTCAGCTAACCGGTCATTCATGCAAGGGGATTGGACTTCATTGGGGTCATCAATCCTAACTCAAGCCAAGGCCACACATGGTTTCTCACAACAACCGAGTATTTCACCAAGTGGACCGATGTGGTAGCACTCAAAGAACCAAACAATTCTAAAGATACTATAATATTATGAATGGATAGTGACTAGGTTCGAGTGCCACCACTACCATATCTGAAAATGCATTGGCGTTCCTTGGTTCCAATATCATAGAATGGGCTTTCAAGAATGGGATTTACTCAAGCATCTCTTCAAATTATTACCCATAGGGTAATGGTCAAGAAAATTCCACGAATAAGAATTTGCTAAGGATTGTTAGAACGAATCTAGAATAAAATCAAAGGATTTGGCATACCAAGCTCAAATAAGCATTGTGAGCTCACAGAATAACACCAAAGAGGTCTACAGGTAATTCCCCTTACAAGCTAGTCTATGGTAAAGAGGCAGTGTTGCCTATATCTTTAGAATTGCACTGCATTAGAGCTCATGAAGTAGTTGGAGTTGTCTGAGTTCGAACCAATGGAGGCTAGGTATGTAGAGCTGATTGAATTAGAAGAAATCAGGGAACATGTAGTTCAAACAATGGAAAAGGATCAAGCCTTAATTAAGATATGGTTTGATAAGAAAGCAAGAGCAAGGACCTTTCAGGAAGGGGACCTAGTTTTGAAGTGGGATGCATATCGGGAAAAGCTAGGAAGGTATTCTAAATTTGATGCTATTTGGTGGCCCCTACATGGTTACGGGATGGAAAAATACCAATGCCTTCTAATTTTCTACATTGGATGGAGGAGAGCTTCTTATTCTAGTTACCAGAATCTATCTCAATCATCTCATGAAAGGAAAGTTTCACCCTTATAAATATTAGCCTAGGGTTTTAATTCCTCTAAGTGTGTACGCCCATTATCTTGTAGTGTAGGTTTCAATTTCCCTGAGTGCTTTGAAACATGTTTTTTTGCTCCAAGATTATATCGTGGTACATTCAAGTGTTCCTCCCAAGTGAATGTGTCCCTACAATCCATTTCCAAAAGACGGTGAAAGCTCTAGGCCAAGACAATTTTCTACTCTCGAAATATCACCTTCAAGATTTTCATATGGAAATTGAGAGTGCAAGAAGCGGATCAGGTTAAGGGCCAATAGGTTGCAAGTATTTGGGCTCGAGGTTTCAGGGACAAGATCAGTACCATGCTATCATTTGTAACTCCATGCCCAATGGATACAACAAGGAAATTGATATTTTCATCTAGTAGGCGGATGATCCGTGAGTCACCAAATTGTTATCTAACTTTTCTCCTTGGGAAAAATTGATCGAACACGACCTTGCATAGGAGAAGCAAGGTCGAAAAATGAGGTGAAACAATGTTAAAAGAGATTAGAGTTGAACATGATAAAAATGGAGAAAGGAAGTGTTCACTCGAGGCCCTAAATCAGCTAACTTTAAGAGAGTTAATAGATGCCCCCATGTGTCTCAACGACGCACCTTCAAAGGTCAACTCAAAAAATGGGTCCCCAAACAAGCACATAGGCTCGCCACATGGTCAGAGTATGAAAAATTTAAATGGGCCATTGAAAAGTCTCAAAGAACCGGCGGAAGGATCCGCGTGTCAACTTGACCCAACTTTAGAGGTGAAATACAAAGTGGGTATTCAAATGTGCGCAGGCCCTCCACGTGCTTAGAGTCCAAAAAAATAGAGTCGATCGTTGAATCAACTAGGTATAAAAGAGCAAACGGAAGCCTCCGAGTGTCTAATTGGTAAATCCAAAGAGTTAAGTCCAAAGTAGGTCTCAAATGTGTGTTGGCCCTCGACGTGTCTTGTGTCGGGCATAATGTCTTCACCAAATAGAGGGACTTAAGTGAAACACAAAAAAAACAAAACAAACCCTTACAGATGACGCAAAGTGTCCAATTGGCGCAACTTCAAGAATGAAAGGAGGGGGCTCAAACCTTAAGACGTGTGAGGTTGCCACGTGGGTCTTGCATGGATAAAATCTTTTAAATATTTTGAGCCCATGTTAAACACAAAACCCCGATCTTGAGACATCCATATCTTTCATTTGGAAGATCAAATTTGATCGGGAAAGGACTATTTGGAAATCTCTCAAAGTCTAATACTCACCTACCACTATTAATGAAGAATTTTAATTACAAACCACCATTTTTGAGGTCAAAGTTTCTTCACTTCTACCATTATAATGGGGTATGTTCTTCCTTTCTTGCCCAACAAGGAACATTGATGAAGGCATGGGTGTGTCATGAAACCCAACAATTTTATAGGTGAAATCAATGCATTTTTGGGTGGTTGGAGTAGGTGAACTCAATACATTTCAGGTGGTTGGAGTAGGTGAACTCAATGCATTTTTCTAGGTGTTTGGAGTAGGATTTCAAATTCTTCCTTCTTGTCTCTCTTACTCTTCCTATATATTGTAAGTAGGGGTAATTTCCTAAAGGTTGGACACTCTTGCTTTGGACCCCCCCTTCTTGTCATTTTGCAGTGAATTTGTTGAGTTTTCAAGCCTCCCGTTTAGGTTGTAATACAAATCTTACCTCTTGGCCATTGTAGTGCACTGTATCAACTCTGGAGCAATAATGCATGTCTGTGGATGATTTTCAACCCTCTCTTGCATTCATTTCCTCCTTCCAAATCTCTCATCATAGTCATGGTTATCTTCACATGGTAGTTGTATTTTGTTTATTGCAAATCGGTGTTCATCATTCCTTTGGTACATCACTCTTATTAGTATAGGTTTTATTTCTTGCATCTTGTTAATCCCAGTCTCCTTGGAAAATTAGATTAGGTTTTAGAGTAGATCCTCTGCAATATGAATGTGTGCACCTGAACAGAGGAATAGGAACCGCCTTCATCTAGAGAGCTCTCTCGATTTGCAAAGTTCCACACTTTGAGAGATGCTCCATGTTATGCAATCACACTATGAGTCTCAACCCATCGAGTTGAAAACTTCAAGGGTGTTGTGATTATGCATCAACACCTCCACTTTGAGTTCAATAGAATAAGGAAATCAAGACAAGCACCCATATAAACAAAACTTCTAGCATACATTGTGTGTTCAAAATCATCAAGTGTTTGGGTCAATAGCTAAACATTTCCCTAAAGTATTACCAATATTGTTTAGAAAACTTTCCAACAAAATTGGAGGGGTAGATATAGAATACGAAGGCACACAGTTTAACATGGAAGGCATCCAAGACTAGGTTAAATAAAGGAAAGCACAATGTCATCAATAGAATATGGGATTCAAAATCCTAAACTTTCCCAAAAATAAGATCCCTATCCGTAGCCTTAAAGAAAAGAAACTATGGAAAAACCCTGAGCACTAAGAAAAAGATCCAACTTATCTTCCATGAAGGAACCCATTTCGAAATCCATGCATGGAGTGATGGTAGACACTGGAAGAAGTTGTTAAATGTATATATCAAACCATTCCTTTCGAATGAAGTTTCAAATGAACCACCTCATCACCAAAACAAACTGATGGGGTTGATTTTGCATAAGCCATAGGATTATTACATTCGACATTCATTAAAACCCTATCTCAATTATCAGATCATCGTAATGCATTCTTGAAAGATGCCTAAATAGGGACTGATTCGATTCAAGATTTAGTCTCCCATGATTATACATTCCATCAGAAATTTTCTATTTGTTTGGGCAAGGATGGAGCCACCAATAAGGGTGATAGCGCCTCCATCTAACAAAGTGTGAATTCACATGCACCAAATCCGCTATGCCATTCCCTCCAACAAATTCAATACACTACATACCATGGGCCACATGCAATTTCTCATAGACCATCGTAGAACCATGCACAGGAGAACCATTGACATGAACAAGGTATCTCGGTGCGAGAGAGGAGGGGTTTAGAGGACCCACCATGTAGAGATACAATATTAGCAAATTTGATCGTGGGTTTACGAAGCCCGGGTTACACCTGGTTCAAAACCTCCAAATCATCGTGAGTCCTAGGTCACGCCCATAACATCTCCAAAATAATACAACGCAGATTCAACCCCATAATGCATCTAGCACCAAAACCTCATTATAGCCATTATGAAAGAAACTAGTCTTTCAGATTAATAGAGACCTCATGAAAGTCCTTGCATAGATTTGTAGGGGCACCGAATCGGGCTGACCAAGTATTCCCCTACCTCCCTTCCCCATCAGCCCACATCCACCACTCAAGAATTACAAATAAATGTCGTAGCCTCCACCATCACTAGGGTTCCCGTCTACGTAACAACCACATTCTTGCTCTTCTTGTATGTTTCTAGAACAAATTTTAGAAAATCATAACCAATAAAAAAATCTCAATTTTCAAAAAAACATATCATTTGTTTTCTAAAGCTAAGATGACCAATTTATATTATTTGGGACTCAAAAAGTAGTAGTAACTAAAAAAAGATTAGTTAAATTTATAGACTACATGGTTTCTATCAAGCTAAAGACGTTGATTGTTCGCCATCAATTATTTTTTTCTTAATATCCTTCTTGTGCATTTTATAATCACAAAGCTATTGAGTGAAGGTATTTTCCCTCATTAAATATATAATGAATTAGCTACCGCATCTTAATGGTATCTTAACACCAATAGAAAATTTTAAGTTAACCTATCAATACTATAATAAATGTGTTTAATCGTCCCTACATTATAAAAATAGATAGGATTGATAAATAAAATATGAGTTGATTATATATATATATATATATATATATATAGATTATTATTGAAATAAAAATTTAAAATTAAAAAAACAAACAAATAATGTGTAAAAGATTAACAATTTTCATTAAAATAAATAATTAAAAAATACTAAAAAGACACATGTAGTAATAAAGGATAAAGAAAGTTAGAATGAAACAAATATTTTTTCATTCTACATAAAAATATCTTATAAATCATGTTGTTATAAAATTCCACAAAGAAAGTTCAACTAAAGAAAGTAATAAACTCAAATGGAAATGATAAACTCTACAAGACGAGAGTCATTCTCAAATGAAGTAGTGATGAGAAAGCATAATGAATGTACTTGTTCACGGTTTATCCATTAGACAAGTTCACAAAAATATTATTGATCACACTAAAAAGTAGTTGTACATGAAATTAGGCGTATCTCAATTTGTAATTATTTTTAGTTTGGCCGATAGGCCTAATTTTTAACTTAATACAAACATGTTCAACATTTTTCATGTTTCCTGGTTGACACCTCATGTAGTTGTTTTCCATTCGATGGTTGACACCTTCTTGCGCCTTTTCTATGTAATGATTATCACCTATTAATTAATCATTAAAAAATAACGTAAATAGATAAATAAACAAATTAGATAATAATAAAAAGGTTTATGAGGAGAATGAACGGAGAAGATAAATAATTCATAAAAAATATCCTATGAGATAGTAATAAAAATGGTTCAATTGTTTATCTAAAAAAATTTAACTTCCATCTAGGAGATGATCCGAAGTCACAGGATTCAAGAAATCATCAAGCAATTTAATGGATAATATAGACAAAAATTTCAATCAATTTGATAGAGAAGGTAGACTGGAGTTGTGAATAAGGGATTATCTTTGCGTGTGATTGAGAAATGTTGTTGCATTAATAAGACATTTTATTGCTGATGATTTATAGAACACCAATATCAGAGAAATAACATAAAATTTTAAGTGCAACTTGTTTCAATAAGAGCTGAATTAAAGGTTAAGAGCGCCTAGGAAATAATTTAAGTGAACGCCATCATACAATTTTAGGAAATAATTTTTTTCCCAAAAATAATTAAATAAAAACTATGTACATTATTGTATTTTATATTTTTCATAAGAATCATAATAAATCACTAATTTAGAGATATAGGAATAAAAAAGAATAAAAATATCCTTTAAAATTATCAAATAAGGAAAAGTAATAATCCATGTTTTGAGAGAATTAATTATAGAGGTGCTTAGAATGTAATAAATAAAATATTTTATACAAGGTTGGTTACTCATGCATATTATTTACGCATATCAAGAGGTGACGGACTCAAAATTGAACAAATCACCATTTTCTTGGAAAGAAATTAAAATTCTTAGTTAGCTCCCATAGTTTTGTGAAAAGTAGTATTTAGACAAAGCTTACTAATTCCTCCTATTATCACCGAATCATAAGCACCCTTATGTTTGTACAAGTGCATATATTTGAACTCACGGTGTGATTGGATAACATGGGTACTATCTCCAAGTCATGGGACTTGCTACTTGAGATAGACATCCAGCAGAAAGTCGGTTCTTGCTCCAAACTATCCGCCACAATCTACTCTAATGCAGATAAGCTAATTGTTCTAATCTAAATTTCCAAGGGACCAGTGGAGAGAGAATACATAAAATGAGAGCCTACACTAAAGCGGTGATACACGTAAAAGGAGGGTGTGAGAGTAATCTCCAAATGTGTGAAATACAGAGGCAAAGTGCACACTAGAAGAGGTGATGGCAAGATTCACCATAATCTAGCAAAATGCATTCACAACAATATTCCAAGCATACACAATGTTAATGAATCCCGCAAGAACATAATAAATAGACACAATATTCTTATAGAAAGGATCAAAGGGGCAAGAAGAATGCAAGAAAACACAAAGCAGGGGAAGATACATCCACAAACTTGTATTTTATTGCTTCCTGTATGCACAATTCACTTATTACAAGATAAGGGCCGGATCACCATGCAAGGAGTCCACTATAAGGGCCTGCAACACACGGCTTCACAAAGCAATTTTGGCAAGAGCTTTGCATACCCAAAACTCTCTCTTTTACAATGAGCCCAACACTCCAATTTATAGAAAAATGAGAAGGAAAAGAGAGGGGAAAATGGAAATCCCGAAATCTGTCCTTCAACCATCTCGTAAGAGGCATTTAAATTGAGTGAAATGATTGTACATTACTTGCAAAAGGATCCCCATACTATCCCATGTACTGCACAGAGAGAAAGAATGATGACCATGCCTCTTAATTGCACTCCCACTACCAAATAAAACATTGTTCTCGAACCCGGCCACGTTTTCTTAAAAATATCAATCAATTTCTGATAAAATATGGAATTTATTGATTGTTGTACATCGGTCTTGGAACCACGATTCCAACAAGACCAATTTTGTGTGATTTCGTTGAGAAATTCAAAAGTTATGGCCTTCTCGAGCGGGCAGCTATTTTGGGTCGCTGGTGTTTTTCGTCATTTCGACAGAATGAGCATCGACTCGACTGGAGCCGAATATGTTTATTTTATTTAAATATATCTACCCTCATCAAAAATAAGAAATTTTTGTGGCGTAGAGGACGTCGTGCTCATTCCGTAGAAAGTCCAATTTTGTGAAAATCGGAGCTCTGAGTCAAAAGTTATGGCCGTTTCAAGTTTCACGAGCCAAACGTTGACTTTTCTTCTCTGCCTTCTGGCCGCGCGCGATTTTCGCGTCCCACTCGCCCCTTTGTCCCAAATGTCCCGTGATGTCGAGAGACAAATTCTTCCGAACCACCCGAAATGGGCTTCCATTTCCCTTTTCTCACGGTGACACGTGGCGTGATCTCGATTGGCTTTCGGCTCCTTCAGCCTATCCCGCCTCCAAGCGCCCTTTGTCCCACTTGGCACAAAGGCTGAAATTTCGCTTCGCCTAAATCTGGTCGGTTCGCATACTCACGTCCTGTGTGTCCCATTTGCTTTTGACCGTCTCGGGCACAAATTTTTCCCGATTCGCCCTGCCCGAATGTCCCTGGGATTGTTTCGGGGTGCCTTGACTCATTTCGGCCGATCCCCGCCGGTTCGCTGCATTTTTTGTCCCACACGCCCCTGCATCAAGCTTTTCGGATGTTATTCTATTTTTTCCAATTTTTGGCCAGCTTCGGCTTTCGCGTCCGCGCGTCCCTTTGTCCCAAATGTCCCAAATGCTGCGCAGACCACCTGGCGGCCTTTCACCGGCTTCGCGCCTTTGTCCCAACCGTCCCAAATGCCATGAGGAGGACTAGGACTTAGCCATTTTTCGTGATTTTTCCGGGTCCGATCTTGTTTTTGCAAAATTTTCACATTTTCTTAGAAATTGCTCTTCTTCTTCGGGACAGGGAGTCAAAAATCTGAGGGGACCCTAGAAACATGACCTTTTCCCGGACTCAATATAATTGCTTGGGACTAAAGAATTTGATGTATGTTATCAAAATTACCTTGAGGGGTGAATTTTGGATAACACCTCCATATGAAAAGGAATTTCCCTCATAACATTAGGAATAGAGAATTAAATATTGTTTTCTATCAAATATATGTGCCTCTACTAACTACAACTAAAGTTGGACATTATAAAAATACATGAACCTTTTGGAAAAAAATTACACACCTGAATTATCTAGAGCTATATTAGAGAGTGAGTAATAATATCAACAATATCGTATGAGATTAAAATATGCATATTTATTTTTACTTACAAAAATATTATAGTACCTTTTTATATGTATGTGTAAATTTTATGTTACTTTATAATAATATAAATAAAAGGGTTAATTAATATTGACTTTAGGTAAAAAATTTAATGTTAAGTTCTAATAAAAGCCAACAATAATGAAAATCTCTAGATTTAGGTTCCCCTTACTACTAGCGCCTAAGAACATCAGATAGTCTTCCTAGGGCTTAATCCTCGTTGGTTTCAATCAGCTTTAATTTTGCAACCAAATGAAAATGTTCATCATCACCTTAGCTTAATTTTCCTATTTTGAGAATGGTTTTGTTTTCAATTTTTTGGTGAATTGTTTCTAACATGGTTTTTTTTTGTTTAGTATTTAGATAATATGCATTAGAAACTGCAAGAGTATTGAGAATAGGATTTTTTTCACAAAGACAGGGAAAAGAATTCATGGTCCATGGTTTGTAATCCCCTATTGAGAGGATTGATAGAAAAACAAAACCCTTCTCTCTATAAAGGTTCATCTTGGAATATGTCGAACTTGAACATGTTAGGAAACCACATATTATGTAGCAATGAATACGTATAAACTAGAATAATTTTTTTTTACAAAGAGATAAAAAAATAGAATATATAAAATACCAAACATACAAGAGATGAACACCATATTTATGTAGTAAAATCCCAGTTGAGTTCTTAGGAAACATTCATGGTGCAAGATATCAAGGTTTATTAACTCAAGATGAAAAAATTATATGGAAACTCATTATGAGAAACTTTAGAGCTCCACACACACACACACGCACACACACACACGCACGCATGCACGCCAAGCATGCACATGTGTGCTCATGCATACACAGCACACACACACACACCTAATTAGTGAAGTACTGTTAGGATTCCTCCTAAAAATAAAGGTTAAAAATGCCGTTATAATTTCCTTCATAAAAATAGAATTGAGCTACAAAACACGCGACAAAGGGATTCAAAATTTATCTTTGTTGACAAATATCTAACAAAAACACTCCAAAGAACATTCACACATGGCTAAATACTACCATTTACAATTAGAAAAGAGTAATATTTTGTAGATGCTCATTGTTTTTGAAATTAGGCATTGTATGGAATATATTAACATTTAGAATTAGGGATGTAGAAAAATCATTTGAAATTGCTTAGTCCAAAAGTCACTAAAACTTATGCAGATATAAGCAAGTACAAAAGATTAAGGTTAGATTGGACCAGTCATATAGTAGGGATTAAAATAGCAAAGGAGTCGACAAGCAAATAATGTATGTACTCGTAAGATTTTTTGATTTTTTAGCACTTCTCATTATTTCCATTTCATCTAAAGTAAACTAATCATTGAATTCAAATAAATCTATTTCCTTTAAAAAAATATGTTTGGTATTTTATGGAGGGTTCTATGTCTTCCACTTCAGGAAAGTTGCAAATTGAGAGTGTCTTCATCAATCAAATTCAGACAGGACTTTGTTTCATAATAACTTAATATATCCGATCAATTGAATAACAATTCATATGCCTAGTAGGCAGAATAATCATTTCTTCCGAAGATGAACTAAACCATCCTATAATTTTATAGTCTCTCGACAATACAACCAAGTTCACTATTATTCTTATTAGTTTTATAGAACCCTTCAAACAAGTCAAAAATTTATCTCATTTCTACATGTCGTCTAAATATCTAGAATTCTAACAATTTTTTTCTTGTCCAAAATATACTAGAAAAAAGTTCACTTGTGAAGTCTATTGTTATATTTTGGTTGAGAGATTCCCTGATAACTTGTGCAATAATCACATGATAGTGTTAGATCATTAAGAACATGCTCCATTTTATATGTCAAATGGGCTCCAAATATTTTCTTGAATCTTTATAAAATTATTCTCTTACAGCCAATATCATCTATACATTCATAATAGTAGAGAAATTTGTGGTTGAGTAATTCTTTTGGATTTTTGAGTAATATCAACTACTTCATTTAAGACTCAAATATTTTTCAACAAGAAAAATATGGAGAACATTTGCAATTAATTGTAAAATTTTCTCTCCTACTTAACAACATTTAATGCTTAGCATGCTCATGAATCTATCTTTTTGAAAAACCTATATAAATATGAGGCATTTTGTATGCATTTTGTAATGAATAAATTGATTAGAGAAGCTCTGTTAAAATTCTTATAGAAACTACTTATTTTGCATATTTTTGTTTATCTTTTACATCCTTAATCCCACATATGGTATCAAAGTAGGTTTGAAAAACCTCATAGAAGGATTGAAAATCCTCATAGGGTGAAAATATTCGATCTGGGTGCATGATTTAGGACCAAAAACGTGTTTCTCACATTTACCTAGAGGTCGTAGTTTTCAACATTCAAATTTATGTGATTTTATAGTTTAAATCTATATTTTTCATTTATGGCCATAAACTGAAATAGAAATAGTATTTTATAGCACTAAATCCCCATTTTAATGGGAAAAATTATGATTATTTGGCTATTAGAATGAAAAACCTTTTAAGCAAATCAAGATACTTTGGAGCTTGTCGAAAATGGCTTCCCTGAACCAACGAATCTAGTTGGATATAATTATTTGTCCTCAGAATCGAAGAAACTACTTAAATAAAATAGAAAAAGGCATACAAAAGATTTAGTTTTTATCTAAAGAAGGTCTGGACATGTCTATTTTCGCTAGAGTGGTTGTAGCCACTAGGTCTAAGCAAGCTCGAGACATTTTAGAAAGCGCTTATCAAGGCACCAATAAGATACAACTTGCCAAACTTCAAATGTTGAGGAGATATTTTTAAAATATTCAAATGAAATATTCAAATAGTATTGATTCATTTTTTACCCATGTTATGGGTGTAGTAAATTAGATCGGTTTGCATGGAGAGGCCTTAGAAGACCAAAGGATCATAGAAAACATCGTTAGGAGTGTATCACCAAGTTTGACTCCATTGTTGTTGCTAATGAAGAGTCCAAGGATTTGACTCAACTCTTAGTAGATGAGCTAATGGGATATTTTTATCTCTTGAACAAAGACTTAAAAAATATGGAAATTCCTCTTTGGAACATGCTTTTAAGATCCAAGTATCGGTTAGTAGAGGTAGAGGAAAATCTTCCAACAAAAGAAGAAGAGGAGAACTTAATGCAAAAGGAGGTTGAACTCCATATTCAAATGATCAAGGTAGCTCCAGATCTATCTCAAATGAATTTTCTAGCAGAGGTAGAGGTAGAAGTTGCTCTCATAACTAGTCGCATGAAGAAACGTATGAAAAATCTTTTCTTCAATGTCATTATTGCAAAAAGTATGGGCATTATACTACTGAATGTAATAAAAGATAGTATGATTTAATAAAACAAAGTGCAAATATTTTCAAAATAATGTAATTTGGAGGTTTAAATAATAGTTCTATGTTTATAACTTGTCATGTTGCTAAACAGATCACAAAAGATGTATGATTTTTAGATTTTGGTTGTAGTAACAACATGATAGGTTCACAAGAATTTTTTCTAGCATGGATTTAATTTGTCGAAGTCGGTGCTAAAAACCGGTAAATGACAAAAATGTTTGAGTAAATGGGAAAGGTACTAGAAATATTAAGACAAAACAAGAAGAAACAAAGTTCATTCCTAATATCTATTATGTCCTTGGGTTGAAACACAACCTCACGAGTATAGGCTAGTTCATACAGAGATTAGCTATAAAGTGTATTTTGAGAAAGGAAAATGAGTTATTTTGGATTGAAATCCAAGAAATAGGTTGATAGCTAAGGTGGAAATGAAAAGAAACATAATGTTCGCATTGAAAATAGAAAGTTACATGACCATACTCAGCCGCTAGCTCATATTCTTGCATGGGTCATGGAGATGTAGAAAAAAATTTCTCAACTAGGTTCCTCAAGCCTAGCGAGCGCTATGTATCTCCCAAGGGAAGAAAATCAAAACTATTTTCAAAGAGATTACTCAACCATAGTGGGCACTAGGGTTATTCAAGGAAATGAAGAAGAAAAACAATTTCAAGGAGGCGCCTTAAGCTTACTAGGTGCGAGGTTTCCTCTAAGCCAAGAAATTCAAAAAAATTCTCGGGGTGTTCCTCAACCTTAGCAGGTGCTAAGGTTCCCCCAAGTCAAAATGTGCAATATTTTTCTCAAGGAATTTTTTCAAACCTAGTGGGTGCTAGGCATTTTTCAAAGGAAAATGAAGAAAATAAAATTGGAAAAGTTTTGAAGTTAGCGGTGGCTAACTCTCAACCACCCATGATTGGAGAAAAAAATTTCAAGAATGTTTTTATTCCTAGAGCGTGCGAACTCTAAATCACCTATGGAATTTCAAGACCTCACTAAAAGAGGATTTTTAAGCACAAAACTCCATTTTCACTCCAAGTCAATCATGAAAACCTAACCTAGCTTTGGAATTTAAAGTGGTACATTTACATTTTAATGGCATAAATTTTCTCCACAAGAAGAACATGGTGAATGGAATACATTGATTGAGCCACCAAAAACACCATGCCAAAGTTACATTCTTGTGAAGAAACATAGGAAAATTTTCCAATTGTAAAAGGTATATAGAGCTCAAGATTCCATCGAAATCATTGATATAGACATATGTGGACCAATGCAGACACCCTCAATAGGCCGAAATATGTATTTTATGAATTTCAGTAATGACTTCTCTGAAAGACTTGTCTATACTTCTTAAATCATAAATGATATGCTTTTGATATTTTTAAGGAATTCAAGGCCCTTGTAGAAAAGCATAGTGGTCATTTTATCAAAGTGATCGGATCATATAGAAGTTGTGAGTATATCTCAAAAGAGTTTTTTATTTTCTCAAGGTAAATGGGATACACAAATGATTGTGTGGGTATACACACCTCGAGAATGGTGTAGCAAAAAGAAATAATATGAGTCTCATGGACATGGCTAAGAGTCTCATGAAGGTGCAACACTTTACAAATGAGTATTGGGAAGAAGCGGTTGTATGTGCAGCCTACGTATCGAACACGTTCCTAAAAAAGAGGAAATATTCATTTTATTTGTTCTTTTTGGTGTTAGACATGCCATAATATGTTACAATTTAATTGATTGAAATAAATTTGGAGTTATAATATTTATTTTAATCATAATTTAATTAGTTATCGACGAGGTTTCTAATGCGTGGAAAATCATACAAAACAAAAATTCCTTTTCCAAGATAATCGTTGTTCTTACATAGTTGCCTCTTTATTTGTTGGGCGAGTTGTTTCTTTTATTTTTGGTTTGTTAATTTTTTATCTAGGCTTTCAAGCCTTTTGTATCTGGGTAGGTTCTAGTTAAAATCCTCTATGGGTGTCTTGTTTCATCCGGATTTTGACCCGACATTTACACTTTGGGGTAGGGTCCCCTTCAAAACTATCTACCAATATTAAAAAATAAGTTATTTTGATTGTAAAAATTTATTTTTGTATAATTATTGTTAAATTTTATGTATACAAGAGATAAAGAATAACATATATTTAATTTAGTAATTTTCAAATTCTAGTTCTAATATTAAAAAGCTAGAAGATAATGCTAATGATGGAAGTCCATCTAAATTTTAATGTGTTCAAATAATTTATTTTAGTCTATGTAGTTCTTTATCGCTAGAATCAAGACACGAAGCCAATCAAGTGTGACAATATTTCCGAAACACCTATGTCGACCTTATGCATAAGGAACATTCATTGCAATAGAAAAATGTTTTAGGAAAATGTTTTTTGTCCATGTTTTTCATCATAGAAGACCAAAATTTTTAAGTCGATAATCGGTGGACCATTTTCCTTTCTATGTTTAGAATTTAAAAAATACATTCCAGCGGATTTAACCTAATCTATGACACATTGTAAGATGTGTTCTTTCCTTAACACATAAAAACCGATCAACAATGGAATTGATGTTCCAAGTCTCGTGGCCTAAAAAGGATTGTTCGTACATGGAAAACTAAAATAAAAACGGTTTAGAAATTTGGGTACTCAAAATGAAGAGATGAGAGTTGGAGATGTTGTGATTATTAATTTAATATTATCTATTGCATTTTCCTTATTGCTTACATACATATATACACACACACACACACATATATATATATCGTGTGTGTGTGTGTGTGTATATAGATGTATATATGTATATATATACATATATGTATGTATATATATGTATATACATACATATACATGTATATACATACATATATACACACAGACACACACACATATATATGTATGTGTGTGTGTGTGTGTGTGTGTGTGTGTGTATATATATATATATATATATAATTTCTATGAAGGTGTATTTTTAAAGTATTTCACTCCCCATTCTATTAAATATTAATTGGTAGGTTAAATTTTATTGAAAAATTAGCATAGCATAGGAAGCGGTTAAAATGTTTTTAGTATTCAAATTAGAGCCATCTCTAATTATAAAGATTATTTTTTTATTATAAATGGGAATGTGCATTCTAATCGACTCATTAATCTTCATTACTGAAAATGGGTCAAATAAAAGATGTCGTTTCATCATTGTAATGAAAATACTAACCAAATTCACTTTTCCATCAAAAGTATCCCTTCGATTTTTTATTGAATGCATTGTATGATATTTGGATGTAATTTTCAATATGATGGTCTCAATTTTCTTATAAATCTAATTTTGTCAAAATATATATATATATATATATATATATATATATCTGTGTGTGTGTGTATATATATATAATTTCTATGAAGGTGTATTTTTAAAGTATTTCACTCCCCATTCTATTAAATATTAATTGGTAGGTTAAATTTTATTGAAAAATTAGCATAGGAAGCGGTTAAAATGTTTTTTTAGTATTCAAATTAGAGCCATCTCTAATTATAAAGATTATTTTTTTATTATAAATGGAATGTGCATTCTAACTGACTCATTAATCTTCATTACTGAAAATGGGTCAAATAAAAGATGTCGTTTCATCATTTGTAATGAAAATACTAACCAAATTCACTTTTCCATCAAAAGTATCCCTTCGATTTTTTATTGAATGCATTGTATGATATTTGGATGTAATTTTCAATATGATGGTCTCAATTTTCTTATAAATCTAATTTTGTCAAAAATATATATATATATATATATATAATTTCTATGAAGGTGTATTTTTAAAGTATTTCACTCCCCATTCTATTAAATATTAATTGGTAGGTTAAATTTTATTGAAAAATTAGCATAGGGAAGCGGTTAAAATGTTTTTTTAGTATTCAAATTAGAGCCATCTCTAATTATAAAGATTATTTTTTTATTATAAATGGGAATGTGCATTCTAAGCGACTCATTAATCTTCATTACTTGAAAATGGGTCAAATAAAAGATGTCGTTTCATCACTGTAATGAAAATACTAACCAAATTCACTTTTCCATCAAAAGTATCCCTTCGATTTTTTATTGAATGCATTGTATGATATTTGGATGTAATTTTCAATATGATGGTCTCAATTTTCTTATAAATCTAATTTTGTCAAAAACTTGCGTAACCGATTTCATAATGTAAATAAAATAGAGTTTACAATTTTGCATTTGTACTTGTATTGCAATAGAATTTGTACATTAAAATATCATTTTTGTAATAGAAGCATTGCAGTAGCTATCAAATGTAACTATTTTTATATATTATAAATAAGAATATCACAATGATGAGATTATTGATAAATCTATCAAAATATTTTAAAAAGAGACTTATTATTACAAATTAAACTATTTTTTTAATAAAACATAAGTTCATCTATATAATTTAATTCTATTTTTGTATGTTAGATGTTGTTATCTAACATCATACAAAAAAAGATTCATAGTGATATAGATGCATTGTACATACACATCACAATAAGATATCTTGTTTATATCTTTATGTTTTTTCTTCTAAGTATAACAATCAAGAAAATAAATTAAATTCATTGCATTCATAGGTTTTTAAAATTTCATAAGCACAGAGAGCACCCCTAGACATACGACACACATGTAGAAAAACATTTTTTAAAGGATATTATACACAATATGGTGAATACAAATGGTTTATTAGGAAACCATATAAAGATTTTTAATAAGGATTAGAATTGAACTACAATATATTGATAAAAATGAACTAATTAAATAACCCGACAATATGATAGAAAGTAAAAAAGGATGCCCTAATTTCAAATTAAAAACATGAAATGTTTTGATTGATACTTTGAAGTGGAAGTAGATCATGCAGATGTACAAGATGTATAATCTACAAAAGACACAATGTGATATTAGTTATTTGCCTTTGCTCGGGGTAATCCAAGAAAGACGTGTGACTATTAGAGTGAGACCAATATGTGAGATTGAATATTATTTACATGTTGGTAAAAATCATTCAAACTTATGATTCCTTTGTGTTATATGTAGTGCCCACTTCCCTTTAACATCCTTTTGATACTAATCATGATAATGTCGATTATATTATGGACATAATTATGGACTTTATCATAGTATGATGTTAGATGTTAGATCAAGGATTATTGTTGACTTGTTTGAGTTATGATGCATGATGATGATATATTGTTTGACATGGTTATATAATGGATGTTGTTCGGACTTGTGATATTTGGATATTGTGAGTAGACCTAGAAATGGAAATTATTGGATGATGAGATAGTTGTTGATAAAACTATAAATGATATTGTTAGATTGCTTTGATGTTGTTGTGATTCATATATCTAAATGATTTTGGGAATTATATTTATATTATCTTGGATGTTCTGATATGGCCATGAGGCCGAAGGAGGTATTTGTGTTTTGCAGGTTAAAATATCACAACAAACATCGGGGGATTAGAGACCAACCACATTGGAATTCTAGATGAATTCAACAAAGTCACCATGGCAATTAGTATTTGCTTGTGTGTGTTTTTGTGTGTTAGGGATTCAGATGGGGGAATCACCTTTAATTTTGACCAACGGGTTTTATGTAGTCATTTTATTTTTGTCCCTTTTTGTTTATGATTGCATGTGTTTTATTTTGTGCTTTTAACCCTTTCAGTAGTCATTAAATGGTGTACAATATTGTGAGTAATCATGTTGTTAAGTTAATTAATTAAAATATGTCATGAGAAAGTAGTTAATAGAGTTGTTGGCCATGATTCAAAGTGTTATAAGTAATGTGTAAGTGATGTGTGAATTCACTTTTAAGTGTTAAACACTCAACCTATTAGTGTCGAATCACAAAGCACCACGGGACTTCGCAATGCTATCGTTTGAGACTCCCGGTGTGATTGCACAACATGGAGCTTTTCCAAAGTGTGGGACCTCGCGAAATCGAAAAGCTCTCCGGATGAAGGCCGACTCTATTCCTCTATTCAGATGCACCAATAAACGCAGAGAGTTTACCCAAAATACCTAATCTAACTACCAAGGAGACAGGGAGAGAGAAATGCATAAAAATAAACCTAAGCTACGGAGGTGATGCACCGAGGAATGAAGAACATATGTCTTGCCAATAATTACAAACCAATAAAATGCAATAAAAGATATGCACTGAGATAGCTTGATTCACGGTGAAGATCGGAAGGACGCAAATAAACACGTAGAGGTTGAGAAAAAAATCCTGAGATATGTATTAATTTGCTCAAGGGGATACAACACTGCAAAATGCCAAGAGGCAAGGTTGCATTACAAATTCAAATGGGAAGGTCCTTTGCTCCACAAATCCACCTGCCAGGGAGAAGAAGGGAGGAGGCACAAAACAAAAATGTCCAACCTTTTAAAAACAGCCCCCTCCTTACATTTTATATGGAGGAAAAGAGAGGGAGAAGAGAGGAATTCGAACTGCCCCAACCACCTCCAAGACTGCACTTAACTCTTCAACAACCATGGTGGTAGGTGAGATCCCCAACGCCTGTCGGGTTCGGAACTCCCTTGTGCATTTGCATCGGGTATAGAGGACTGCTCGACATGCCTCTGATCCGTGTGTTTCCGACTTGTTAACCCGACTATGAACCCGATTTCCTTGTGCGTCGGGTTTTCTACCCCTTGCGACATGTCTTTTGGTGTCGGGCTTTGGCGGGCTCCCGACATGCTTCTTCGACGTGCAAACCCGACTTGCTTTTGCGCCATGGAAACCCGAATTGCATTGTGTCGGGTTTCGACGACCTCCCGACATGTTCTTTGGCGTCGGGTTTCGGAGGCCCGCGCACATATTTTCCTCTTTGTCGGGTCTTGGAGACCACCCGACATGTCTCTTTGCTGTGTCTTTCCGCCGCTTAAACCCGCGTTTGCTGTGGTGTCGGGTTTCTGAGCCCTTCCGTCATGCCCCCGCGCCATGCTCCTCCCCCCTGTCTTCCCGACTCCTCCGCCCGACTCCTCCGTGACTTGCCCTGATTCCGCCGACTCCCAAACCCGCGTTTGGTGCGTCTGCCGGGAGGAAAAAATATACAACAATTTGGCGACTCACGGGGTTACCTGCCTGCTAGGTAGAAGATCAGTGGCCTTTTAGCAATCCATTGGGCATGGAGTCATAAGCGGTAACCTGAACCAACCCGATATCTAATCCTCGAACACGATACTGCAACTCCTTCTGAGCACACCTTGAACTTAAGAGTTGTTCTCACCAAAAACCGCGCATGATGAACCATGCCGAGCAAAACCAACACCACAAAAACTATGTACAAAACTGGAAATCATACATGCCCCAAATGGAACATGCAGAGTGTGCACAAGCACTTCTTCTGCTGGAAGCAAACCTACCTACTCTACTCTAACTAGAAGCAAAGGTGAGCTAAACAAACCCTGCAACTGGTTGTGCAAAATAGCTTCCTTTCTTCAAAATTGGCAACCATGCAACTGATTTGGCATTGAACATGGCTGGTTGGATGAATGGAACATCAACAAGAAGCTGGTCTTCCACCCAGATCATCAAGGTATCAGTTGAAGGCAAATTCAATACCTCTTTTAGTTGCTCTGCATCTGAATTGAAGAGGTATGGCAGCTGATCCTTGGTACTTTGTATCTCACCCTCATGCTCAGAAGCGAGCATGACTGGTTTTGGCTTCTCCCTTGGCTCCAATGAAGCCAAGTATCTGATTGGGCACGGCATGATCCTTTGAGTATGCCCATTGCTCTGATTTTCAACTCCAGGAATGGAGTTCTCTTGTAGACCTCCTTGAATGGATGGCGTGGAAGAAATGGTGAAATTCCTCTGCCCTTTCTCTTCCTCCATGGCTGATTGTGAAAGATTAAAATCTTCCAATCTTGGTTCCAAAGAGCTGCTATAAGATGCAGGCTGCTGTAAATGAATGTTCTCCTTCATGACAGCAGACTCGAGTGTTTGGAATGGGGATGATGAAAAAGAGAAAGGTGGAAACTCAACCGGCTCCTCTCCATCAAAACAGTCCTCCAAATTTGACAGATAAACTGCCTCATTGCTGTCCTGCTGCGAATGCTCAACTTCCTCCATGGTGTCTTCTTGTTCTGTAACCTGACCACCATGGTTTCCTTCACTCTCCGACATTGAGTTCGAGAGATAAAACTCTTCTTCAGCACTAGAACTCGAGAGAGATGAAATAGAAAGAAGAACTGAAGGTTCTCCCATAGCCTGATTTGCGCTCAAAGCCCTTGGATCCGCAATTTTCTCCTCCACAACTAGGATGTGCTCCTCTTCTTTTGCCTTTGGAGCAGCTTCTTCTTCCTCCAATTTTCGAAGACAATCTTGCTCTTGAATGAGCTCCTCCTCCAGCATGAAGTTTGTCAAGTCAAACTCTTCGATCTGCTGCTCTAGAGGACAAGTTGGGACTGCAAGATCTCCTTCTTACCTTTCTGTGAGAATCAGTCCTGACCACCATTTTTCTCCAACCCCAACCTCTTTTGTAGGCCTAACCATCAAGGGGATCTTTGTCATCCCAAATCTAAGAGCCCAACTCTTCAGACTTTGAATTTCTTCCTCTTTGTTGGCACTCTCTTTTTGCTGTGGTTTTCCTTGGCTGGCATTCTGATTTTCATCCTCCCAACATGGATTAGGGAATGCAATAGGAGGGATAGGTTGAAACTCAACTGATTTGACAATTTTGTGTGGTGGTGGAGGCGGTGAAACCTCTTGTTTCTTTGGAGTGGAAGGTACTTCATTTAGCTCTTGTGGAGGGGGTTTGGATTTGGAAGAGAAGAGGGCAGAAAAACTGAGATGGGATGGAAGACTAGGGGGTGGAGGGATGGATTCAACATTTAGGGCAGCAGATGGTGAGTTTAAAACTTGACACTGCTGAAATGATATAGATTGAGAAGGAGGAAAAGAAAGAGTATGAGGTGGTGTGCTTACCCATTGACAAGGTTGCAGAATACTTCTCTCATACACCTCTATTCCTTCAATCCACCTTATATGGCAAAGTGTTGCAATCATGAAGTCTAACTTCTCTTGAGAGCTGTAATGCCTTGGAAAAGGTCCCACCCATGGACAAGGTGCTCTGCAACCAATTCCAAATGCTTTCATTTGTGCCTGAGCCCTAGATTGCACCATGTTCACCTCCATCTTTTGGATTTTCTCCAGCAGATCTGCATTTTCTTCTTCATTGTCTTCATTGCATGCGTACCCTTGCTCTTGGAAAGCTCCATAGCCAAACTGATTTTGGCATTGCTGCTCATATGGGTATGCATGTTGATCCTGAACTTGACCAAAATGCTGATTTGGAGGATTTGTAAAACATGTTGGAGGTGTGATATATTGCTGCTGTTGATGTGGATTCCATGATGGAAATGAAGTCATGGTTGCACAACTTCATGGAATGGAAAAGAATGAAAGAGATGGAAAGAAAGATGGGTGGAAATGGATGGGAACGGGTCTGTAACTCAGAGAAATGGGTTGCTGATCAGGTGGAGTCGCCAGATGTGTTTTTTGAAAATGCCTCTAAAAGGCTGGATGTTGCCAAGTTACACACCAAACTTGACAATATCGAAATCGAGATTTAAAATTTGAAAGACCCGGAGGAATGCAATCTTCAGTTCGGAACTCATGTCATGTTGTGCAGCTGCGGATTCCCGAAAAGCACAGTCGGAACTCAGGTCATGCGATGCAACTCACAAAACCCGAATTGCTATGTGTCGGAACTTGGAACATGTCCGACACCCCTCAAAACCTGATTTTCTTTGTTGTCGGGAATAGGACCATGTAATGCATCCCCAAAACCAATTGCTGCTTTGATGTTCTCGGGTCCCGAAAACCCGAAATCACTAAAAACCGAAATTTTGGAAATCAAAATATCAAAAAACTAAAGATACCCTTTTGAAGATTACAGTCGGATCTACCAACTGGTGAAATTTTGACTCGTTTTGAGCAAGTTAAGCCCTTGAAAATTGATTTCGGGGTTCAGGCTGGGAGATGCAAAATCTGAAATTTGTAAAAACTACAATTTTTAGTGCAAATCTCATGAAAACTCCTTCAAATTTTTTATGGAATGACCTCTTGGTCCCACCGGGCATGCCAAAACTGTTGGTGTCGAATCACAGCACCCCTGGGACTCCGCAACGCGATCGTTTGAGACTCAGTGCGATTGCACAACATGGAGCTTTTCCCAAGTGTGGGACCTCGTGAAATCGGAAAAGCTCTCCGGATGAAGGCCGGTTCCTATTCCTCTGTTCAGATGCACCAATGAAACGTAGAGGTTTACCCAAAAAACCTAATCTAACTACCAAGGAGACAGGGAGAGAGAAATGCATAAAAATAAACCTAAGCTACGGAGGTGATGCACCGAGGAATGAAGAACATATGTCTTGCCAATAAACACAAACCAATAAAATGCAATGCAAAAGATATGCGAGATAGCGATTCACGGTGAAGATCGGAAGGACGCAAATAAACACGTAGAGGGTTGAGAAAAAATCCACAGATACGTATTAATTTGCTCCACTGGGAGATCAACACTGAAAATGCCAAGAGGCAAGGTTGCATTACAATCAAATGGGAAGGTCCTTTGCTCCACAAATCCACTCGCCAGGAGAAGAAGGGTGGAGGCACAAAAAAATGTCCAACCTTTTAAAAATAGCCCCCTCCTTACATTTTATATGGAGGAAAAGAGAGGGAGAAGAGAGAATTCGTGCCTCAACCACCTCCAAGCGCACTTAACTCTTCAACAACCATGGTGGTAGGTGAGATCCCCAACGCCTGTCGGGTTCAGAACTCCCTTGTGCATTTTCATCGGGTATAGAGGACTGCTCGACATGCCTCTGATCCGTGTGTTTCTGACTTGTTTACCCGACTATGAACTGATTTCCTTGTGCGTCGAGTTTTCTACCCCTTGCGACATGTCTTTTGGTGTTGGGCTTTGGCGGGCTCCCGACATGCTTCTTCGACGTGAAAACCCGACTTGTTTTTGCACCATGGAAACCTGAATTGCATTGTGTCGGGTTTCGACGACCTCCCGACATGTTCTTTGGCGTCGGGTTTTGGAGGCCCGCGCACATATTTTCCTCTTTGTCGGGTCTTGGAGACCACCCGACATGTCTCTTTGCTGTGTCTTTCCGCCGCTTAAACCCGCGTTTGCTGTGGTGTCGGGTTTCTGAGCCCTTCCATCATGCCCCCGCGCCATGCTCCTCCCCTACCTTCTGACCGACTCCTCCGCCCGACTCCTTCCGCGACTTGCCTCGATCTCTCGACTCCCAAACCTGCGTTTGGTGCGTCTGTAGGGAGGAAAAAATATACAACACAACCTTCTTGGAAATTCGAATTTGTCCTCGAGAGGCTAATTTTGGAGGCTTGTGGGACAAGTTAGACTTATACCATACCTCTTAAATTTAATTACCAATCATACTTATGGTTGGAAAATTGAGATTAGACTTTTATAATGCTTTTTGAGAATGCAAATTGTAGGTTTTTATCGCACCTTTCTTATGTGATTTCATGTCATTTCTTTGGGGTGTGGGCTTGTTTTGGAGTGTGTAAGTAATTTTTCATATTATTCACCCAATGATTTATTGTTCCTTAGAGATTGAACTTGACTTATGAGTTGGAGTTGAAGATGTGTGATCCGGCATTCCACATGGATCCACCTCATCCTCTTCTCTTTCCTATTCTATATATTCAAAATCATTTCCTTGTTTTGGGTTGCTTCACTTTGGAGACTTCATTCTTGGGTGAATTTTTTTTTTTTTTTGAGCTCTTGCTTTGAAGAAGTTTTTAGGAGATTGTTGGATGCTTTTTCTTGGCTTATTTGGGATTGCTTGCATTGGGATAAAGTTTGTTTTGGAACCTAGAACAACTCCATCATGGAGAGGTAGGAGCTTAGCTCTTGAAATGCTCTTCTTGTATGAATGTAAATGTTAATGTATGAATGTTTTGGCATGTTTGTGGGTTGTTGGGTAGATGGCCTAGGAATGGTGTAGGAGAAAACTATGGGGTTTAATTGTGGGAGGCACTAGTGTGTTTTAGGGAGGTATAAGGGTGGAGGAAGTTGGGATTTGGGTTCCACCTTACAAAGAAATAACTTACATTTATTTACTCATTATGGGGTGCCATAAGAGGTTGGGGAGGCATAAGGAAATGTGAGGAATAAGGGGCACTTTGAGGAGGCATAAGGAAGGTCGGGGCTATGATATAATTTATTTTGGCGGTTTGTATTTTAGGTGGTGATACCCATTTCCCCTTTTGGGAGGAATAAAAATCATCCCCCATAGTTTCTTACTCCTTTGGATTTCTTTATGAAGCCTTAGTATTTTTGTCATGTTGAAATGTAGTTAAAAACTATATTCTTTTTTTGGAATATATTTTATTGTGAAAATATTCCTTGCATGTTTTGTGGAATTCTGTTGTTTCCATGAGTTGGATCACATATTTTATTGCATTATAGTTGGGGCTCAAGGGCCAATGAAGAAGGATGGATTCTCCTCTTCATTGGATGTCTTGGTTGGGTGGAGAGCATTGCCTTTCCCTACTCTTGTTGTGATCAAATTGGAAGAATGAGAAATCTGCATGTTGTTGTTCTGGAGCAAAAAAAAGACAGTTTGACAACCCCTTGTGAAATGAAATCTTATTGTAACATTTCCCACTTGAAGTGGATGAACTTGTATATGTTTGTAATGGAAAGATGTTGTAGTGGTTATGGAAGTGTAAATTGGAATGTGAAAGAATGAAATGTATTTTTGTATCTGTATTTTGAAATCAAATGGAAGGGAAGTTATAAGAGTTTCATTTGAATTAATGGATGTGGTTTTGTCTTGCCCATATGATATTATTCCATTGGAAATCTATGTTTAGCATGCACTATGAAATCCCTATTTGGAAAGTGGAAAAGTGAAACACGTGAGAAGAAAATGTATTATTCTGCCCTGTATATAATATATGATTTTGGAAAGAATAAAAGAAGGAAGTTGTAAATTTTTATTTTGGAATAAATAAAGGATTGCATAACCTTCCTCAAATTGTATCACTGTATTGAATTTAATCATCTAGTTATGAGTTGTAATCTCTGTTTGAAAGGAAGAAATGCGTGTAAAGGAAGTGTAATACTCTGTCTTTTGAAATATGTGAAAATTGGAAATCAGAGATGTATTTTAGTTTTTAAATAGTTGGATTGAATCAACTAAATGTATTAGATTAGGATTGGAACATATTATAATACTTGGAAGAAGAAAATGGAAAATAAACCCTTTAAAAATTTTATCCTGTCTTGTATTTTTCAAACTGGCAATTATTTAATCCAAAATGCACAGATCAAACCTACAACAATGAAATAGCAAACTAAACGATTAAAATGAAGTAGCTTTCCCTAAACGAATACAACTAGACAAAAAAATTAAAATTAATCTTTCAAAACCTGACAAAACCGAGTTCAAAGCTTTCATAGTCATTTTGCTGTCAAAATTGTAAAATTTTGAATTGGAACTCAATAAAATAGATCTACCTCAAAAAATTAACCTAATTCCACCTAAGAAAATTCTCCATGTCTATTTGACATGTTGAGAGAGGGACAAGAACAAATTGAACAAATCTCATAAGTTAAAATTTAGCGATTCTTGTTGTGAAAGCATGCAGATCATTTTCATGGAATTGACACCTTAAACTCTATCAAAATTTAAACTAATGAATCCTTTGAAAAGAGGACGTCGATATATTTCCATAAAATCCTCGTTTACAAAACTGAGCTCTCTATCAAAATTTATGGCCTTCTGAAGTTTTTTTCTTCACTTGACATCAAAAATAAAAATTAGGAAAACTTTCCTTGGTGGGCCCGCATGCCCGAATTTTTCCCTTGGAGCTTTGGAAAATTTTGGGAAAATTTTCTAAATTTTCCCGCCATCCCTCTTCCTTGTAGCCAATAAGAGGCTACCATGTGGCACCAAAGATGTGCGGGAAGGGATCTCTTTCGAACTTAGCACTTCTCGGAAAATTTTGGAATTTTTTTCCAAATTTTCCCCTCCACCCCACCGGCATGCAGTAAAAAATCAAGTGATGCCATGTGGCATCACGAGGCATCGATAGAGGAGTGGGTCCCTTTTTTCCTTTTTTTGTGTTCTAGATAATTTTGGGAAAAGTTTCCAAGTTTTCCCCACCACTCCGCCCGGCCTGCAGCTAGTCTAGAGCTGCCACGTGGCATCGCGAGGTGCCGGTGGAGGTGTGGGTGAATGTGATCCTTTTCACCCCTCGGGGAATTAATTTTTTTCTCCCCATCACCCCACTTTTCCCGCGTTGGCTTAGGAGATGCCATATGTCCCTTGCAGACTCACGGGAGCGCGGGTGCAAAGTGGGCTTCTTGCCCTGTGCAAGGGAATTTTTCAAATGTTCACGCCACCCCGCTTTTCCTCGCGTGGCTTAGGAGGTACCATGTGTCCCTTGCAGACCCACCTTTGGAATGTAGGCACAAACGTGGTTTTTCGCCCCATGTGATAAAATTTACAAAAGTTTCCCTGCAGCCCCGAGACCCGCCCTTTGGGCAAAATTTCTCCCTGGGCCCACAGCCCACTCTTGGGTAAACTTTTTCACCTCAAGGCCCGCCGGCCCATAACTTGAAAAATATGAGGAGTTAGGAGGACTTATTTATATCATTGGAAATGTGAGTAAATTTCCTATCAATGGGAATGATTTAGGAAAATTTTGAGTGTGTTAATTTTAATAAAAATAAAGTTGAACCTTTAATCCTGTTAGAGAGTGGGTATGGTGAGGAATTACCCTCTCGAACCCAATTGAACCTTTTAAACTTAAATTTTGAACCTTATGACCTCTAATATATTTTAACAAAAGAAAATTACATTCTAGTTGATTAGAATTGATGTGGAACTTATTAGTGACAATTCTTTATCTTGTAACC
Source organism: Taxus wallichiana var. yunnanensis (assembly GCA_018340775.1). Taxonomy (NCBI): domain Eukaryota; kingdom Viridiplantae; phylum Streptophyta; class Pinopsida; order Cupressales; family Taxaceae; genus Taxus; species Taxus wallichiana. The sequence goes on along the minus strand of CM031234.1, from coordinate 722,134,351 downwards.
TAGTTGTAGAATCCTGTAAACAAAAAAATTATTCCATAATTTTCGTAACCAATCCTAGGTTGTTCTTTGGTCTCAAGTGGGTTGTTTTACTATATGAGGTGTTTCAACCAAGTGAAATCTTGAAAAAAGGAATAATGCATCAAATTTTAACCCAATTAAATACCATAAATTTTCCCTTAAAAACCCATTATGAAAGCAATAATTTTTTTAATAACAATTTGTTAAACTAGTTTAATAATGTTACGTTTTTCTTTAAACCATTATGACGATAAATTTATTGTTGTTATTTCAATCTAATTCTAAATAGAATTAGTATTATGCCAAGATCAAAAATAATATGAACTCTTAATATTTTTAAGTCGTTAAGTCATCTCATTCTAAATGTTCACCTTTCATGTTCATGTTAACCCTACTCGGACCTTACATCCAATATCACACTAATATATTATAATGTTTTAGTCCAATAATTTATGCTTATAAAGGTTTTACTAGGAGTATTAATTTAAATAATATAATAATAATAATTTAATTACGATATAGGCGTGGGTTCCATTTGCCACCGAAATGAACTCATGCCATATTTTTTTAGATAAATGGTAAAGGTGGATTTTCTTGATGAGATCCTACCAAGAAAAAAAGGCTTGAAATCCCATATTGAATCTTATGCACAGCATGATATAAAAGAGTAGAAGCTTCTCAACAACAAAAAAGAAGAAACTATGTAGAGAAATGGATTTCTTTGAGTTGGATTTTTCTTCCTATGCACCATTTTCCAACCATCTAATATGTCTTCAACAAGAAGAATAACCTAAAGAGATTCAATCAAAAAATTTTTACTAATATTTAAATGAAAATTTTCCTTTTCGTTTCATTGGCATTTGGTTCAACAATTATTATTATAATAATAAGGAACCCATGTCATAGTATTTATAAATTAAGTTATTCTGTTAAAATAGTAATAACATAGTTTATGGTTAATATATATACAACATGATGATTTCTCTCAATGATGTCATCTCATGTTCCCTAAACCTAAATGGGGCATTAGTGGAGGGTGACAGTGATTTGAGCAGGAAATAGATCCCTTGAGTAGAGCGATGTCTTCCTCCCTCAGCTCCTAAATTTACCATTCACTTTTAAAAATAATGGTGACTCGCCCCTATTGCAGGTTGTCGGCTCCTCTCCATAGGTGTTATTACAAAAGGTATTTACTTAAAACATGTATTCCTCTAGTCGGGCACTTTTTTTTGTTTTTGTCAAAGGTAAAGGCTATGCAGAGCTTTGGATGGTGGTGCTATGTTTTTCCTTGGCAAGGAAAACATGGTCATTGTGGAAATAGAGAGAGGCGACCAAAGCTCTACTTGTGGCTACTTCTAAAGATGGGTCCGCTCAATGGTAGATCTAGTGGCAAGATTTATTTAGAGTCTACTAAGCCTTATCACCTCCTTTAAAAACCTATGATTTTTTCCAATATTTCTCCTTCGATATATTTTTTCTCGTAGGTTCTCAAATAAGAATATTTTTATAAGAAAAATGGGGTTATCTCCAGATTCAACAATATTTTTATGAGACTCCTTATAATTTATGATTAGATTTATTAGATACCTCTTATTTAAAGTAAAATTGACATTTAACACACATCTAGAGGCTTTCTCATTATTATCTTTGATAAAATCCTTGATAAAGAGGTGATTTTTTTATTTATGGACTTCCATTCTCGGTTTTTGCTTATGAAACCGTGGTTCTACTTGTTTAATCCCATGAATAATACTTTTCATGTAAAACCCGCATGGATCCGGATGTTATATTTGCCTCTATAATTTTGGAGTGAAAATTGTTTAGTGTTAATAGCTGATACCATAGTTAAATGTTTTTCTATTGATCGAAGGCATATTCATGTGATTTTACCACATATGCATGTTTCTAGTTGATATGAATACATCATTTGATTTTCTGTCCTCTATTGATCTCATTGTGGAAAATCGTATCCGGACTCAAAATCTATATTTTGAAGGTTTTCCTTTGAGATGTAGAACTTGTTTTTCTTTGGTTCACTTAGCTTTGAAGTTTCATATGGAGATTTTTTTAATGTAGATATTCATGGTGGAAGAATTCAACTACTACCCCTTTGGTGGGAAATAGTCGTGTGGATAGTCATTCAAAGGGTTAATGAGATAACTTTGATGATCTTGGTCTAATGGTTAAGGAGATTACTACTTCCCTACTACTCTTGCAGTAAGGCTACCCAATGTTATAATGTGGAGGACAATATTTCCTTTCCTCATTTTCCTTGTGAGGATAAGGTGAATTTTTAAATTATCATTCTAGTTCATATTCTAAATATTGATTTTGGTTTCACTATCTTGTGGGAAAAAGAAGAAAGGGAAACTTATTACTGATCCCCTTAAGATTATTTTAAGGTCCTATGGGAATGAGTCTTAGGGATGAGCTTGTATTTTATTTTAATTTTTGTTTGGTTCATTTTTTCTTGGTTGTGTTGTTGTTGATCATCTTTTCCATTGGTAGAGGTAACTTCTCTCAATCCTCATCGCTATATCTTTTTCTTCATATCAAACATGTTGTAAAAGGGTGGGGTCCCGTCAACCCACTTTTAACATTAATAAATAATAATAATAATAATAACATTTAGAATATAACAAGTTCTTTTAGCTAATTTTCCCATCTACACATTTAAACGTTCCCCAAAAAATACAAATTTAGAATTAAATCCCAGCACTTAGATTTGTTTTAATTCTAACCATGGATCTTAGGTATTCCTTTAAACCCTAATCCTCCATTTTATTTCCTTATATCTCTTTCTTTTTGTTTTAGTTTATTTCATTTGCACAGGCTTGTTCTACATAAATGAAGGAGGAGAATAAATAACATGGATTTAAATGGAACTCCTCCACCAAGCCCATAGATCCAATCACTTTTCTATGTCTGTGATATCTTTTATTTTATTTATTTTTCAAAAAGAAGGGAAGCAATCCAAAATCTATTTAAAATTTTTTTCTCTATATTCCCATCTTTGAATGGGTTTAATATTTTATTGGTTATATATATACATTTTACCGAAAATACGAGAGAATAGGAAAAAGGCTAGATGTGTAAATGGGGGTAGATAGGGTTTAGAATATTTTTTTAATTTTTAATTTTTCATGTCAAGGGTGAAAATGCAAACTTGTTATCCGTTATGTGTGTGTGTGTGTACACACACACACACACACAAATTTGAAATATGTGGGGGTGGCCCTGCTATTTTGTAGGTCTTATGAGGGACAAACACGACTTCATATGCGTGATAGGTATAAATCGGGTTATATATGTATATATGTGTGTGTGTGTGTGTGTGTTTTAATTCTAACAATAGATCTTATTTATTACTTTAAATCATAATCTTTCATTTCATTTCCTTATATCTCTTTCTTTTTCTTTTAGTTTATCTCATTTACGCAGGCTTGTTATACATAAATGAAGGAGGAGAATAAATAACATGGATTTAAATGTAACTCCTCCACCAAGCCCATAGATCCAATCACTTTTCTATGTCTCGTGATATCTTTTATTTTACAAAAAGAAGGAAGCAATCCAAAATCTATTTACCAGCTTTTTTCTATATATTCCCATCTTTGAATGGGTTTATTATTTTTATTGGTTATATATATACATTTTACCGAAAATACGGAGAATAGGAAAAAGGCTAGATGTGTAAATGGTGGTAGATAGGGTTTAGAATATTTTTTTAATTTTAAATTTTTTCATGTCAAGGATGAAAATGCAAACTTTTTATCCATTATGTGTGTGTGTGTACACACACACACACAAATTTTAAATATGTGGGGGTGGCCATGGTATTTTGCAGGCCTTATGACTGACAACACGACTTCATATGCGTGATAGGTATAAATCGGGTTATGTGTGTGTGTGTGTGTGTGTGTGTGTGTGTGTGTGTGTGTGTGTGTGTGTGTGTGTGTGTGTGTGTGTGTGTGTGTGTGTGTGTGTGTGTGTGTGTGTGTGTGTGTGTGATAGAGATACATAGTTATAAAATACAAGGAAATGTCTCTTGAAATCAATAATTTATCTAAATATAAATATGATGAAAAACATTTCATCATATTTATATTCGAGATAAATTATTGATTTCATGAGGCATTACCTAGTCTTTAATAACTACTCTCTGAATCACACACACTAATATATGTGTGTGTGTGTGTATATATATATATATATATATATATATCTATATATATATATATATATATATATATATATATATATATATATATATATATATATATATATATATTTAACTTAGAAATTTTATTTATTTTATGTTACGAAGTTAAATGAAATATTTTTATTAATATATCTCCATATCTTATTTACTAAAAATATTTCATTTAAGTTTCGTAAAATAAAAAAAAAATTCTAATTTAAAAGAGATATATTAGGAGAGACAAAATATGGTTGAGAGATCATCCACTTTTGGTTTTCCATAATAACCCAAAATCCATATTTTCCAAAATGAACTAATTTTCAGATTTCCAAAGCTCATAAAAATCAGTGTTTTACTATGACTTACAATTTTATTTTAAAAGATAACATGAAAAAGAGTTTTCATTTTAAATCCACAATAATAACTAAAAATCATTTCAAGTATACTAAAGAGAAATACAAATATTTCAACCACTATTTTAACTTCCAAAAATTAGATTTCAAACTAACTTAAAAATTTAGATTAAGAGATAATAAGAAAGATAATGTTTTGCAAAATTCAATCGACAAGAATTATAACTCTTTTCAATAAGAAGCTAAGAGGTAAAATGAATATTTAAACAACTACTTTAACGCTCTAAAATCAAACTTTAAAGGAGCTCTATTTTCCTATGTTAAGTATATATCTATCAAGCAATTGATAAATCTTCAACCATGTCATTTTGAAGAATAGATCCATATTTTTCTTATTACCAAATGTCTTAAAAATAGACGATCAATTTACTTTTGTACAAGTTTACAAAGGAAGAAACATTAATATTTGGGTAACAAAATGAATAGATCATTCAATACAAAACTCTTCTTAGCAAGAAATAACATGGAAGAAAAGTTAATAACTTCATTCTAAGCTCAAAATTACATCCATTCGCTGAAGGATCCATTACAATACAATCATAGATAATATTCTCCCAACACATATCCAATATTTACAATATTCTAAACAAGAGATAATATATTCCCACAACTCTCACTAAATAAAAATAAAAAATACTAAAATGCATGAGATAAAAATCCTCGCATGAGTAAAGTAGGAACAACATGGTCAAATTTAGAGCATTTTCCAAATTAAAAACCTCCAAAAATGTATTCCAAAATTCTCGACTTCTTTTGGCCAATCTCCAAAACAAAACATAATGAATCCTAATTTACCTCCTAAACCACAAGCATCATTACATGTCGTCTCTCAAAGAGAAATTATGCTAGTGTCCCCAAGCTTCATGGGAAAGCATGGTGGCATGCTACTCAAAGATTAAAAGTTAAAAAATTATTGAAAGAAACCCAAAAATATATAAACAAGGAAAGAAGGAAAATTCCAATATCAAAATCCAATTCACAAGAAAACAAGAAAAGGAATGAAAATCAATATAGGGAGAGTGATCAAAAAATCTTCCATGGTATAAAGAATGATAGAACCGAAGAAAAACCTCCAAATTCTATCTCCAAGTATCCATCATCATCCTACACCCTTATTCCTCCATTTTTCCTCCTTACTAAGAATTTTCAAGTCTTGTAAGCTTCCTTGGCAAGGATAGGAGGAGATTCCCAAACCAAATGAGAATGTATCCTACTTCCCTAAAGAAGGGAACATAAAAATAACATTCATGGATTCCCGAGAAGCCATGAGACCATGGATCCCTCCCATTCCCAAAACTTAAAAGAAAACCAAAAAGGGGGAAGAAAATAAGAACCCACAAATGCAAACTAACTAGAATTTTTAACCAACATAAACACTTTAAAAAATTACACACATGCACATCCATCAATATACAAAAGTAAAAAATTAAGTGATATGTACCTGCACAATCTCCAAGCACATGCCATAAAGATCTAAGATCTTGACTCTGCTAGCTCCCAAATCTAATCCTCCAAAGTCTCTTAACAAAGTTCAAAATGTAAAATCCCCAATTATCCAAAATTAGAGAAAATATATAAAAATATCAAAATGAAAATCCCATGAGAGGGTGACATGTGTCACCCTTCTAACTAAGAAATCCATCCAAGTCACCCATGTCATTTTCCAAGTTCCCTCCAAATAATAAATGCAAGGGGACAAAAATCCAAACTAGCCCCCAAAGCCCACAACACAATCCTAAGGTCACCCATGTAAGACAAGAGGAGAAGGAATTTATTGTGACTTTTGAAAGGGTTGACTCAGAAAAAGGCTTTTGGTGTAAAACCAATTTCCCCACGCATGGGTTAGGTCTTTAGTACATTGTTTAACCTAAGGGATACCCTTCCCTTTACATATATGCCTCAAAAATTCCCTTTTTGATCAAATTCTGGATTTGAGAGTTTGTTGGGATAAAAAAGTGAGAAATGGTCCCCACAAAACTGATTTGTAAATAACAAGGCATCCCTAAATATGTTTAACATAAAGAAAGCACCCAAAACTAAAATCATCAAACATCACATTAGCATAGAAAAATCCCAATTAAGTGAGAAATAAAGTAAAATTAATTTTACCATGGTGCTCAAGGGTAATAGGGTAATAAAATGATTTAATATAAATTAAATACAATGATCAACCAAAAACATTCAAAATACAAGTAATGACTAGAATACAACAAAGTGAGAAAAAGGTCTGGGAAAGATGGTTTAGGAAATTTTTAGTGATACCACTTTGAGTCCAGTGTTCATCAAGTGGTGTAACATGCAATCCTACACACTCAACGAAAACCTAAAATCTTCTCGACATGATAAAATATCAATATAAATCATTATGAAAATCAACTATACTATATTATCATCTAAATAAAATTTTACCACATCTATCTATCAAATATACATAAAAACATAATCCAATATCAAAAATATATAAATCATAATCAAGATCATCATTAAAATCCATAAAGAAACGTAATAAATCCAGTCTCAATTTTATAATACCATAATCTCTAATAAATATGAAATGTTGAAATTTTTAATATCAAATAGTGTCTCGAGTTTTCCCAGTCAAAAATTCCATATTCCATATGATGATAATTATAGAAATAACTAATCAAAATCGAACATAATAAATTATGAAATGTCTTATATTCAGATAAATCCTTCTTTTACATAAATTTTTATAGAAGACCTTGGGAAAATATGATCAACACACCAAATCTGACTCTCACGAGTTGTCACTTCTAGATCATGGAGATATTTTCACAACAAGGCAAAGGTTACTAAAGACATTTGGGACCCTGATTGCTTTCTACATGTTTTGGTAACAAAGATTATGCATTTGTATGCACACAGGACAAACAGGGGTAGTACAAGTAGGATTGGTTGTTTTGAATAAATTTTTGGTGGGAGGTGGGGCAGGATGAACTTGATTCACTAGATCCTTGAGGAATCTTACAAAATGGAAGGTTAAACCAACAGAATGCCACATAATAGCTAAAATGTTTCTTTAACTAGAATATGTGCTTCAATGGAGGCCCAAATTAGCACTTTTTCACACAATATTTGAGATTCTATCACGAAGGCTTGAGTTAGAAAATCCAACAAAGCATCAAGATCTAAGTCAAATCACACCTAAGGTACACCCAGAGGCTTATAGAACAATCTCTGTCAACAGATGAAAGAAAAGTGATTTTAAATCATTTATTCCAATCCCAGATGAAAGCTCTTCTGAGAAATGAAATTACAGATGCCACTAAACTATCACAAGGATTGAGGCTGTGTGATTGAATCAGATTTTAATACAAGATTGCAATAGAAAAAAGAAAAACTACTTGCATACATTCAGAAATAAAACAAACACATTTTCTCAAGACAACACAGAATAACTCGAATTTGATTAAATCTATCAGCAGGGGAAAGTTTCTAGAATAGTCTCAGAGCTTGTCAATGGCTGTACATTTACAACCACCTTGACATGATCAAATTTAATACAAAAGAGATATACAAGCTTCTCAAACAACTTTCAAAATGATGGGCTCTATCAAGCTTTTTCTATTAGAAAATTCAGTCCGACCCCTAACACTCCAACCATTTGCACAAAAATTTGTGCCATTTATAACATTTACAATAGAGGCCCCTTTCCCCCAAAAAATCTAGACCTTGAGTGCTACCAGTGCTTGCCATGATCATGATCGTGATTCTCAGAATCAGATCTGTAAAAAAGTCCAGGTGCTCGAGGGGGTAGATCTCATCGAATATCTCCCACATTCAACTCCTCCCTGGTAGATCACTCTTTCTTCAATTTTCCAACCACTTCCCCCTAATCTATCAAATATGGCTCCTTGTGTGCTTGGGAGAAGAAAAATGGAAAATCGATCGAGCACGATAGTTAGACCATTTTAATGGTGAAAGACATCTTCTAGATCTCCCACCAAACTTAGATATCAACATTAACTCCCCTCTCTGCTTGGCGTGTAGGAAATACCAAGAAATCATGAAGACTCACACTTCCAGGCATGTTTTAGTAAAAATGGGGGAAAATCAGATTCAAACTCTCATTGTTGTTGATCTTTACTTTGAATTTGGGCCATCCACGTGGAAGATTCAAACTTAAAAATAGACTGGGGGTTTCCTTCCTCTAACTTTTTACAACTTTTGGAAAAATGGAAAAATTTCACATTTTGTTCGCATCTCCACCCTCGAGAAATGAGCCTGACACGTGTCCTAAGGTGGGTCCCAAAGGAACCATGGATAAATTCTCCATTTGACCCTCTTTTTGGAAAAGGAAAATTTTCCAAGTTTTCCCCATAGCTCCGCCCTTGAAAAACGCTTCAAGTTTCCAATGTGGGTCCCAGTGGAACCATGCTTCCTTTTTACTTTTAACTCTTTTTTTCCCCAAAGGAAAATTTTCAAAATTTCCTTGAAGATCCGCCCTCCCTTGTTGGTAGAGCAAGCTTTGACCTTTCTTCCATTGGGCTTGTGGGCCATTTTGATATTTTAGTCTTTTGAGCATAAGAGGAAAAAAATTCTAAGTTACCCCGATGGTCGCTTCCCCACCCCTTTGACTTTTCAAACTGCCATGTGTCACAATGCACACCTTGAGATGGTCCCAAAAATTGAGACCTTGAATGAGCGCGGGCTTGCCACGTGTCCTAGCCTAGAAAAATTTGTTTGAAGGCTTGAAGCTCAGTGGAAGGTGCCAAGTGTCATGCTCCAGGGTAGTCTCCTTTGGCCATTGAAAAGTCCAAGAAAAATGCAAAGTGAGTGGAGGCCTCCAAGTGTCCTCTCTGGCACTTCTTTAAAAGAAACTCAAATGGAGTCCCCAAACGGCGGGCTCAATTTGCCACGTGTCCCCCTATTCTCTGCCAAACTATTTTTTAGCTACATAAAATTTATCTAAGTATGGGAAAAGTAAAAAAACCTCCATGTCCTCTCCAACTCTCATGTCAAGCCAAACCAAAAGTAGATCTTCAAATGAGTGTCGTTCCTCCACGTGGACACATTTTAAGTTGAGGTGATTCATAGAAATTTTGAAGTACAGTGAGCCGCATCCAACCAAAAGGTGCCACATTCCCTGTCGATGCAAGGATGTAAATTTGATTGGGAGAAACACCCGTCAAACCATAAAATATAGAAAAATGATCATTTGAGCGAAAATGAAAATTTCTCCAAGGAAGAGAATTTAGAAATGTTACAAGGCTCAAATATGTCCATCAGAGACACATCCATTCATTTTCTTCAAGTATTTAGGGAAGAAATGATAAGGAAGACAAATCCTGACTGTGGAGAATGGAAAATATGGGAGAACCTGAGTTTTTAGATGAATAGAGAATGGGAGACCCAAATTACAGACTTTTTTCCGGAGGAACAAAGAAACAAGGAGAAAACCATGGACCCATAAGTGATCTATGACCCATGAACAAATTAAAAATGGCAACAAATATTAACTAGGCACAACATGGGAAAAAGAAAGTGACAGAGGCCGTAAATCGATAGATTTTCAAAAGGAAAATTGGGGTGAGACTATTTGAGCACCAACATCGGCTCCGACTCGGGGATGGGCACTCCCTGTGAGTGCCACAAGAACAAAGGTAGACCAAGTGCCAAAATATCCATTGGGAAATAGAGTCAATTTGTAGAGTAGAGAAATAGAGCCATCTCCAAAAATGAAATAGAGAAACCAGCAAAAATAGGTCACGAGGACCAGAATGACAAAAAAAACACAAAAGAAAAAACAAACAACAAACTATACACTATACACAATATTTTTCCTTGATTTAGGGAATCAATCAAGAAATGCTTCAAATTCCTACCATTAATAGGAAATTTGAGTAATTCACCATCTAAGTCCTTGAGGAAGAAGGTATGCTCACCAATCTTGATATCAATGGAGTAAGGGCCCATCCATAATGAGTCAAACTTGCCATGCTTGCCCTTATCCTCATGTCTGTTATCCCATAGCAGCACAAGATCTCCAACATTGAAGGCCCTAGGAGTGACCTTCTTGTCAAATAACTTCTTTACTTCTCTCTAAACTTTACATGCCTCTGGTGGGATGCCCTCCTCTCTTCATCAAGTTCAACAATCTGGTTAATGTGAGCATCATAGGGACCTACCTCTTGATCTTCCAGTTGTTGAATAAACTGATATGAGGATAATTGCATATATGAGAAGGGAAGTAGGGCTGAGTCCCATATACCAACTCAAATGGACTCTTTCAGTGACCTCTTTTAGTAGTGATCCTATCTTCCCAAACAAAAAACTTCAACTATTCACCCCACTTTCTCTTGTTTAGCTCCAAGGTTCTTGATAATCTTCACAAGTTTTTTATTATTGGACTCAGCTTGTCCATTTCCTTGGGGATTGTAATTGGAGGCATATGTCAAGTTGATCCCATACTCCTTGCACATTTCCATCAAAGGTTTAGCTCTAAAGCTCATGGCATTGTCAGCAACAATCTTGACTGGCACCCAAAACTGCAGATGATATGGTTCAACAGAAAATCCATGACAATTTGGTGTGTTGCTCTTTTGGTGGGGATTTCCTCCACCCACTTGGTGAAATAATCAGTGGCTACAAGAATCCACTTATGGCCAGCACTTGAAGGGTCTGAAATCTCACCAATGAAATCCATTCCCCATTGCTTGAATGGAGCTTCAATTGATACAGGATGCTGTAAAGGAAGGGAGCCTGAAGCTTTCAGTCTTCCAGAGAAGCTGGCAACTCTCACATCTTCTAACCAAAAGAGTTGTATCCTGAAGAGAGTTGGCCACCAATAACCAGCCCTAGGATCTTGTGTGTTGTGACTCTTGCAGAAAAATGTCCCCACATACTCCTCCATGGAGATCAACAATTATCTTGGGGGCTTCTTCTTCAGTAATGCATCTTAAGAGGACTCCCTCTAGGTTCTTCCAAGCCAACCCATAATCAGTAATGACATATTTCTGGGAGGCCAACTTAAGATCCCTTTTTTGGTTCTTACTTAAATGCTCAGGGAAGTATAAGTGTCTGAGATAGAAAATCACATCCTTGTACCACTCAGAACTCATCAACCTTTCAAAAACACCTACCCTTTCTTCTTCTACCTCATTTACCTCAATAGTTTGCAAGTTTGCTCTCAGCCATAAGCTTAGCCAAGCCCAAACCTCTCACCAACTTCGTGGTTTGGATATCCATATCATATTCTTGCAACTTGTTCACCCACCTGCATCTTTTCTTGAGACCTCCATCTCTGACAAGATGTCCTTCACCATGGTGTGGGGAACATAAGAAACCACTTTAGAACTTAGAATGTAAGGTCTAAAAACCTTTGTTGCTTTTACAAGGAAAATGCCTACTTTTCCATGATAGTGTACTTTAGCTCAGCCCCCTACTAAGGCCTTACTAAAAAAGGCAATTGGCCTCTCAGCCCCTTCATCATCCTTCTGTAGTAGGACAAAAGCAATAGTGTTCTCTGAAGAAAAGGAAAATAGTTGGAAAGGCTTCTTATAATCTGGAGCTGCAAAACAGGGGCATGTTTTAATGCCTCCTTGATTCCATTAAAAGCTTGGATGGAAGCCTCCTCCCATTTGATGACCTGGTCTTTCTTCAACATGGAAGTGATTGGAATGGTCAACTCAGAAAAGTTTGATATGAATCTTCTGATGAATTTTATCTACCCAAAGAAGGACTGAATTCCTTTCTTGGTTCTTGGGATTGGGACCTTGTTGATGGCCTCTACTCTTTTGGATCAATCATCACTCCTTTGTGACACAATGTGACCAAGAAACTTTTCCTTCTACACTCCAAAATGGCACTTCTTTGGATTGAGTGAGATGCCATATTCTCTACATCTTATCAACATCTTCTCCAAGTGCAGCAAGTGGTCACTTCTCTTTCTAGAAAAACATAGTCACATCATCTTGGTAGACAACAATAAACTCATTGATGTAACCAGCAAAAAGCAACATCCATTGCTCTTTGGAAGGTGGCTCCAACATTCATTAGACCAAAGGGCATCCTGACATACACATATGTTCCCCAAGGAGTAGTAAAGGTTGTCTTGATCCTTTCTGATTCCTTCACCACAACTTGGTTATAACCAGAGAAACCATCAAGGTGAGAAAGAAATTCAGAACCAGATCACTAAGCTATACATGTTCTCCATATTTGGTAAAGGATAATTATCCTTCATTGATGCTCTATTTAGATTCTGAAGTCCACACATAACTTGATATCACCATTCTTCTTTCTTATTAGTACTAGGTTTGTAACCCAAGAAGAATACCTAGTGGGCTGAATAATCCCTCCATCTCTCAGCTTCTTCAGTTCCTCTTGCATCTTGAGAGATAAGAGTGGGTTGATTGGCCTCTTTCTTCCTGAATGGCTTTGCATTAGACTCCAAGGGAATCTCATGTTGAAACAGGTCCTCTCTGTATGCTTTTAGTTCAGAATAGGTCCAAGCCATGCAATCTTGGTATTTCTTCAACAATTGGATGTATGATTGCTTCTCCTCCTTGCTGAGATTGCTTGCCTAACCAAATTTTCCTTGGCTTCTCCTTTGTGCCAAGGTCATGCTCCTCAATATCCCTTGAGGCTTCCATGCATCTATTAACAATGTGATCAACATTATCAAAATTGGACTCAAGAGCAACTCAGTCCTCTAGGAATGGTATTGGTTTTAGTTGGATGATGCCCTTGCCAAACAAGGTTTCTTTTCCTTTTTTTGTACATACCATTGGCTCCAAATCAATGCATTGATCAAAAACTCTCCCTTGTTTTGTAGAAATCTTCTGATCTGAGCATCATCATCAAAAACCTGCCAATGTTTAATGTTGTCAGGGATAGAAGGTCTTGTCAATACCTCAACATCATATTCACAATATGGGGACATTGTACAATTGTCAAAATGAGACCCCAACACTGCAAGCTTGTCTACCAAGTCATTGAATTTCTATCATGATGCACTATGTTGAATGAATCAAACATCTCAATAAGATCCCAAACTGCATGTTTATATTATTTCATTCGTTGATTCTTTGTGGCATACAATTTTTGACTTGTTTTACAATTAATTCTGAGTCTCCTTTGACAATGATGTCCTTGATACCATATTTCCAAGAAATTCTTAAACCCAACAATAGTGCCTCATACTCAGCAATGTTGTTGGTGCACTCAAAGTTGAGTTTGAAGGAAAAAACAATTTTTTCTGACTAGGAGAAAGTAGAACAACACCAGCACCATTCCCAAACTTGGAGCAAGCTCCATCAAACAATAGAGTCCAAGGAGAGTCCCACTTGTTCAAGACACCTGCATTCCTCAATCTTGTGCTCCTTTCCATCAGCAAATCCTACAAAGTTGTCAGCATCAACATTTGTGTACAATACTTCATAGGATGCATTGTTGGGATCCTCAATAAGATGCAACATTTTCTTTTCTCCATACAACCTGACAAGGCTTCCCTCAATTGGAATGGTGGCATAGGACATATCCATTTGGACACTCCCACCAACACTAGCAGCCCATTTTCTTGATAGTAGCATGCCCCACTTGGTTGGGCAGTCAATGATGACAACATCAAGTTTTAAATTTTTACCTAGGTAAGCTGCAAGCTGCACCACCAAACCCTTCACACATCCCACTACTGGCACTTCTCTGGAATCCATGGTAGTGCACTTCCCATATCTTTGTTATCACTTTGATATTCATCTCATTCATGACTTCCAGAGGCATGACATTACATGATGCCCCTGAGTCAAACATGCAGTTGTGCAGTAGTCTATCCTTAATGATCAAAGTGGTGAAGAATGGATCCACATTCATTTGAGAGTCCACCAAGGATGTCCCCAAATAGACCTCAGGTGGTTCACCTAGTTCCTCTAATGCTGGTGGTGTTTCTAATTCTTGAATGATTGGAGGAGTCTCCACAATATTTACATTTCTGCTCCTAGGGCAGTCTTCTCTTCTTTCAATCCCAAGTATTCAAATGCTCTCTTTTTGTGCTCAGGAATCCTAAGCAACTCAACAATTGGAACAAAGACTTTGATTTGACTTAAAACTTGGGAAATATCATATGGGACATTCCTTGGCAAGGAAGTATTGGAAGGAAAGCCAACACACTCATTAGGTGGTACAGGATTTTTGATAACTTGGGCATGAGGAGGGATATGATTTTTGTTTGAGAACTGTAGGGCTTTTGGCAGATGCCTCTTTCTTAGGAGCCTCTTTAGGAATGTTTGAAAGTAAGGGAGATTTTGGCTTGGCTTGAGGCCTATCCCTTTGAGCCTTACTTCTTGTGTTATATTCCTTCTCTTGAGCAACAACAACATTCATCAGTAACTATCTATCTTCCTCAGATGGAATTCCTCCATCATACTTCTTTATCATTAAAGCCCTTAAATATTCAAATTCATTATTGGGAAATTCAAAATCTTGTATAGTATCTACTTCTAAAGTATGAGAGGGAGGAAGAATAGGTACCCTATGAATGTAGTCAAAAAAGTAGCAGTAGTGGGCACTTATCACCTCAGTTGAAGTTGCCCCTTGTTGTAAGCTTGTGGAACAACCCATCATGTAGACATCATCATCATTATCATCAGCTTCTTCTTCTTCTTTGATCTTCTTCACAAGGAGCATGAGGCATGAAACATTTGTCACACCAATCAATGACATTTGTCTCCTCCACAACAACAACTCTGGCAGCCAAAGGATCAGGCACCATTTTGTTTTCCCTGCCTTGGGGCTTCTATTTCCAAATCCAATAGGTCCTTTGCCTCTATCATCAGATCTTTGGTGATTTGTAAACCTATCTTGGCCTTGTTTCTTGTGTTGACCTTGTGAGTTCTACCCAATTCCTTTCTCATCCCGGGCTAGTTTGTAGGAAATTTCTTTGATAGCCCCTGCCAAAGTTTTCACAACCTCCTCCAAATCAGCAGCCTTGCTTGTTTGAGGATTTTTTGGGTTAACCAACTTTACACCCTCCCTTTTGGAGGCTTTCCAATTGCCTTGATGTTGTTCTCTATTTGCAGAGCCATGGTGAAGGCCTACCTCAAATTTGTGGGGTTCTTGTCTCTTAAGTAATATGCATGACCTTTTTATCAAATGCATCAGAATATTTGATCAAACATGACTCATCACAAGGCCTTATCCTAATAGGAAATCTCCTCAAGGTCTTATTAAACCTTGTGTTGAAATCATGTACTGACTCATTAGGATTCTTTTTGATGTTTTCAAATTCTGTCAAAAGAAACCTAGGGTCAAGTTCTATCACCATACTATAATCTAAATGCATTACTCATCTCAGTCAAGAATCAATAGAGTTATCTGGAAATGCTTTATACCAGTCCCTAGCATCCTCTTCCAAGGTATGGATAAACAACTTGATATATACATCTTCATGTTCAATCTCAAAAGTCTTCCATCATATTGATAAAAAGCTTTAGATGTTGATCACTAGTAATAGCATTGTTTCCTTGGAACTTTGGCATTTTGTTCCTTACATCTTGAGGAACTGCATTTGGATAACCATAGACCATTCCCACAAAATTTATAGGTCCAAAGGTGTTTACAACAAAAGGGGGTCTAGGTGGGGGCTGGGCCATGTTGATTTGAGAAGGTGACCTGGAGGGGTGACAAATTGATAAGGGGCTGAGGGTCCTTGGAACACAGGAGTATAATTTTCAAAATGGATACCCCCAAAGGCCTTGTCTCTTGGAAATCCCTATCAACCTTAGAAAAGACAGGTGTAGAATGTGAAGCAAACCTTTCAAAATCAAATGAAGGCCCTTCTCAGCTGGAGAATTCAATTCCACAAAGAGGCTACCTACTGATTCAGAGTCACTTGAATGGCAGTCTTCAATGATAGGCCGATCACTTTCATCAATGGAGATCCCTCTTCTTGTCTGTTGTTCTCCCACAACTCTCAGGATTTTCTTCCTTTTGATTTTGCTTTTCCTAGCTCTGGAAACAATGTCCTAGTAGGATCCCTAGAAAAGAAAGATCTTCTTCCTTCCAGACTTTGCAAATATTAGTAACAAATCTGACTTTGACAGAGTTTTAAGACATTGGTACTCATTAAAAATCAGATCAATCGAGGAGTCACCACTAAGGATTTCCACCTTAGTTGTGAAAATGCACTAAATATGATCTTGTCAAATGTTTATAATGCTAGAAACTGGAAATGGAAAGATTCTAACCTTTCTTTACCTAGATTTATCAAATGAAAGCTAGTGCACTAGGTGTGAAAACTGAAAGAACTACACACAACACTTGGAGCATACAAGAAGTGTTTTACTAATGAATTGAGTTGTAAGTGAAATGGATATGTGCAAAGAAGAATGTTGTTGATGGGATAGATGATTGAAATATCAACAAAAACAAAATTCTCACAAATAAATTCAAAATTCAAAAACAATGGCAAATGGCAGCAGGAAGTGTTGGTACCCAAATTTAATCTCCTTCAAAGATTTGAGTAGCAAGCATCATGGATTTTGACGGGAACTCAGAGAGATAGATAATCATGTATGTCATTTTGTAGCTGGGGAAGCAATCTATCTGACTTGTTAGCACTCAAGTTTTGAAAGGAGTGGGTAGCACCTTAAAAGGATGTGATCTGATCCTAACTATTTTAGGTTGTGCCTTTCAACCAAGGTAAGAGAACCTATTTTGTAACCTTTTTTTATTGAAGAACAATGATAAATCCTTCTTTTGCATAAATTTTATAGAGAAGACCTTGGGAAAATATGATCAACACACCAAATCGACTCTCACGAGTTGTCACTTCTAGATCATGGAGATATTTTCACAACAAGGAAAAGGTTACTAAAGACATTTGGGACCTGATTGCTTTTGCATGTTTTGGTAATAGAGATTATGCATTTGTATGCACACAAGGACAAACAGGGGTAGTATGGGTAGGATTGGTTGTTTTTGAATAAATTTTTGGTGGGAGGTGGGGCAGGATGAACTTGATTCACTAGATCCTTGAGGAATCTTACAAAATGGAAGGTTAAACCAACAAAATGCCACATAATAGCTAAAATGTTTCTTTAACTAGAATATGTGCTTGATGAGGCCCAGATTAGCACTTTTTCACACAATCTTTGAGATTCTATCACATGAAGGCTCGAGTTAAAATCCAACAAAGCATCAAGATCTAAAATCAAATCATGCCTAAGGTACACCCAGAGGCTTACAGACAATCTCTATCAACAGATGAAAGAAAAGTGATTTTAAATCATTTATTCCAATCCCAGATGAAAGCTCTTCTGAGAAATGAAATTATAGATGCCACTAAACTGTCACAAGGATTGAGGCCTGTGTGATTGAATCAGATTTTAATACAAGATTGCAATAGAAACAAGAAAAACTACTCGCATACATTCAGAAATAAAACAAACACATTTTCTCAAGAAAACACAAGAATAACTCAAATTTGATTAAATCTATCAGCGTAGGGGAAAGTTTCTAGAATAGTCTCAGAGCTTGTCAATGGTTGTACATTTGCAACCACCTTGACATGATCAGATTTAATACAAAAGAGATATCTGAAGCTTCTCAAATGGCTTCTCAAAATGATGGGCTCTGTCAAGCTTTTTCTATTAGAAAATTCAGTCTCGACCCCTAACACTCAACCATTTGCATGAAAAATTTGTGCCATTTATAACATTTATAATAGAGCCCCTTTTCCCCAAAAAATCTAGACCTTGAGTGCTACCAGTGCTTGCCATGATCACGATCGTGATTCTCAGAATCAGATCTATAAAAAGTTGTCAAGTGCTCGAGGGGGAAGATCTCATCGAATATCTCCGCATTCAACTCCTTCCTCTGGTAGATCACTCTTTCTTCAATTTTTCCAACCACTTCACCCCTAATCTATCAAATCTGGCTCCTTGCATGCTTGGGAGAAGAAAAAAAAAAATCGATCGAGCACGATAGTCAGACCATTTTAATGGTGAAAGACATCTTCCAGATCTTCCCACCAAACTTAGATATCAACATTAACTCCCTCTCTCTGCTTGGCATGTAGAAATACCAAGAAATCATGAAGACTCACACTTCTAGGCATGTTTTAGTAAAATGGGGAAAATCATGTTTACTCTCTCTCTTTGTTATCGTTGATCTTTACTTTGAATTTGGGCCATCCACGTGGAAGATTCAAACTTAAAAAATAGACCAGGGGTTTCCTTGACTTTTTACAACTTTTGGAAAAATGGAAAAATTTCACATTTTGTTCCACATCTCCACCCTGAGAAATGAGCCTGACACATGTCTGAGGTGGGTCCCAAAGGAACCATGGATAAATTCTACCATTTGACCCTCTTTTTGGAAAAGGAAAATTTTCCAAGTTTTCCCCATAGCTCCACCCTTCCGCTTCAAGTTTCCAATGTGGGTCCCAGCAGAACCACGCTTCTTTTTTACTTTTAACTCTTTTTCCCACAAAGGAAAATTTTCCAAATTTCCTCCAAAGGCCCGCACCTCCGCCGTTGACTGGAGAAAGCTTTGACCTTTCTTCCATCGGGCTTGTGGGCCATTTTGATATTTTAATCCTTTTGAGCATAAGAGGAGAAAAATTCTAAGTTTCCTTTCGATGGTCGCTCCTCCCTCCTTTTGACTTTTCAAAATAGCCACATGTCACCATGGCGCACCTTGAGATGGTCCCAAAAATTTGAGACCTTGAATGAGCGTGGGCTCGCCACGTGTCTGGCTCGGAAAAATTTGTTTGAAGGCTTGAAGCTCAGTGGAAGGTGCCATGTGTCATGCTCGAGGTAGTCTCCTTTGGCCGTTGAAAATTCAAGAAAAATGCAAAAAAAAATCTTTTAAAAGTGAGTCGGGAGGCCTCCAGTGTCCTCCTCTGGCACTTATTTTAAAAATGGTGCCCAAAGTAGCGAAGACCACGAGTGAGGGCTGCCACGTGTCCCTGTTCTTTGCCAAACTATTTTAGCTACATAAAATTTATCTAAGTTTGGGAAAAGCAGTGGAAACCTCCACGTGTCCTCCGGTGCTACTCAAGGCCAAACCAAAAAGTAGATCTTCAAACGAGCGTCGTTCCTCCATGTGGACACATTTTTAAGTTGAGGTGATTCATAGAAATTTTGAAGTACCCAGATGAGCCGCATCCAACCAAAAGGTGCCACATCCCTGTCGATGCAAGGATGTAAATTTGACTAGGAGAAACACCGTCAAACTGTAAAATATAGAAAAATGATCATTTGAGCCGAAAATGAAAATTTCTCCAAGGACAAAGAATTTAGAAATGTTACAAGGCTCAAATATGTTCCATCAGAGACACATCCATTCATTTTTCTTCAAGTATTTAGGGTAGAAATGACAAAGGAAGACAAATCCCGACCATGGAGAATGGAAAATATGGGAGAACCCGAGTTTTTAGATGAACAGAGAATGGGAGACCCAAATTACAGACCTTTTCGAGAGGAACAAAGAAACAAAGAGAAAACCATGGACCCATAAGTGATCCATGACCCATGAATAGAACAGATTAAAAATGGTAAAAACAAAAGGATTGTCATATAAAACCCTTAAATTGTCCCACGCAAGTGGATGTTCAACATAAAATTCACTTTAAGGAATTAATTTTTGGTGACCAAAGGAACAAGATTTATTATCTCAAAAGGGTTAAAAATTAGACACACTTCACATGTATGAACCCACTCATGAAATCCATCGAAGGTCATCAAAACTTTATACTAGAATGAATATTTTCCAAATTTACAAGAGGATCTATTCCTTAGCTTTCTCTTAAGGTTCTCGGATGGACAATTTTTCACAACACTATTGAAATTGGTAGTAGCATTTCTACTATTCTTTAAGGGTCAATGATGAAGGTTGATATAATATCAAGCATAATAAAAGTGTGATGACTTGATTTTGAAATTATTTTTACATTCACACAAGGTATGTTTCAACAAATTAAGTAACATTTAGATAACCATAAGCTTATGAATAATATCCTAGTTTCACCTAGGTGTTACCTATCATAAACACTATACTCAAGTATCATATAACATAGTCATATCTTTTTATTTAAGAAACCAATAAGAATATATCAACTTGCTATTATTTAAATGTTTAATAAAATTTTCACCATAGAAATCCATTTTCTACGCACTTTTTCACTCTAACAAATCCATTAAAACTTAATGAAATAATAAACCACTAGTTTTCAACTCTACAAGACATACACGATATGTTAACTTAGAATTATAGTTCCTTTATTACTATAGCTAAGAGAATACATGATTGAGCTAGGTGGAAAAATTTATCCAAAATGAACTTTCAAAAATTATCAACTTCCTATAGAAGTTAGCCAAATTAATTCTTAGATGAGCTTAATATAATTTTTCATATCCCACATTCCTCAAGACATTATGAGGACAAAAATAGTGTTCTCTTCAGAAAAAAGTAGATTCAAAGTTATCTCAATATCCTTACCATATGTTAATTGTAACTTTTCAATTACCTAGATCACCAATAACCTATCAAATCCAAAGCTCAAGAATTTTCCCTTTACAAGAGGTGTGGTTGCATGTATAAATATGGAGCTTCTAATTCACCGCCCATTTACAATAAAAAAATGGGCCCGTGTTTTCACCAGGACCCAAAACCAACAAAACTCCCAAATAATCTCTAAATTCACATCATTTAATGACGGTTTACAACATTATCAAAATATTTCATTATCCAAGGTATGTGGAATGGATAAATAATCATCTTTTTAGTCTTTGAAAAAGAAGGTTTAACCATTTATCTAATAATAATTTAACTAGAGTCCTCCAATGTGATTGAAATCTTCTACGAAGTATATTAAGACTCAAATAGCCAAAGGCATATCCATTTTGTGATACCATTTAACCTTTCATTATTAATTTCACAAGAGGAACCAAGTAATGGATAACCAATGCCTAAGTCAATTATATAAGACCAAAAATTCAATGCGTATAGGAAATTGGATGAAAATTACACAAATGAGACTATGAAATATTATTTATTTTAATGATTTGATATATTATGATCTCAACAATATATATATATATATATATATATATATATATATATATATATATATATATATATATATATGAGGGAGAGAGAGAGAGAAATTTTTATTTTCATATAGTCATGGTTATTTTATCCAATAGATATGATAAATGTGAGAGACCAATTCTATATTGTGCATATTTAAGCCTTAAGCACAATAAACATGATTGTTTAAAATTATTCTATGCCATTTTCGAAGGATTACTATCGGAGTATACCTTCCCGGCGAAAAGGTTCAACCAAGTAACATTCATGAGGACACATGACAATATTTGCACTTGTGTAAAAATGGGCAACTTGAAACTTTGTTACGATGGATAGCATTGGTGAAGTATACCTAAGCTAGGGAAGATTATATCAAATTATATCGTTACTACTGATTTATTTAAAAGATTACATGAAATCAGATCTCATGTGTGTTGTTACAAAATGTAATAGATCACAAAGTCTCTAAGTTCATGACCATCCTTAGAAAAAGAACACAAGCCCTGAAGGACAGTTGTGTTGTCTTGATGAGGACATCCAATTGCAGATTAGGTGAAGTGCTGAGTTTTGGAACAACAAACATAAGTGTAGATTACACAAAATCAGAGTTCATTACTAAATGTTACAAGTCCTATTCAATGTTCTTTCCTTTATGATTAAGACATTCAATTATGTTACTGAGTTGTTTAGTTCATCATACAATCCATACAGAAAAGCTAGAATGCACAAGAAATACACAACTCATTTTCAGAATTTAATGTTTTATTCACAAGGAGAGTCAAATGTTTCCCACACAAGCCGTGGGATGTAACTGAAAAGTAAAGTAAAACTACTGAAAAGAAAGGTACACATGCATGAAAGAGAAAGCAAAGGAGTATGAGTGAACCCATCATTTCCTTGGGGTTTCGTTCTTTGATTGAAGCATCTTCATCTCCATCTTTTGTTTCTCCTTCATCTTCATTATGGAAGCCATTGTACCTAAAAAGAAAGAAAATAATTGAATGTTAATTATGAGATCAGGGATAAAACCATATTCCTACATTATCTTATGTCGTGCATATGAATCTCAAATAAAAGGATATATATTCTACTGGAGGATCAAACTGCACACATGCTTATACACTCAAAAAGAGGAAAGAAGAAAGAAAAAAGAAATGAAAAAAATGACACAAGAGAGGCCAAAAGGCCTAAATATTTTCTAATTGTTTTCTTAAGTGTGCAGGAGTACAGGAGTTGAGCAAGAAGAAATAAACAACTTATAAGTACATCTTTGAGAAGAACGAAGAGTGTAACTCAAATTTCAGCAACCATTCTGCAAATGGAAGAAGTTTACTGAGAAGGAAGGATTACAGTTGAAAAGGAATAAATTAAGGTAATCTGGAAAAATTTTGACAGGGATTCACCATGTAAAAGGGACATTTACAACTTTTCCAGCATTCATATTAGAGCTGTAATAAAAGGAAATATAGTATATAATGAAGAAAAGAAATGAAATGTACTTTCATTGATCAGATTGAAGTTCTTGGAGCATTCTTTATAGCTTAAAAACTGAAGAGAAATCAAGTTGTTAGATAATCCTATAAATAAAGCCATCCTAAACTATAGTTTTCTAAATTGAAGCAAGTATCAAGTGTTCATTATGCCATAGTATATCTTCGAAGCTCAATATTAAATACAAGATTCATAGTTTTCAGAACAAGAAATTCAAGATTAAGCAACCATTTTAAATAATGAAAAACAAAGATTCAAATACAACAAAATTTTGAAAATAAGTATGTTTCAGGCGTCCATTATTCAAACAACAATAGTTCAGGTTCAAATATTAAAGAAAACCAGAACAAGAAAGGATATCAGAAGCATTCAATTGAGAACAAACCCAGAGTTTGAATCATAAGAGTGGTCAGAGAGTTCTTATTCAAAGATTGAAAGGGTAGAGAAAATATTCTCATAGCAGTGTCAATGAAATTTCAAGGATCAAAGCTACAAGATTTTAGTTTTGGATTGCATTATCAGAGTAAGGGAAAAATTGTAAACCCACAACAAGGGAAATGAATTATTTAAAATCATTACTAAAGTTCATTTTCAGAAATGAACAAATTTATTCAGAACTAAGAAATGCAAAAGTACATATATATAAGAAGCAAGTTATCTTCAATTTCTCAGAAGGTTCAGATGGCTACTCTGTGTAAGGAATATCATTCAGAAGAAGGGAAAATTTTAAATGATGATTTCTAAAAATGAATACATTACAAGTGACGATTGTGTCAGAAGTAATCTGACCGCAAGAGAAAGAAACGTATATTTCACATTTCATACAATAACGGCCATCACAAATAATATGATCTAGGTAAAAGCTTAGCATGAAAGAAATTCATTTTTTGGGAAACCCAAAAATAAAACTGCAATTCCTGAATGAAAGACAAATAAGAATGGTAGTATAACAAACAACTACTCATTTTGTATGAAATAGAGCTTGAGACTCATATTATGGTAAGACGAAAGCTCGAGATGCACTCACCTTCCTTAATGACGGTTTCAGAATCAGAACACCCAAAACGATTTCCGAGCTCAGATATTAGAATGCAATGAAAATACAGAGACACACAAGGTTTTCGAGGTGTTAATGTCAATAAAGCTCAAATTAACTGAGATAAATAAGTTACAAAACAAGGAAGAAAAGTATCATCTTTAAAAAATAATCACAAATCTCATAGACCGAGAGAAGGTATAACTTCGAGATTCGATGATCAAACAAATGGAACCTTCAGAAAGAATAAAAGGTGAGTCTAAATCTTGCTCGAAAAGGGAGAAAACCAAGTCTCAGAATGACCAAAAGGAGCTACAGATCCTCATAGAGCTCACAAGGCCGAAAGAAATGGAAAACCCGAGCTCACAAAGCTCAATGATGGCAGCCAAGAGAGAAAGTAGCACAGAACCGAGACCAACAAAGGAACCACAAGAATGTAAATGTCACAAAGCTCAGAAGGCCAAAATATATAGAAGGGTCAAGCTCCAAAACATCAATAGCGGCCAAAAACTCACAGGGACCCCAAAAACAGAGAGAAACCAAGCTTCATAACGACCATGAAGGCCATGCAAAGACCATAACAGTCGAGCTCCAAAAGAAAAAAGTTGGCATTAAAATTTTTTTCCGGGCTTCTCCCATCATACAAGAAATCCAAATGAAATGATGATTAGAGCTAAGATTTCCTTTATTGCCCAAGCCCAAATACGGTTTAAGTTCGAACTCAACCATGGTTAGAGATCGATGATCAAAAATCAAGGACAAAGATCAAATGGCCGAGGATCATGCTCAGAACTTGAGACAAATAACCATAGTTAGTTCCCCACCGACCACAATTAATGCAGTCAGAAACCCTAACCGTGAGTCCAAGGATCGATGACATCAAGATAGAGGTATAGAGATCGATGGCCCAGGAGCATCACCAACTTTCCCAAAGAAACCGCCGTGGTTCAGAATCAAACTCAACTCAAGTTACAAATGCCATCGCCAAAATGATGAAGGTCTAAGTCACCATGAGGAAGATAATATCCCATGTGTCCGCCTAAACAAAATCGTTACATAAATTACTTTTAAAAGTCCAACCATAGTGCATATCAAATAATATAAAGGGGCGAACCAATTATGCCAAATAATCACCGAAAATGTGACTTCTAAACCATACATTATCCAATATGCAAAAGGTCGACAAGTATATACATGTGTGTATTTATCAAAAGGTGGTGGAGAATATAGTGGCATGTGCCATGAAAAATGGTTGACCCTTTTATATTGCTAAGCCCACCAAGGTGGCCAAACCAAGTATAAGACAAAGGTGGTCCCCACACCAAGGAGTTGAAGTGGAGTTGCAAGTGTTATCCATGTGATCACTAGAAAACAAAATGAGTGTCAACATCAGAGACAAAGGTGGTCCAAGTTAGATTGATATTTGGATGAATTATTTTGCAAGGTATTGCAATTAATGTAATTATTTTTCTCACAGGAAGAGAATTGATTTTTGCATGCTTCACAAGAAGACAGAACAGAGAAGAGACAAGTTGCATGCCATGGAGAGAGCTTGCCTAGCAAGCAATTTTATTTTTGGCAAAATTATTCACCCAACTTTATTAAAAATAGAACAGTCAACTTCAGTTGATTGAGATGTAATCAAAGGCTATTAATGCCTCTTGCATTAGTTTGTATTATTTTATCCTTTTATTAAATAAAGGATAAAATTAGGAAGCATAAGTAGTACAAAGTCTGACCTTAGGCTATTTTTAGGAAGGGTGGGAAAATTTTATTTTGCTATATATTGTGTGCCTTTGCAAAGCACAAGGAGCTTCTTGGAGGACTTTTGGATATAGGAGTACTGAAGCAATTTTTTCTAGTTTTTCCTTCTGTGTGTGAAGTATTTTCTACCTTTCCAATTATTTGCAGTCTTGTGTATGTTTCTATTAGTCTTGTGAATGAAAATTCCTGACCAATCATCTTACCCTGCTGCAAAATTCAGTATTTTCTACTAAATTTTAATGTGCATGTTAACTTATTAGTACTATTGTGATTTTCCCTTAGTACAACCAAGTGTTTTCCCTTAAACATTCTGTAGAAAACTATTGGCTCATGCATCAAGAATCCTTCTCATAGAAATCATGCATATACTCAGTCAAATCCTCATATAAATTTTGTGTATCACCCCAATCTAGTTATTTCACAGCCATCTTTTACCCTTAATCCTAGAAAATCAATTTAGGATACATCAATAAGGAACCGGCCTTGATACCAGAGACTCACCTCAAAATAGGTATACCCACAAACCTGAGTTGTTTCCATAGTATCTATGAAAGAGAGAGATCAATTGTGCAAGTCCTAGAAAACATGTAGCCATCTCTCTACAGGGTGCACTTTCAAAAGATAATTTTTTTTTGCACACCCGGTGGGACCACGAATCGATCTGCATGCAAACATAAAATTTATAGCAGATTAAAGTTTACTTTCGGGATAAAGCTACAACAATTTATTCTAAAGATTTTATGATCTTTTGGTGACTCCACAGAGCTGATTTTAGATCAATATTGTAGCATGTTCTAGGGCTAAAGTGACTACAAGATCATCGGTAAGAGGAATTCCTTCGAATTTGTTTCTTTACCTTTTAATTTTGCTAGAAGGTGAAGAGTTGGTATTACTTTACCTTATAATATACCTAGTTTTGACAACCCTCCTCCTAATAATCATTCATGGTGTATCAATTTATCTATTAACATCCGAGTTTTTAAATGGCTATTCAACCTCCTAGGAATTTTGTGACCTTTACTAATGGAAGCCCATTAGTAATCCTAGTTTACCATGACATTCCTACTACGCCATGAAAAGTATGCCATCATTCACGGTGAAAATCAGGTTACACTAGTGAAGATATCAAAGATGTTGTAGCCTTCTATGTGTAGTATATAATATCACTCATGAAGATGTTTCTCTAGGACTTTTAGCTACATATTTTAAAGGAAAGCCTAGCAATGGTATAAAAACCTAGAAATTGGTAGCATAAGAACTTGGGATGACTTAGGTGAAAAATTGTTGAAACAATTCCGGGATAATTCAGATCATTTTTCTTTCATTGAACAATTTGTCTACTATAAAAAGATCTCCAAATGAATTTATGTCCAATTTCAATATCCACTTTACCAAAACTTGGGAGAGAATTTTAGTAAGTGTCAAGCCTTAAGTTGATCATGCTTTCCTTTATTATCCTAGAGCATTAAACAATGATATCTCAACTATGATTCATTAAATGGGTGGAGAGACACTCCCAAAACTTATGATATTGCTATCCGAGCTGAAAATAGCCTTATTCAATATGGAAAATTGGTGGAAAGGCCATCAATGCCTTTTTCAATTAGATTTAGCACCTATTCCTCACCTTATTACAATCATAGAGCCTACTGTTGTAGCTCCATCGATGATGTATTTAAAGCCTTGCAGACTATGGGAAATAAATTGACTTCAATTGAGAACATAATTACATTACCTAGTAGACCCTATTAGGCTCCTTATTAACCATACCAATTAATCAACAAAAAGTAGCCCTATTAATAGAATCAAAATTATAGGCAGCCTTACTAGAAAAGGAAGTTTTACCCAAAGGCTCCTAGTTCCTCTAACACTTTAGTTCTAGTTAATATAGTTACGTAAGAGTGGTGTCAACCTCGCAATCAACCTTATTCAGCTACAACTTTCCCAAATGATTTTCTCGAATCAACCTTGTTACACAACCTCAATCAAACATTGTTCATGCCTCAAATGGAGGTTGGGCAGCAAGAGACTCATGTTCGTAAAGCACCGAATAGAATTTACTTAGTTTTAATTAGGAGGATTTCATTATAGTCACTACTAGGGCTCAAAGGAAGGCTACGAAAATCAAAAGTAGCAAAATAGGCCTATCCCGCCTACTATCACCTGATAAGACAACATTTACACTCCAAATTCAACTAACAACCTTGTTGTTACTCAAAAATAAGCAAGTGTCCCAGTTGATAAAGGTCATCAAAGACAGCTACAACTTGATCCAAGAAGACTGTTTATACCTTAGATATCTAAGGCAAACCAAGAAAAATAAGTTTTTGTTAAGACCTATTCTAAGACGCAGTTGCTTCTTTTAACATTGTTGATGTAATGAAAAGGCATAATGTTAACATCTCCATGTGGGATTCTCTAAGTATTCCTAGACAACAATATTTACTTTCTCATGAACTAGCTAAGATGCATATTTCTTCAAATACAACGAAAAGGAAGTTCAGAAGACAGACATGGTCCTTGGAACGTTTGAGCAAGACCGCATTAAATAAGTGAATTGGATGGTTTATAAAGTTTTGAATTCTCATGACATCAATAAACCACCACCATTTTATTTATCGTTGATTATTGCTGAAAATATAGTTCATAATTGCATGGTTGATAAAGTGGTGCAAGTACGATTATGCCAAAAGCGATTATTGCGAAAAATTAGGGTTGTAGTATGAGCCTATAGAAAGGAGTGTCTTACAACTTGATGGGAATCGCAACTACTACGGTTGGTATAATAAAATTTTTAGAAGTGACATTACATGCTTGCCAAAATGTTTCTATTCTCGCAAGATGTTTGTTCACAGGGACCTACCTCCATACTTTACCTTGTTCTTATATAGAGATTTCACGGTGAAAATAGGAGGTTATCTCTCTTCGGATTGGTCCTTGGTTTTTTTACTACACCTAATGGAACTAAGGTTACTATCAATTCGTAGAACCATTGGCTAGATTCCATATTGAGCCTCATTCTCCAAATGTAATAGCTAATTACTCAAAGGCATTAGAGCAATCTAATTTTGACGATGTAGCTCGGAGTTTCAACATTAGATGGTGTTTCTAACATGTTTATGTATGAAAATATAGTTGAAGAACATGCTCATGATCCTTTTAAGGAAGTTTAAGAACATATTTTTGGTGTGTATTGTATGCATGAAGAAAATACACCACTTCCCTTGCTGTCTAAAACAGAAAATTCAACAAGAGGGATTTGGAAGCTTCATTTTGATGGAGCTAAGAACAAAAAAGGACAAGGAGCAGGTTTTATGCTCACTTCCCCAACAAGTGAAAGGTATTTCTCAGCTTTGAGTCTCCAATTTTCATGTACTTGCAATGTAGCTGAATATGAAGCATTAATTCATGGCTTACTTTGGGCCAGAAAGAGAGGTATTAGCATGCTACAAATTTTTGGTGATTCGAGTTATCAATCAAGTAAAAAACTTTAATGTCTATAAGAATCCATTAATGAAATCTTACAGACATAGAGTGTCAGACTTAATGGAATATTTTGACACTATTAATATTCAGTCTATCCCTAGAACTGAAAATAAGCACACAGACAGACTTGCAGCAGTTGGTGCTAGTTTTGAAGTGCTAGAACAGATAGAAAACAACAAAATTCAGCCCCATATTAAGCTAATTGTCAGGCCTTCTATACCGATAACGAATCAAATTGGTAGGTCTTTGAAAGTGATGATCAAATCTACAAGTTTTGTAGCAAGAACTTGAGTTTTCGTAGTAAATCAGATAAGTTAAAACATTTATATGGTGATCGATTGCTTATTTGAAGACAAATAAACTACCTCGAGGTCCTGTCAAATTGGAAGACATCTTCAAAGACTGACGATTAGTTAAGAAAGGTGAAGACTAAAATGTCAAACCCTTCGATAATTATGAAGAGATCTTGGTTTATGAAGGGAAAAAACTATTTCTTAGAAAGGTATGTTCTTTAATCAAAAAGTAGTAATTTATTAATCTTTGCAAAGAGTTTAAGGATGTTTTTCTATGAAATACCAAGATCTCAAAGGATTTGATCCAAGTCTAGCACAACAAACAAGCAAGTTACATCCAAATGCTAAGCCCTGTTAGACATAAACAAAGGCCTCAAATCCAAAAATAGAACCTCGATGAGGAAAGAATTATCTAAATTGATTGAATCAGTACTATCTTTCCACTTAAGCATTCAACTTGGGTAGCCAATCTTGTTCTGTTAGGAAGAAGAATGGTGAAATTAGACTATGTGTAGATTTTAGAGATCTTAATAAAGCTTCATTAAAAGATCATTACCCACTCTCGAATATGAATCAGATTTTGAGAACACTCTCGTGTTCGGATAGACTATCTCTTCTCGATAGTTATCATAGATGTAATCATATTTTAGTTCGAGAAGAAGATAGGCACAAAACAACTTTTACCACCAAGTGGGGTACCTATGCTTAGAAAAGAATGCCTTTTGGTCTTTCAAATGCAGTGCAATGTTTCAACATGATATGGACATGGATTTCGGAGCTTGTTGAATAAATGTATTCTTATTCATTTGGATGATATTAATGTGTTCTCAAAAATCCAGAAGAACACTTGATGCATTTAAGCCATACTTTTGGTTGTGCAGAAATTTGGAATATCCTTGAATGCACCAAGTATATCTTTCAAGTACATCAAGGTAAATTACTTGGTCATATTGTTTGAAGCATGGTTTAACAGTTGACCCTTTCGAATCGAGGCTATCTCATAGCTATCATTGCCTCATCATAAGAAGACATTACAGAGTTTCCTTGGAAAAATCAACTTTGTTAGAAGATTTGTCCCAGATTTTGCAGCATTGGTTAAACCACTCACAACTATGCTAAAGAAAGAGAAAACTTTCTCTTAGACCAGCGAAGGGAGAGAAGGTTTTGAAGCAATCAAAATAGCTATCTCTTAGGCTCCTACTCTTGCAAATCCAAATTTTGATAAAGATTTTACGATGTATGCACATGCAGGAGCTGAAACAATCTCAGCTATTTTAACTCAGGTTAATGATGAGAATATTGAGTAGCTAATTAATTTCTTCGGATAGAGTTTGCATGATTACGAAACAAGGTACACATTCCTTGAAAAGCAAGTACTTTCAGTAGTCAAAGGACTAAATAATTTCAAGTATATGCTTTCGAACAATAAAATCCATGTTCTTGTTTCTCATCCAAGTGTGAAAGTGTTCTTACTAAATAAGGAGTTAAATGAGAAAAGAGTAGGCTAGATAACAAAGGTTATGGAATATGATGTTGATATCTGGGTTACTAAGACAGTTCAAGGTAAAGGTCTATGTGAGCATCTAATTGCTGATATGGAAAAACAACAAGCTACAGGAACCCGAAGATTCAAAACAACATGCTGAAATTGCGTATCAGCAATCAAATATCATGGTCCAACCAGAAAATCAGCAACCTAAACTTGCTCGAGAGATCCAAGAATCAAGGTGGATGACTGATTTGGTTAACTACTTACAGCATGACACCTATCCGAAAGGTATGGATAAGAATAAAAGAAGATATTTCAGATTACAAGCAATTCCTTATCTTTTCATTGATGGTGTGTTGTTCAAAAGGGATATAAATGGAATCTTGCTGTGATGTGTTGACTATGATAAAATTCAGAAAATATTATCAGAATTCCATGAAGGACCTGTAGGAGGTCACTTCTCAGCATGTACTACAGCCTTAAAAATCATGAAAGTAGGTTACTATTGGCCTAGCATATTCAAAGACTGTTTTGAATGGATTAGAAAGTGTAAAAATGTGCTTTCTTTGTTGGAAAAGAATGTCTAGCTTCATTGCCCTTGCAGCCTATTTCAGCTGATCAGACCTTTTATGCAGTGGGGTCTTAACTTTATTGGTATGATAAATCCACCATCATCACAAGGACATAAGTGGATCTTAACTACTACAGATTATTTTACATGATGGACTGAAGAAATAGCCTTGAAAGATGTTAATGAAGGTTCGATACTATCCTTTTATGAAGGAATCATTTATGATTTGGTTTTCCAACAACTATCATATTAGATAATTCTTTAGCATTCCTTGGTGCAAAGATAAAAGATTGGGTTTTCAACCATGGAATATATCTAAGTTCTTCATCTAATTATTACCCACAAGGTAATGGCTTAACTGAGAGTACTAACAAGAATCTGTTAAGGATCATCAAGAACGCAATGAAGGATAATCAAAGAGCTTGGCATCTAGTTTTTAATTCCACACTTTGGGATGACAGAGTGACTCGTAAGAGATTAGTTTGTAATTCACCATACAAACTTGTGTATGGAAAAGAAGAGAGAATGACTATTTAAGTTAAGTTACCTGCATTAGATTTACTACACCAAATGGAGCTACTTGAGAATGAACCATTATAGGTTCATTATGCAGAGTTAATGGAATTACAAGAGCTAAGAGATAAATCCCATTTGAATATGGAGAAGAATCAAAAACAAATAAAGAAGACTTTTGACAAGAAATCCAAATTTAGAGTCTTCAATGAAGGTGATATCATGTGTTAAAGTGGGATGATGATCATCCAAAGCCGAAAGACACTCAAATTTTGATACAACTGAGTGGTGCTTACATGATTTCAGCTAGCAAGGAGCACAATGCTTTTCATCTTTTAAAGCTGAATGGAGAGGATCTTCTCATTCATGTGATATGTTTCTCAAACAATTTTATTGAATATCTTACGTTATTATTAAAGTAGGATTTCCCTTTAATAAGTGCATTTTCTACACATTGCATCATTTTTCAATTTAATAAGTGCATTCGTACGTGATCTCGGTTTATCGATCCTTTCCGCTTTAGTTTCATTTTTGAAAGGTTGGACTTTTCATTATAAGGAAAATTCTTGGTACATGTTTGGACTCCATGCCCAATAGACAAGAGCAAGGTATCGGTATATAAGCTAGCGGTAGCTTTACCCATAGGATCACCATAAATGTTGACAATTTTTACACTTCTACAAAAATGGGCAACTCGAAACTTTGTTATGATGGATAGCATTGATGAAGTATACCTTCGCTAGGGAAGATTATATCAGATTATGTCATTACTGCTGATTTATTTAAAAGATTACATGAAATTTGTAGCTATGTGTGTTGTTACAAAATGTAATAGATCACATAGTCTTCAATTTCATGACCATCCTCAACAAAAGAACACAAGCCCCTAAGGAAATTTGTGTTGTCTTGATGAGGAAATCTAATTGTAGATTAGGTGAAGTCTTTGAGTTTTGGAACAACAAACAAAAGTGTAGATTACACAAAATCGAGTTTGTTCTTGAATGTTACAAGTCCTATTCAATATTCTTTCCTTTTTGATTAAGACATTCAATTATGTTACTTGATTTTTTAGTTCATCATACAATCCATACGAAAAGCTACAATGCACAAGAAATACACAACTCATTTTCAGAATTTAATGTTATATTCACAAGGAGAGTCAAACGTTTCCCTACAAAATTTGTGCAATGTAACTAAAAAGTAAAGTAAAACTACTGAAAATAAAGGTACACATGCATGAAAGAGAAATCAAAGGAGTATGAGTGAACCCATCATTGCCTTGGGGTTTCTATTCTTCGATTGAAGCATCTTCATCTCCATCTTTTTTTTTTGCTTCATCTTCATTATGGAAGCCATTGTACCTAAAAAGGAAGAAAATAATTGATCGATTCTACTTGAGATTAGGGATCAAACCATATTCCTACATTGTCCTATTTCATGCATATGAATCTCAAATAACAGGAGATATATTCTACTAGAGGATCAAACTACACACATGCTTATACACTCAGAAAGAGGAAAGAAGAAAGAGAAAAGAAAAGAAAACATGGACACAAGAGAGGCCTAAATATTTTCTAACTATTTTCTTAAGTGTGCAGGTACAGGTTGTAGCCAAGAAGAAATAAACAAGTCATAAGTACATGCTGAGAAGAAGGAAGAGTGTAACTCAAAGTTCAGCAACCATTCTGCAAATGGAAGAAGTTAACTAAGAAGGAAGGATTACAGCTGAAAAGGAATAAATTAAGGAAATCTAGAAAAAAATTGACAGGGCTTTGCCATGTAAAATGGACATTTACGACTTTTCCAGCATACATATCAGAGTTGTAATAAAAGGAAATACAATATATAATGCAGAAAAGAAATGGACTATACTTTCATTCATCAGATTGAAGTGCTTGGAGCATTCTTTATAGCTTAAACAGCTGAAGAGAAATGAAGTTGCTAGATAATCCTACAAATACAGCCATCCTGAACTACAGTTTTCCAAAATGAAGCAAGTATCAAGTGTTCATTATGCCACAGTATATCTTCAGAGCTCAAAATTAAATACAAGATTCATAGTTTTTCAGAACAAGAAAGTGCAAGATTGAGAAACCATTTTAGAGAATGGAAAACAAAGCTTCAAATACAACAAACTTTCAAAAATAAGCATGTTTCAGGCCTCCATTATTCAAACAACAACAGTTCAGGTTCAAATATTAAAGAAAATTAGAACAAGAAAGGATATCAGAAGCTTTCAACTGAGAAAAAACCTATATTTTTAATCATAAGAGTGGTCGAGAGTTCTTATTCAAAGATTGAAAGGGTAGAGAAAATATTCTCATAGCAGTGTCAATGAAATTTCAAGGATCAAAGCTACAAGCTTTTAGTTTTGGATTGCATTATCAGAGTAAGGGAAAACTTGCAAACCCACAGCAAGGGAAGTGAATTCTTTACAATCATTACTAAAGTGCATTTTCAGAAAGGAACAAATTTATTCAGAACTAAGAAATGCCAAAGTACATATATAAGAATTGTTATCTTCAGTTTCTCAGAAGATTCGGATGGCTACTCTGTGTAAGGAATATCATTCAGAAGAAGGGAGAATTTTAAATGATGGTTTCTAAAAATGAATACATTACAAGTGATGACTGTGTCAGAAGTAATCTAATCGCAAGAGCAAGAAACATATATTTCACATTTCATACAATAACGGCCATCACAAATATCACTTGGGTAAAAGCTTAGCATGAAAGAAAATCATTTTTTGGGAAACCCACAAAAGAAAGTTGCAATTCCTGGAATGAAAAATAAAGAAGAATGGCAGTATAACAAACAACTATTCATTTTGTATGAAATAGATCTTGAGACTCATATAATGTTAATATGAAAGCTCAAGATGCACTCACCTTCCTTAATGATGAGTTTTAGAATCATAACACCCAAAATGATTTCGAGCTTAGATATCAGAATGCAATGAAAATACGAGACACACAAGGTTTTTGAGGTGTTAATGTCAATAAAGCTAAAACCGACTAAGATAAATAAGTTACAAACCAGGGAAGCAAAGTATCACCTTGAAAAATAATCACAAAGCTCGCAGACTAGAGAAGGTATAATTTTGAGCTTCTGATGATCAAGCAAATGGCACCTTCAGAAAGAATAAAAGGTGAGTCTAAATCTTGCTCGAAAAGGAGAAAATTGAGTCTCGTAATGACCACAGGGAGCTACAGATCCTCATAGAGCTCACAAGGCCGAAAGAAACAGAAAAACCCGAGCTCACAAAGCTCAATGATGGTGGCCAAGAGAGAAAGTATCATATCCGAGACCAACAAAGGAACCACAAGAATGTAAATGTCACAGAGCTCAGAAGGTGGAAATATACAGAAGGGTTGAGCTCTAAAAACATCAATAGCAGCAAACAACTCACAAGGACCCTAAAACTAGAGAGAAAGCGAGCTTGTAAGCGACCATGAAGGCCATGCAAAGACCATAACAGAGAGCTCCAAAAGAACAACAATGGTGTCAAAAATATTGCAGGGCTTCACCCGCATACTAGAAATCCAAATGAAATGATGATTAGACCCAAGCTTCCCTTTACCACCCGAGCCCAAGTATGGGTTAAGTTTGAACTCAACCATGTTCAAGATCAACAATCACAAATCAAGGACAAAGATCAAATGGCTGAGGATCATGCTCAGAACTCGAGACAAATAACCATGGTTAGTTCCCCACTGACCACAATTAATGCATAGTCGAAACCCTAACCATGAGTCCAAGGATCGATGGCATCAAGATAGAGGTACAAAGATCGATGGCCCAGGAGCATCACCAACTTTCCAAGTAAACCGCCAGGGTTGTAATCAAACTCAACTCAAGTTACAAATGCCACCACAAAAATTACCAAGGGGTGAGTCACTGTGAGGAAGGGGACAGCCCACGTGTCTGCCTAAACAAAATCATTACAAATGACTTTTAAAATTCCAACCATAGTGCATGCAAATAATATAAAGGGGCCAACCAATTATGCCAAATGATCACCGAAAAGGTGAATTCTAAACTATACATTATCCAATGTGCAAAAGGCTGACAAGTATATACATGTGTGTATTTATCAAAAGGTGGTGGAGAATATAGTGGCATGTGCCATGAAAAATGGTTGACCCTTTTATATTGCTAAGCCCACCAAGGTGGCCAAACCAAGTATAAGACAAAGGTGGTCCCCACACCAAGGAGTTGAAGTGGAGTTGCAAGTGTTATCCATGTGATCACTAGAAAATAGAATGAGTGTCAACATCAGAGACAAAGGTGGTCCAAGTCAAATTGATATTTGGATGAATTATTTTGCAAGGTATTGCAATTAATGTAATTATTTTTCTCACAGACAGAGAATTGATATTTGCATGCTTCACAAGAAAAAAGAACATAGAAGAGATAAGTTGCATGCCATGGAGAGAGCTTGTCTAGAAAGCATTTTTATTTTGGAAAAATTATTCACCCAACTTTATTAAAATAGAACATTCAAATTTACTTGGTGAGATGTAATCAAAGGCTATTAATGCCTCTTGCATTAGTTTGTATTATTTTATCATTTTATTAAATAAAGGATAAAATTAGGAGGCATGGGTGAGTACAGCCTTAGGCTATTTTTAGGAAGGGTGGGAAAATTTTATTTTTTCTATATATTATGTGCCTTTACAAGCAAAAGGAGCTTCTTGGAGGACTTTTCGATATACGAGTATCTTGAAGAAATTTTTGCAGTTTGGCCTTACTGTGTGTGAAGTATTTCCTACCTTTATAATTACTTTTATTCTTGTGTATGTTTCTATTAGTCTTGTGAATGCAAATTCCCTAACCAATCATCTTACCCTGCTGCAAAATTTAGTATTTTCTGCTAAATTTTAATGTGCATGTTAACTTATCAGTACTGTTGTGATTTTCCCTCAGTACAACCAAGGGTTTCCCTTAAACATTTTGCAAAAAACTGTTGGCTCGTGCATCAAGAATCCTTCTCATAGCAATCATGCATATACTCAGTCAAAGCCCTCATATAAATTTGGTGTATCACCCCAATCCAGTTATTTCATAGCCATCTTTTACCCTTAATCCCAGAAAATCAATTTAGGATACATCAATAAGGAACCGGCCTTAATACCAGGAGACTCGCCTCAAAATAGGTATACCCACAGACATGAGGTTTTTCCATTATATCTACAAAAGAGAGAGATCAATTATGCATGTCCTAGAAAACTTGCAGCAATCTCTCTATAGGGTGCATTTTCGAGAGATAACAAGACCTACGTAAAAAAACTAAATTAAGACTAAAATGTGGAAATGAGTATGTGAAGCTTAAGAATGGTTTTAAATAACTATAACATTACCAAGAGACCCGAGTGATATCCACATGTTATGTAGAGGGTCTTGGTGATATCCGATATGTGGAACCAAAATTTCTCTTGTAAAAGTTTCATGGGATCATTGAATAATAATATATATAAAAATCCATATCATTTATTGATTAGAGGAAAGTTAAAGGATTGAAATATTTTTTTCTCAAAAGTATGCTTAATTCTAAACAAGCAAAGTTGAAGGAAAATTGTAGGGGTTATGGCTATTTTGCAAAAAAATATTCATAAGAGGATTATAAAATTGCGCTTGTACCATATTCTCAAGGAGTAGAAAATTATTATAAATTGAAATAGTTCTATTTAAATACATGAGAAACTATATAAAATATTAGGTTGTCCTAGATCATAGTACAATGATTTATTTTGTGCTCATTCCCAATGTATATGTCTAGGCTTAAAATATATGCTTGTAACATTGTAAGTGAGTGTCCCAAAGATAATGACCCAACTCGAGAGAGGATTATAAAAATATCTAACTACCAAAGAATACCCATTATATATAAGGTAAACACCTACATACCCATACCCAAACACTAATTACTTTCCAAAACACAACCAAAATTTCTTATAGTGTCCAAAATGACCAACCTATACAATAGTAGTTAGCATGCAAAAATTACTCTTAGCATATAATTCATCCGGGTCACAACATTCAACAAAGAACATATGTAACACATTATGATAACCACATTATAAAATTATGCACCCTCCAAGTGTTTCTGAAATGTCAAATGCGTCATTATGACTCGGGTTTTGTAATGTCGATCTAACACACTTTCCTACAAAAAGGTTTGTTAAAACAATTACCAAATACCCAAATGGTAAAAAAACACCTAAAAATTAAATGTGATACATGGAATCCCACAATACATTAAAAACCAATAATTAACGTATATATATCAAACTTGAAGCACCTCTCTAGGGCCAATAACTATTATTATTTTTCTTTTGCACTTCAACAATTTTAATAAAAGTGGCTAAAAACTGGTTTTATAAAACACATTTCCACATCTAAAAAATTAGTTCTATAAAATATATTTTATCATCCTATATATATAGATAATCCAATGCAATTTACATGATATAATTATGTTAAACAAGATTCAATATGTGACCTAATTTTAGGGAATTATTATCGTGTTTGGCTAGTATTTTTAGAGAACAACCTAAGGCCAACAAAATACTCGTGAAAAAAGCTTCCAAATAAATTTTCCCAAACCAAAGGTCGAAACAAAATGATATGGAGAAATAATACATATTAGAAGTGGTAGATTTTATTTTCTCACAACACATCCCTAAACCATGAGTCCAAATCAAAATGATTTTCTTATTTTTGATTGTTGTCCCATATAGGAAAATGATTAAGTAAGCTCAAAATGCCTTCAACTAAATGATCCAATGATCCTATATATATATTTTAAACATTTTTGTGATATCCCATGTTACTAGATATCGAAACAACCTAAAAAATCTCCCTTATAGGAGTGTAGCAATAATTTTGCACACAACTTTCAAATGACTTTTCCTAACTCTTACGAGGTGTTTTAAAATAGAGAAAGTGATGAAAATTTGTGGTGTAATCACCATGGGTGGTTCCTTTTTTAAAATTATATCATATAAGCTTTAATTCGGTTATAAAACACATAATGTAAGGAGGAATAATGTTCCAATTATGTTTTTTTATGTGTGACATTTAGTGCTTATTACGACATTCCACCGACGTAAGAGGAAAGAGAATAAGATCAGTGGAAATGTTTTCTTTAAATGGGAGACCAAACCAAACTGACTTAATTTTAATCATTCCATCATTCTTTGTATGCCCGGAGTTGAAACATCACTTTGATACCAACTATAATGCCCTAAATTTTAATCCAATAAAATACTATAAATTTACGCGTAAGAACCCATTATGAAAGGGACAATTTATTTTGTTCGATAATGATTCATTAAAAATTTTTAATAATGTTACATTTTTAATTAAACAGATACAATAATGCATTTAATATTATTATTTCATTATAATTTTATCAAAAGTACTACTATTTTGAGGTAAAAAAATTACATGACCACTTACGATTTTCATGTCGTTAAATCATCTCATTATAAAAATTCACCTTTCATGTTCCCGTTAACCCTACTATATTTATATGTTGCAAATAAAATCACACCGATATATTTATATGTGTTCGTGCAATAATTTCCGTTAATAAAAGGTTTTACGAATAGTTTTAATTTCAATAATCCAATAATAATAATAATTTTATCATCATATTAACATGGGTTCTAATTAGGTAATTCAAATAAACCCATACCATATTATTTATAACTTAAGTTATTATTTTAAAACAATAATTAAACATTTACAAATAACAATAATAAAATTTAGAACATACCAATTTTAGTAAGTTAATTTTTCCATATTGTAGACACTAAATCATGCACATGGGTACATTTCTAGGTCCTAATCACATACCACTATTTATATGATTCAAAAGAGAGAAAATAGTAATTAACATATATCATTGACGTCTTTCTTTTTTTCTTACTTTCTCTATGTTCTTCGCACACCACACTAGCTAGTATGGCTTTCTTTGCTTTATCTTTCTTGGCTCTGGACACTAGCACCCAACCAAGACACATTTGCCGCCAGGTACCGTCATCCCATCTCTTCACCCACAACTCTTTGTATCTTTCTCGAACCTTTTGGGACTCTTTCATCTTTTGGGAATCCTTTTTTTTGTGTGCCTCCTTTTAGATGTTAATTACAAAATTCAAACAAGAAAATCATTTAAATACAAATTTATGTGACCACAAGAAAGGAACAAGCTATACGCATCTATTATTATCACCTAAGGTTGCATCGAAGGAATTTTAAGAGCATAAAAATCCATCTAGGTTAATTTTGTTGGTGCTTAGTTTGATCTCACCCAGTTTATCCTTGAAATTCTTCAATCTGAGAAGCTTTGTCATATATTCTATCTCCCCATATTGATATGTGAAAGCTTTGTCCTTCATTTGGTTGCCATGATTAGTATTTTCCTTTGGTAGAGGATCACTTAAAGTATTGAATATTATTTCCATTCCTCCTGTCCATAAGAAAGAATATTTAACTTGGGCGTACACTCGGGTTTTTCCCCTTCTATTTTTTCCATAGTCACGTTTTGTTTTCCTTGTAAATTTTTGTCCCAATATTTGTGGAAACATGGCCCTTTCTCGATTAGATGTGGCTTGGGGGGAATTTTGAGACTCTAAGGCCCACTTCTACTCAAGTATTTTCCACATGGAGGGCCTTCACTCATCGTAAAATTCACCTCTTGGTTTGACCTTTGGAGTTGCACCAGGGAGACACATGGAGGTTTTCGTTGCCTTTCCCAGACTTAGAAATTTTTTCATATGGCCGATATAGCTTTGACAGACCATGGACACGTGGAGGCCCAAAGTGCTCATTTAAATATCCTCCTGCGGGACCTACCTTAGTATTTTTTCTAGGGATACACGTGGATGCGTCCACGGCGCCTCTCTATACTTTAATTTTCGAGAAATTTTCTAAAGCTTGGGACATGTGGAGGGCCCGCACCTATTTTGGGACCTACCCCTATACTTTACTTTTAAAAAGTCGTCAGAGAGACACTTGGAGGTTTCCGTTGCATCCTTCCCATAATTAGACTTTTCAAGGGCCGAAGAAACTTTCTGACCCTAGACACATGGTGCCTTCACGCTGGTCCTTAACCTTTTTCAAAAAAATTGTTGGACCGAGAAATGTGGTGAGCCCACGGTTGTTTGGGTTCTCTTCTTTTAGGCACCATACCAAAGGTGCGCTAAAGAGACCCGTGGAGGCTTCCACTGGCTCCTTTTATAGAGACTTTTCGAAGGCCAAAAGGCATTTTTCTTAGGCCGGGGCATGTGGAAGACCCGTGCTTGTTTGGAAAATTTCCTCCATACTTATCCTTTACAATTATGCCAAGGAAACACATGGACAACTCTAATCTAATGTTGATAAGTGGAAAACTCAACATTTGTTGTGCGTGCATATGACTTTGCCACTATTTCTACTCCAAGACTTCTGCAAATGCAAATACACATTGTTTTTCATCATTTTTTGATGAAATTCCTTGTTGTTTTTTTCTACAAAGTTCAATTGAATGGATTAAGAGATTAATTTATGAGTCCAACGAATGCAAAGGTTTATATTTTGAAGATTGGAATTTCTCAGGAACTTACAAAAATGTGAATTACCGGGGAAGATGGATTCAAAGTAGAGTTGTAGAGGAAAGAAAAGGAAAAGGATGAAACGATGGAGGTTACAAGCACAAAGGATGAAAAAAGTGTTGCCTTGAGGGTGAAAAGGATTACCTATCGAACCGGTTGTAAAAAGCCACCGAAAATGATTAAAATGGGGATTTCACGCATGATGAGAATAAAAAGTATGATTAGAAGGACTATCAAAAAGTTGTGGCATGTCGTCCTAGCCATTACTCAATGGTCTGAGAAATGTGATCAATTACATGATTTGTCCACCGTAGCTGCAAGTGTAAATTTGGTAAATGTCAATTTCGAGACAAATTGGTAACAAGAAA
Source organism: Taxus wallichiana var. yunnanensis (assembly GCA_018340775.1). Classification (NCBI taxonomy): domain Eukaryota; kingdom Viridiplantae; phylum Streptophyta; class Pinopsida; order Cupressales; family Taxaceae; genus Taxus; species Taxus wallichiana. Next base: position 722,092,060 of record CM031234.1, on the reverse strand, counting down.
ATGTTACTCGAATATTCTACTTTTTTGGGGTGAAAATTTGGGATGAGTGAGTGAGTGAAATGTATAAATGCAATGAGAATAATCTTGTAAAAGGTAAGGGGTTTAATTTTTATGAATTTTTTTGAGAAATCCCATCTTCGTGAGAGACCCAACTAAGAAACTGTTAATTTCGTGTCTTTTAGTTTTCAATCACGTCAAGTTGGTTACGAGTGTACATACATTGAAAATCTATGAGACTATTCAAAGAAACTTCCCCCCGTTGATGAATATAATCAACTTCAAATTAATTTGTGTCAATCTTGGATAACTTTGTGTTTGTTTTATTTCGTAATGTCAGCAAGTAGTTTTTCTTGTTCCTATTGCAATCTTATGTTAAAGCCCCTATGAATCACACTGGATCTCATCCCTACGATATTTTAGTGGCATTTGAAATTCCATTACGAGAAGAGCCTTCATCCTTTAATGAGATAAACAATTTAAAATCACTTTACTATCATTTATTGATAAAGATTATATGTAAGCCTTTGAATGTATCTTAGGCATGAGGAACCGGGGGTCTCTTAATGTTTAATTGATTCTTTAGCTCAATCCTTCGTGTTAAATTCTTGGAAATTGTGTGAAACCAAGCAAATCACGGGCCACCATTGATGCACACCTTTTGGTCAAATGAATATTTTAGCTATTCTGAAGCATTCTATCATTTAGTTTTCCAAATGTTGTGAAGGTTATCAAAGGTTTGGCATAATAAATTTTATCCTGTTTAATCTCCCACCAAAATTATTCAAAAAAAAAAATCCTACCTAAACTACCCTTGTTTTCCCTCTATGTCTACAAATGTATAAATTCTACTGCCAAAATATGCAGAAGCAATCTAGATTCCATAATGTCTCTAGTAACCTTAGCCTTGTTTAGAAAATATCACCATTCTTTAGAAGTGACAACTTGTGATAGTTAAACTATGGTGCATTGATCATATTTTCTTAGGGTCTCCTTTCAAATTTGTGCAAAGAAGGATATATTCATTCTCCTTCGCCAAAGAGGTTACAAAACGGGTTTTCGCACCCTTGTCAAAAGACACGGCATAAAGTAGTGAGGATAGATCAAATCCACAATGAAGGTGTTTCCATTTCTCCATTCTTGAGTGAAAAATACTTAGAAAAATCCCCTCCCGGAATATAAAACGAATCATAATATTATTTGTTTGTCTCTAAGTGTCTTGTTAAATCGGTTATGCCGCTCAGTTTCCAAGGGAGAATCAATTTTGATACCAACACCAAAATGGCAGCGTTACAGGGGAACTTTAAAGGAATTCTTATATTTAGCCCTGGTAATGTTTCTTACATGATCTAAGTGCCAATACGTTGTTGAAATGTCATCCTTTGTCGAGATCTATAAGATTTGTGCAAGTTACAAGTTTTGTGTGTAATATTTCTAGTTTCTATTGGTTTTCACAGTATGTTTACATCATGAATGTTAAATAAGGGTAAAGGAAGGTCAAATCTATGAATATTTTCCTGAAGTTAGTGTTGATAGACATTTGTGAGACCAATTCTAGTGCATTTTCACAACTAAGGTGAAAATCCTTAGTTGTGACTCCAAGTGAACAAATTTTTGATAAATGCCAATGTCTTAACCTATTTTAAACTAAATTTATCACTAATATTTACAAATCTAGAAGGAAGAAGATATTTCTTTGTTAAATATCCTTCTATAAAGTTGTTTTTAGAACTAGGAAAGACAAATTCTAAAGGAAGAAGAATCTAGAAAATAGTAGGAGATCACGAATCAAGAAAAGAGTTATCACTAATCAGCACTGTCATTGAAGATTTCAAGACTTCCTCAAGTTCTTCTCGAATCAAGTAGTATTTTTGTACATTTGAGTTCTCTAAGCGGAGAGAGTCCATTTATATTTGAAAATTTTGTGTCTCATTCTCTCCTTGTGTTCTCCAAAGCTAATAGGATCTTCCAAGAAACATAGTTTTTAGAGAATATTCAATTTGAGAATTACATTCCTGTGCCCCATGCAGACCCCTAACTCCTCATCATTCTCGCTTCTCCTGTAAGATCAAATCCCCAAAAAAATATGGCCTAGCCCCTACCTAGACATCTGTTTGTTTTAAACACTTTTGGCCCTATAGATTTCAGAGGTATGGCTAGATATCCAAATGTTGTGCCCCAAGATGTTAGAAATAGACTACCTAAATTTCAGGAAATAATGTTGATACTAGTGATCAACACTTAAATCTTTTTTTTCAATATGATGGAAGACTTTGAGATTGAATTTGAGTATGTGTACATAAATTTGTTTATTCATACGCTAGAGGAGGATGCAAGGGACTGGTATAAATATTTGCTAGACAACTCCAGTGATTCATGGAAAGAAATGAAGAATGCTTTTAGATTTCAGTATGGAGATAAAACAAACCTTAAGTTTCTTTTATCGAATTTGAAAATATAAAAATAATCCTAATGAGTCTTTTCATGACTTCAATACAAGGTTCAATAATACCATCAATAGGCTACCTATGATCCACGAGGCCAAGTTATGTTTCCTTTTTGATAAAGTACTATAATGCTTTTGATAAGAAGGTTGCCTATTATTTGTGGGATAAGAACCAGACACATTGAGTAAGCGAGGTCTTCATCATGGCTTTGCAGATTGAAAATAACATCAAGGAAATTTGTAAACTTCCTAAGAGAGAATAAATCAATCTAATCAATCCAAAGAAGCCTCATTCAAGTAAATTTGTGGATATAGAGGAGGTTGTAAAAATTTGGTCGAAATCTTACGGAAATATCCTATAAATCGCGTAGTAGAGAAGGGGATTGGAAAAAGTTCCCAAGGTCATCATAAAATACAAGGTCAAGAAATATTTACAAATCATCCCAGGGGTGATCAGAGATCTGATGAAAGAGGTAAAGGACCCGTGGGATCAGGAAATAGACAGCCCCAATCCTAGAAAAAATAATTGGTGCTCGATCCTTCGATTGTCGAGAGTAGCTATTGTGGAAGAAGCCAATGAAATTGAGTTGTGTGACATATGTTTCTTGCCCCATGTGATGAATAAATTATTTTTGAGGAAGCTGATGATGACACGATGATGATGTGTTCATGGTGGGGTGCTCTACAAGCTCACAACAAGAATCAACTTCGATTGAATTAATCAAAGTGTCGAAGCTGCTACAATTTTTTTTGGATTGTATCCACTAGGTATTATGCTTTCCTCCTGTCACACTTATAAAATAGATATGGTACAAGATTTTGAATTTCCTAGTAATTATTTTGAATACTTAAGGGAATTAATCATTAAAAAGTATGATAAAGGAATCCCTTCCGAGGAGGATAGGTAGTTGTTAATGAATATTGTAGCTAGCCATGAAAAGGAATATAACATTAGGAGTAAAGTTGTCAAATGGGAAGGGCCGCAAGCCAAACCAAAAACTTCAGTTCTCATCAATATATCAAAAGAAACTCCTAAGAAAGATACATCTAGAAAATCCTTGTGTCCCCAAATAGAATTGGTATCCCTACCCATGCTCGATTGTGAAAAATCCTTTACCGTGTAAGATGAGTTTTTAGTCTTCCTCAAAATGCTACCTTCCCCAAATACGTTCCTTATGACATTGACCAAGTCTTGAGTCAGATCAAGATTTTTGTTGCAATTGTTGAGCTACTTAGGATTCCCGAGAACAAGAAAAAGGACTTTGAGTATTTGGGATTGAAAGAAGATAAGATTACCCAAGGATGAAATGTAAACAATGTTGAGACTCCTCCTACAATTACATAGTTGGAAAAACCGCAAGTCTTTGGAAGAACTAGGTTAGCCACCGAAGTATATTTGGGAACATCCTTGGTTAAATACCAACTAAATGTAGATCCATTTTTCACTACTCGATTATTAGGGACGGTGTTACACAACTCTATGTCCGATTCTAGAGCATCATGCAATGTTATGACTTTTAAGTCATGAATGAATTAGATATCAAAGTAAGAGTATCTTATCATAAGTTCACTACCATGGATTCGAGAGGTTCCAATGGTTGGATGTGTCAAATGTTTGATAGTACAACTTGCATCCTACCCAAGCAAGAACTTAAAACTAGATGCTATTATTGTTGATTGCCTTGGCAAATGGGGAATGTTGTTATCAAGAAAATGGGTTGCTAGTGTGGGTGGTAGTGTGCAAATGGATATTTCTTTTCCACTATACCTATTGATGGCAGCCTTGTAAAGTTGTATGGTGAAAATAAGATGCTACATCTCATTGACGATCCCAATAATGATTCCTATGAAGTGTTATACATTGACACAGATGTAAATAATTTTTTTGGATTTCTTGATGGTAAAGAGCACAAAATTTATCAATGCAAATCTCTTAATCAAGTAGGTTCTCCTTGGACTTTTTGTTTGATGGAGCTTTCTCTAAATTTTGAAATGGTGTTGGTATTGTTCCGATATCTCCAAGAAAGGAAGCGTTTGTTTCCTCTTTTAAACTCAACTTTGAGTGCAATAACAATATTGTTGAATATGAAGCACCGCTCTTGGGTCTAAGAATTGCTTGGAAATTTGGTATTAGAGACGTCATTGTTAAAGGAAATTCAGAGCTGATTGTCAAGTAGGTTAGAAAAATGTATGCAACAAAAATTAGAGAATGAAGCAGTATAAGCATGCAGTCTAGGATTTAATTGAGATGTTTAACTCCTTTAACATAATACATCATGATAGGAAGTACAATACTCTAGAAAAAAAATTGGTCATATTGGGGTCAGATTTGAAAATTGTATTGTATCCCCCTATGTGAGTATAATATTGAGATATTAACTAGGTCATCTATTCCCGATAATGTTAAACAATGACAAGTGTTCAAAGATGATGCCGTGGTGCAAAGTTTTTTCATAACCAAGGAGAATTTGTTAATCAATGTATAGATTGGGAGCCAATGGTTTGTGCGGTTGATTGAAAGGAGACTTTATTTGGAAAAGACATCGTTTAGTTGAAAACTAATACTATCCCCAAAGGTTTGGTAGCACTTGAATCAAAGTTTGATAATGTTGATTGTATTGTAAACAGACACATGTCAGCCTCGAGAGATGTTGAAGAGCATGACCTAGGCACAAAGGATAAACTATGTAAGATATGGCTAGGTAGCAATCTAAGCAAGGAAGAAAAGCAATTGTATGTCCAATTTTTGAAGAAATACAAGGACTACGTAGCATGGTATTATTATGAACTTAAAGCATATAGAGAGGATCTTTTCAAGCATGAAACTCCCTTGGAATCTTCTACCAAGCCATTTTCACGAAACAAAGGCCGATCAATCCACTCATTTCCTTGAATATGTAAGAAGAGTTGAAAAATTGAGGTATGGAGGAATCATACAACCCGAAGGTACTCATCTTGGGTTGAAAACTAGGTACTGTCGAAAAGAAAGAAGAACGAAGATGTAAGGTGTGTGTGGACTTTAGAAACTTGAATAAAGATTCAATGAAGTATAACTACCTCTTGCTAAAGCTGGACAATATGTTACTATTGGTTCTTTGGATCAAAATTATTATCTACCTTGGATGGTTTTTCTTGATATAACTAGGTAGTTGTGAAGGAATCAGAGCGAATCAAGATGTCCTTTACCACTCCTTGGGGAACATATGTATATGTCAGAATTCTTTTTGGTCTAATGAATTCTAGAGCCACTTTCCAAAGAGCAATGGATGTAGCTTTCTATGGCTATATTAATAATTTCATTGTTGTATATCAAGATGATGTGATTCTTTTCTCCGAAAAATAAGTGACCACGTGTAACACTTAGAAAAAATGCTTTTAAGATACAATGAGTACAATATTTCACTAAATCCCAATAAGTGGCATTTTGAAGTTTAGAAATCAAAGTTTTTGGACACATTGTGTCAAAATAAGGGGTCATGATTGATCCTGAAAGGGTAGAAGTCATCAAGAAAGTCCCTATTCAAGAACCAAGAAGGGAATTCAATCATTTTCTCGGGTAGATTAATTTTATGAGGAGATTTATCTCCAACTTTTCTGAACTAACTATCCCAATCACTAGCTTGCTAAAGAAAGATCAAAGTATCAAGTGGAAATAAACAACTATTCAATATTTTGGTGGGATCAAAGAAGTGTTAAATAATGCCCCTATTTTAGCAGCTCCCATTATAAGAAGGCTTTCCAAATGTTTTCTTTTTCCTCAAAAGTACTATTGCATCTATGTTGTTGCGAGAAGGATGATGAGGGAGCTAAAAGACCAATTTCCTTTTGTTAGAAGGGATTACAAGGAGCTGAGATAAAGTATACTAGCATGGACAAGTAGTAATTTTCTTTGGTAAAGAAAAAAGGTCTTCAGACCATATATTTTGAGTTCCAAAGTAATTACTTATGTTCCCACACCATGGAGAAAGATATCCTATCGAAATGGAGGTTTTAAGCAAGAGATGCTGATGGGTAAACAAATTGTGTGAGTATGATATGGACATCTAAACAAAATAAAAATTTAGAGGTTTGGGCCTGGAAAAAGTTATAGCAGAGAGAAATCTATAGACAATTGAGGTAAATGAAGTCAAGAAGAAAGGTTGAATGTCCTCAAAAGCGATAAATTTACGAATGGTAAAAGTACATCATTTTTTTATCTCAAACAACTACGATTCCCCGAGCATTTGAGAAATAATCGGAAAAGAGAAATTAAGTTAGCTTCCTAAAATTGTGTCATTACTGATTTTGGGTTAACTTGGAAGAACCCTAAGGGAATTCTCTTAAGATGCATTATTGAAGATGAATCCCAGAAAATAATTGCTGATCTCCATGAAGGATTTTATGGGGAGATTTTCTTTGGAAGAGTCACACTCATAAAATCTTAAGGGCTGGTTATTGGTGGCCAACTCTTTTCAAAGATACATCTCTTTTGGTAAGAAAATGTGAAAGTTTCCAATGCTTTTCTAGAAGACTAAAAGATTCAGGATCCCTTCCTTTACAACTTGTATCAGTTGAAGCCCCATTTAGGCAATGTGGAATGGATTTCATTAGGGATATTTTTGATCCCTCAAGTGTAGGCCATAAGTGGGTACTAGTTTCCATAGATTACTTCACTATATTGGTAGAGGCAATCCCCACCAAGAAAGTAACTCACCAAATTGTCATGGATTTTATCCCCGAATTATATCATTTCAGCATTTGGGTTACTCCGCCAAAATAGTTTCGATAATGCCATGAGCTTTGAGCTAAATCATTGGTGGCCATGTGCTATGAATATGGGATCAATTTCACATATGATTCCAATTATAATCCCCAAGGAAATGAACAAACAGAGTCCAGCAATAAAAATTTGTTCAAGATAATTAGAATAACTTTGGAGTTGAACAAAAGGAAGTGGGATGAGTAGTTGAAATTTTTTTGTTTGGGATGATTGAATCACTATTAAGTGAGGTACTAGACAAAGCCCATTTGAGTTTGTGGATGGAACTCAAGCCCTGCTTCCCATGCATATGCAATTATCTTCATTTCAATTTATTCAGCAATTGGAAGATCAATAGGTTAGTCCCTACGATGCTCACATCAATCGATTGTTGAGTTAGATGAAGAAATAAGGGAATCCCATCAGAGGCATGTAAAATTTAGAGAGAAATTGAAGAATTTGTTCACTAATAAGGTGACTCTTTGAGCTTTAAGTGTGGGATATCTTGTGCTATTGTTGGATAGTAGGCACAAGAATAAGGGAAACACATGGAAAGTTTCATGAATTTTGGATGGGCCCTCATTCATTTGACATTCGAATTGGTGAACATACCTTCTTATTGAAAGACTTAGATGGGGAATTTCTTGAGTTGCCTATTAATGGTAGGCATTTGAAACATTTCTCGATTGATTCTCGAATCAAGGTATACACAATTATACAATGTATAGTCTTTTGGTTTCTTTATGCTTTCATGTTTTCTATTTTGGTTCATCCTAGTCCTTAGGAACCATTTTTGGTTTCTCGTTCGTCTGGGGGAGTTGGTTATTGTTGTTCTCCTCTGAAAGATTTTTGTATGACTCCATTTCCCAATGGTTTATTTTGGCACTTGGTCCACTATTTGTTCTTGTGGCACTCGCCAGGAGTGCCCATATGTGAGTCGAGCCAATGTTGGTGTTCGCTTTGATCTTGCACCATTTGTCCTTGAAATGATTCAATCATGCGGGCTCTGTCATATATTCTATCTCCCATATTGATACGTGAAAGCTCTATCCTTCATTTGGTTGCCATGATCGAGTCTTTTTGTTTAGTCGAGGATCACTTAAAGTCTAGAATTTGTTTTATGTTCCTCTATCCATATGAAAGATTTTTTTAATTTGGGTGTACACTTGGGTTTTACCCTTCCTTCTATTTTTTCCATAGTCACGTTTTGTTTTCCTCTCGATTTTTACCATAATATCTATGGAATCTTGGCCCTTTCTTATTGGATGTGGCTCGGCAGGAATTTTGAAACTTTAAGGCCCACTTCAACTCAAGTCTTGTCCACGCGGAGGGCTCCGTGCTCATCTAAAAATTCACCTCGTGATTTGACATTTGGAGTTGCGTTAGGGAGACACGTGGAGGTTTCACTACCTTGCCTAGACATAGACATTTTATCATGTGTCCGGTACAACTTTGATGCACCATGGACATGTGGAGGGCTGGCGCTCATTTCAATATCCACCTCTCGGACCTACCTTAGTAGTTGCATAAGGGATACACGTGGAGGTTTCGCCGGCTCCTCTCTATACTTACACTTTTCAAAGCAATTTTTTAAGGCATGGGAAACATGGAGGGCTCAATCCTATTTGTGGACCTGCCCCCGTAATTTACGTCTCAAGAAGTGTCGAGGGACACTTGGAGGTTTCCACCGGATCTTACCCATACTTAGACTTTTCAATGACCGAAGAAACTTTCTCGCACTTCTCCACACATGGCACCTTCTGCTAGTCCTTAATTTTTTTTAAACTCTACCAGATCGAGACACTTGGTGAGCCCGTGCTTTTTTGGGGTCTACGCTTTTAAGAACCATACCGTAGGTCTGCCAAAGAGGCAAGTGGAGGCTTCGCTTGCTCTTTTTTATATGGAGACTTTTCAAAGGCTAAAAGGAAATTTTCTTGGGCCTGGGAAAGTGGAAGACCTCGCTTGTTGTAAACTTTCCTCTATAATTCTCCTTTGCGGTTGCACCAAGGAAACACATGGATGGCTTTCATCTAAAGATGAGAAGGAGTAAATTCAATGGTTGTTGTGCATTGCATATGATTTTTCCGCTATTTATGAATCCAACACTCCTAAAAATGCAAATACACATTGTTTTTCATCATTTTTTGATGAAATTCCTTGTTATTTTTGTCTACAAAGTGTAATTGAATTGATTAAGAGCTTAATTTATGAGTTAAAGGAATGAAAAGGTTTATATTTTGAAGATTGGAATTTCTTACGCACTTGATAAAACATGAACTACTGGGAAGTAGGATACAAAGCAGAGTTCCAGAGGAAATAAACAGAAAAGGATGAAATGATGGAGCTTACAGGTGCAAAGGATGAAAAAGGTGTTGCCTCGTGGGTGAAAAGGATTACTGTCGTCGATCCAGTTATACGAGCCACTGGAAAATGATTAAAATGTGGATTAATCACATGATAGAATAAAATAATAATTGGAAGGATTTTCAAAAAGTTGTGGCATGGAATCCTAGTCATTAGTCGAGGGTCCGAGAAACGTGATTAATTCCCGATTTTTCCACTGTAGCAGGTAGTGTAAAATTGGTAAATTTAACTTTCTGAGAAAAATTTGTAACTAGAAAAGGTTCCACGGATATTGTTATTTTTGGGGGAAAATTTGGGATGAGTGAGTGAGTGAAATGTATAAATGCAAAGAGAATACTCCCGTAAAAGATTCGGGGTTAATTTTTTTATGAATTTGTTTGAGAAATCCCATCTTGCTCGAGAGGCCAATCTTAGAAACCCGTTAATTTCCTATGTTTTAGATTTCAATCACATCAAGTTAGTTGAAAGTGTACACCCATTAACAATCTCGAGACTGTTTAAAGAAACTTTCCCAGCTTGATGAATCTAATCAACTTAAAATTAATCTATGTCAATCTTTGGAAAATTTGTGTCTCGCTTTATTTCAGTAATGTATTAAAGTGGTTTTACTTGTTCCTATTGTAATATTTTGTTAAATTACCTCTGAATCACATAGGATCTCATCCCTGTGATAGTTTAGTGGAATTTTCAATTTCATTCGATGAGAAGAGCCTTCATCTGTGATGAGATAAACAATTTAGAATCACTTGACTATCATTTGTTGATAAATATTGTCTATAAGCCTTTGAGTGTGTCTTATGTGTGAGGAACTAGGGTCTCTTAATGTTTAATTGATTCTTTAGCTAAAGCCTTCATGTTAAATTCTTGGAGATTGTATGAAATGGTGTAAATCAGGCCTCTATTGATGCTCAACTTCGTCAAGGAATATTTTAGCTATTCTAAAGAATTACGTCATTTAGTTTTTGAAATGTTGTGAAGGTTGTTAAAGATATGGCATAATCAATTTTATCCTTCCTAATATGCCACCAAAACTATTCAAAACAAATCAATCCTACCTAAACTACCCTTGTTTTCCCGTATTTCCATAAATTTATGAATTCTAGTGCCAAAATATGTAGAAGTAATCAGGATTCCATAATTTCTCTAGTAACCTTAGCCTTGTTTAGAGAATACCACCATTATTTAGAAGTGACAACTCATGAGAGTTAAACTATGGTGCATTGATCATATTTTCTCAGGGTCTCCTTTAAAATTTGTGCAAAGAAGGATATCTTCATTCTTCTTCACCGATAGAGGTTACAAAACGGTCCTCTCACCCTGGTTGAAAGGCACGACCTAAAGTAGTGAGGATAGATCAAATCCTTAATAAAGGTGCTATCCATTTCTCCGATGCTCGAGTGACAAAGAGTCGATGAATCCCTCAACTACAAAATGACTCATAATATGATCTATCTATCTCTCAGTGTCTTGTTAAATCAGTGATGTTGCTCGGTTTCCAAGGGAGAATCAATTTGGATACCAACACATTCAAGGGACCAGGTAATGCATTTTTCTAAACACACTTCATATGTGAGGAAGTTCCTTTCAAAATCTACACATCTATTTATATTTCTACACCTAATTTATGATCGTTATTCGATGCATCTTACATAAGATCTTCCTAGGAACAATTCTACACACACACATTGCACTATATGGATTTTGATATGTAGTTCAAGACTCGATTGTAACTTCACTCTATCATGTCACTCGTGGTTAATATGACTCCCCATTTTTATATTTCTCTTCTAGGATTTCATGTGTTTTGGGGTTTTGCGGGAGGAATTGTTGTTATAGGTTACAAAGAAAACTAAGATATTTTATAGCCACATACATGTGATCAATAAAAAACATTAGAAAACATCTTGCGATATAAAAAAATCATTTTCTAAGGTTTTACGTAGTCACAAAGTGCACCTATAGAATGTATTTAGTGCCTGATTAAGGTAAATGTGAATTATGTGCCTAATCTAATTTTTATTGCAGTAGTAAATGAATAAAAAATTAAGTCAAAGAACTAACCCATTAAAAGTAAGCAAAAATATATGATACCCTAAGTGCAAAGAAGATGTAAGATGACTTAGTTCTTTTGCAATAACATATTGATCTGTAACTAAGTGTTGAATGAATGAACAAAGACGTAGAACCATCACAAAGAACCCTTGAAAAGTGTGTGAGATGATGATTTTCCTAGACATGGGTGCATGGAGAGGGACACATATGCCGTTGGGTTCCCTAGGCCTCTTTCTAGGTGCTTGTGTCTTCCAAAATGGTTACAAAACCTTCTCTAAGTGGTCACAAGGTATTCACTATTATTATCCTTTAGTTACTATGAGATCGACAATGATTTCCAGAGTTGTTGGAAATGTGTAATGAAATAATGCCCTATAAAACCTCAAATAAACATCAAATCCTTAAAAATAAAGATGCGAATGAGTGATTAGACTATCCTCATCTATCGTAATGGTGATATTACGATCGAGCACCGCACTACATCTCAAACCCAATGTAGTTTGTGTGTGTGTGCAAAATCATGCCCTAGGAGGCTCTTATGCATGCCACACTTTATATCAAATAAGTAATCTATATGTAAATAAATGTAATAGATGTGTCCATCGAATAGAATGAAATTCCATCCTATAAAGTTTATGAAAACAACCAGCCCTTGTTTCCTTGATGGTGCTAGATGGATACGATAGAGATCTTATATGCTTGATGGATGTAACCTTAGGTGGTGATAGCTGGTGCTTAGTTCTTGGTGATTTTATATGATCACGTGAGTTTTTATTTATATGATTCCCTTTCTTGAATTTCAGTAATCAAATGTAATGCCCGAATTTTACACACACAAATAAAACAAAGAATAATATTAGGATCATTTATTTTTTTGACTTACATTGCTCACTATACAACACCACAAGGTTCCAAGTATGGGATTTCAACAATGCATATGACACTTACATAAGTCATCTACTCACATAGACACATGAAAAAACCATATACATTTTAATGCAACACTTTACCCGATGAATGAATGTTAGCAATAACCCAACTTGTAAGAAAAGGGACTCAAGGATTGGCAAACCCACAACACATCATTACCATGATTACATCTTCATTATGATTAACATTCTAATAAAATTATTAGGTAAGAATATTTTTCTCCTTTTTCCACCTACAGATTCATAAGTTCATTCCACATTTAACTTATTGTTTGACCATTTAAATTTTCTCTTTGTCCATTATGAAAATCTCCATAATTTACATTATTATTTTCCATATTTCAAATTACATACAAAGTTCCTAATTCTCTTGCTCTTATGCTAAAGGTTTGTTTCTCAAAATATGTTTAGTTGACATCTAATTTTACCCTTATTATGTAAGGGGACCAACCATAAGTTGAGGAGGGAGAAATAATACAATTCAAAGGAGGCAAAGGTTCAAGTTTCCTTTCCTATAAAATTCCTTCCATTGGAAGCACATTTGTTCTCGTATTTATGGTTGTTTTAGTTAAAAATTTATTTTTATTCAATTAATCATTTACATGACAAAATTTTATTTTATTTTATTTTAAGTGAACTCTATATTGCCTCAAATTCCTAATCCCACCAAGAACAAATTGTAACCTTTCTTTAGAAAAATTCAATGTTTAAATCAACCATAAGGACATCAAGAGAAAAATTTGTGTCTAAACCAATAAAACATATACTCTTGTTTCTCATTTCATTTACATTATTTATTAGGTCTCTTTTTGGCGTCACTTTATAACATAAAGAGTTACGAAATTACTTGTCTAGCATATTGAATAAGTATATGATTAGAAGTATTATAACTACACACGAACCCCAAGTTAACCTCCTAGTCAACCGAGGTTTAGTTTCATTCCTATAGCACCTAAGGATCTAGGCCTAAACTATATATAAGTTTAAGGTGAGAGGACATATTTACGCCAAAAAAACTTCATGAAATACCAAGGTGATATGTTGTTAGTAACCAATGTAACACATCTAGATGAGACAAACTAAAGAGTTTATTGACAAGAGTTTAAGTCATAATACAACTATTTCACTCTCTCCATTTTTGTCGTCTGGGGTCCCACAAGGAACTCATTCAAGACATGTAAAAATTCTAGATATAAATTTATAATACTTATTAGTCCATTAAGATAATATCTGGAGTAATAGCTCTACTTACTCCATAAATGGTAAGGTTACACCACATAGTCATTGTTTCGAACAAGGACTCTTAAGGTGAATTCCAAGGTTGTCTTCACCACTCAACATGATGTTAGACCTGAGGATAAGATATTATCCTTATCCCACACATGGTTACTAAACCTGAAGGAAACAACATACTCCGATAAATTTGGACCATGTCATTCCAAAAATATGGGGTCACGACAATGTCAAGAAGCATATCGACTATGATGCTAAACTCAAACTAGGGTCTTATTTAGCTAAATTAGAAGGTTCCATCGAGAACAAGGTTTAAGTTCATTCTTACCCTTTCAATTTATTCTACACTAAGAATGATCACGAGATGCAGAAAAGTTATGCAAAGAATCTTATACTAGGGTTGACTGCTCTAGTTAGATTCCTTTGTTACATTTTCAAGGTAAGAAACACAACACTAATTATTTAATCATCTATTGCACATTAGAAACACACTAAAACATATTAAATTCAAATTCATTTAAAATAAATATATCATTTTATTTTACCATACGTATCTATGAATAAAAATTGCACCTATGATTAAATGCACATTTCCTAAGGTATCCCTAAAACTAACATCTCATACATATTACAAAATTTAAAATACAATCTTTTATAACATGGTAATACATTATGCATATATACACTCTACAATGACCTGTATAAATTATAATAATAAACAATAAATTACACCACTCCTTTTCGCCATCTTTCTTGTATCCTACAAAATCATGTGAGCATGAAATCAGTGATAAATTGTTGGCATGGCATCCACCAGATCTAGCATAATTAACATTTTTAGTTTCTCATTTACATAATAACATTAATAATTTGCATTCGAAAGGAGAAGGTTAGAGACACATATTTATTTTATTTCATTTCACTTCATTTCTTAACTAAGGAGAGAGAAAGAAATAGGGAAGAGAGAGAAACACTATTTTGTCAAAATTTGAATTTCACACAAGTCACATGGTGGAGTTTCAAACAGTTATTTACAAGTTTCAACAAGTTTCCACAATAGTTTGGCAACTTGATAAGGATCCTTAAACTTTCCTTTTACGTTTTCATACTAGTTGCAAAAACGTTCAATTTAGGCTCAAAGGCAAAGAAACCAATCTCAAACATTGTCTTCCAGTGAGAAAACATACCACCTTTGGTAAGTTTTATGTACCCTCATAGACACCAAGAATTCACAGTAAAGTGACATAATTCAGAACTAGCAAATGGTTTACGATTGGCGACCAGTTTTCCGAGGCCATCGGTCGTAGTTGGCCTAGTTGCAAATGATCAAAAGTTAGCTCGAGGGCTTAGAAAACCATGTCCAAAACTAATGTTCAATGGAAGAACGAGCAACGATAAATTACCTACAAGTTCCCCTATATATGGAGAATTCACCAGAGTTGATGGGACTCATAACCGACAAACCGGTTTCAAACTATGATAGGGTTTTCGGAGCCACTTGGGTGGTAGTTGAGTCTTGACCTAGTCAAACGGTGACCGGAGGCCTATGAAAACCCTTTTCAAAACTAACTAGGAATTTATTTTTCATAATTGAAGGTTCCAAGTAATTGTCTAGTAAACATACCTCGGAGGTTTGTGAAGGCAGATAAGAATTTCGTTGTTTAGGGTTCAAACAACAAGTCGATACAAAACCCAACTTTTGAGTTTTACCAACTTCCTAAAAGTGCAATACGAGGTAACAAGGATCCTAGAGGAGCGAAAAAATGAATGAAATTGGTAAAACAAAGTCAAAATAATTCTTGACGTGACTCTCTACATAACAAGGAACACATACGATGCTTGACATCTCTTTACTGGGCTTGGAGTGTTGTTTTGCAAGTCTCTCAAAATTGCATTTTCTAACTTTTCAAGGTAGATGGAAAGGGTTGTTTTAGTTGGAAACTCTTCTAGTTCTTGCCAATACCGATGGACATGAACACCTAAGTTTGACACCTAGGGTCTAGTAGCATAGAAGGTTGTGGTTGCAGCCATAGATGACGATCAAACTACAAGTTGGTAAAGTAAAACATAAGGAGAAGTTTTGGTCTTTCACGCTAGTAATTTGGTTGCAATATTTTTTCAAATTATGTTTGAACTAGAGGTTTAATTTTATGCTCAGCTACCAAGAGTTATTTGGGTTACCTAAGTGCCATATTTCATTTTATTGTTTTTACAAAACAAGTTTATATAAAAATAATTGAATGGGAGATATTCCAAAGTTTTATATGTATTTCATTGCAAATAAAAACTAAAGAATAAAAATTATGAAGGATATGGAGAGATGAAACATGCATAGGAAATATATGCATCTGTAGTGTAACAGGTGCTCTAAGAGGGTTCACCAACATTACATGAAGCTCCAATTCTCTATCTCTTAGCATTATCATAAATGGTTCGCGTCCATTTGAAAACTCCCCCATTTCTTTGAATTTTCCTAAACACCAGAAAATTTTCATAGTTCACAAGGTAGGAAAATTTCAAAACTCCCATGACCAAAGTGGAGATCTTAGATAAAATATTTTAGGATTACAACAAAACTCAAACTATACTCATTAATGTGGATGTATACACATTCATGGGGACCTAAAATTGTTTCTTACATTCAATTACACATTTGAGAAAATTCTTCTAAGAAGATGGAATGTCACTAATGATCTCTCATTTCAATGATCTATATTATAAAATCTCCCACAATACCAAGATTTTTCATTTGTTCGCTTCCTTATTTCTTCTCTACAATTTCTATCAGTAGCTTCTTCATCATCACTAATTACTATAGTTTCTACACAAATTTTTGAGTGTGAATCATTTGTTCTTGGCAGATCATTCCATTTTATCTATCCATTATACATTGATGGACGTCCAAACCCCCTGTTACAAAGATCCCATTTTGATATAGGCTAGGAGGATGCTGGCACAGGCTGTGGAAGGTGGAGTTACACCTGTCAGTAGTATTTTCTTGAAAGTTTCTAAGCCTTTTCAACAAACACATTTTGTGCATTTCCAGCATCCATTGCAGTCCATGAGGTGACATTTCTCTCTAGAACTCTATCAAATAGTTCACATATGTATATGCAGCCACATTTTGCATCCATGACTACCAAATCAATTTGCAACCACACATCTGACCAAATTCCTTTATTTTTTATGCTTAAAAGGATAATTAAAATCATGTTTCGTGAGCTCACATTTCTTTCGGGCATTTAGTTATGAGTACCTTGATCTGAAGCTCCCATTCTATGCAGGCATAAGGAGGATCTTTGGAAAATCTCAAGCATTTAGCTTTAAACCAGTCAAAGAATTTGTTGTTAATTCCCAATGCTTTGTTTTAGAATCCACTCGCGCGTGCGTATCCGAAAACCATGTCAATCCTCGATTTTTTTTTCTTTAATACCTTGAAAAACATTTTTCAAGTATGTCTATGCTTCCACATTTTTCATTCATGTCTAATAGAGCCATCGCAACTACAACATCTGACAACAGTCCACTTTCCATTATGTTTTGATGGATGCCCATGCTTGTTGTACACTTCCCACTCACCACACTCCACCACCATGTCCTACAAATCACTTAAATACACAACCCCTTCCCACCTACTCACGTAAATCATTTCTTTTATTTACTTTTTATTTATTTATTATTATTTATTATGCTTATGGTTTAAGTCGAGACTACATAACCCCTAAAAATCCCGACTAGCAAAAATATAAGATGCGTAAAAGGATCAAAAGGACCTAAAATATGTAAACAATGTACAAATGGATTAGGTGCACCCAGAGGGGATGAGGGCCCCATATACCTGGTATCCTAGATAGGATCTTATGTCCAAGATAATAAATGTTGAAGTATAAAAAGTGACCGAAAAAGTAAGAGTGTAAGAACAAAAGTGGAAATAAAAGAAAATAAAGGTGGCCAAAGACATGAGTTAATTAGTATTTTTCTTAATTAGGAATCATACGAATAAAATATGCCATCAAAACTAGATAATTACCCAAACCGCTTAATTTTGTGTCTACATTTTCCCCACTTTATGTTGGTGAGAGGAAAGCTCAAAAACATAAAGTAGATAGAGATGTGTACTGATCACCATTTATATTGATGTGAAAAGAAAATTTTGAGAAATAAGAAGAAGAGTGGAGTGATAAAAGTGTGAACCATGGATGCTAAAGAGGATAAGATGCAAAAATTTGTGATGAAAAATAACCTATCAGTAAACACATGTGTAGATGTCGAATGTGCCTATTATTGTTGTTAATATTGTTAATGATTTTGTGAATGATGTTGAATACCCCTTTCGATACGGATGGACCTGCAAAAGAGAAGAATGAACAAGTATTCAAATACACATGTATATGTGTAAATTTTTTTAAAGAAGTATGTAAAATAAAAAATGTGAAAAAGGAACATGTGCACTGATCCATCATGAGGAAATCATGTAGAAAAGATCCTATAGATGTTGTATAAGAACGAGTTGTTTGTGCGATCTTATGCAAGTCATGTTGGGAACGATTTTTTTGGCTGATATCACGTCAATGATATGGAATAATTGTAGGTAGAAAATTATGGTGTTATCCTCTAACCTTTAACTTCTTCTCACAATGTAGGATACCATTGCAGATGGTGTAGAAAATTCAAACAATTTTATCCAATGTGAAAGTGCTAAGGAATGTATGCCCTGTAAAAGCCAATGTGGGGAGTTTTGTACATACTACTAAACTACCTATTCATTGTGTAAATTCCCCCGGTTATACGCATCCAAGATGGGCATGTGTTGTTCTAAGGACCCAAGTAGTATTCTAAGGCCTAAAACTCAAAATTGTGTTGTATCGTCATTTTTTTGTGTTGTGTAATGACTATATACTATTGTATGGGGTGACTGATTCACACAAATGATGTTCCCCCTCATTTGGAGTGCATGCAACGTCATTGACCGAGTATGTGGCTGAAAATAGGGTCGAGCATTTTGTTTAAACTCTTCCGTATAGGGGGAGGGAATGTTTTTGGTAGAAACCAAGGCACATGCAAATAAAGTGGATGAGATACAAGTGTTATTACAAGAAAAGAGGAACATGCATGTATAGGAAAAATTTAAACTAAGGAGATAATGTATAAGCTAAGACACATGAAGACAATGTGAACACGTAAAAAGACAATCTAGACTGCAAAAAATATGTTACAAACATGGGAAAAAAACAAATTATTTTACAAGAGAATCAAGGGTGATGAAACCTAAAGTTGATAGTATGCACACAAGATAAATGAAAAATCACGCAAATAGTGGAAAAAACGACAAGAAATATAATGACAACCATCGTATTAAATATACCTACAAAATAGTTTTTGCACATGAAGCACCCATTAGCATATTAGAGAGAAAAATTATGTCAATCCATGTATAATCCGTTAAAGAAATGTGATATGAAACAAAATGAAACACTAGTACCTAAAATATACAAAAGTGGATGCCCCAAGAGCCATTGTGTGACTTGTAATAGGTTATGCGATAAACATCCATATTGTGTGTATGGATCTCGTAAATATTCAATCATAAATATAAATCAAGTGAACGTGTATGTGTTTATGATAAATGTAATGACATAAAATATATATATCTATCATGTGTAATAAAGTGAACATGTAAGAAGAGGTAAAGAAGAGTAAATGGAATGTAGTGTGAAAGATAGGAGTAATGTTCCCTTGAGCATATGTGTATGCAGGCAATGAGAATCATTTGTATATTCCCATATGAAGAAAATAATGAAACGTAAATGAGAGTGTTTCATCGGGAAGTGGTATGAATTTTTGTACGAGAAAGGTGTGATCATCAAATCACAAAGCGCAAACTATATCAATGAGTGAGTGATTGAATGTGTGAGTGATGATTTGATTTGAGATATAGACCTCAAGATTCAATTATGCACAATGAAACTAGATTGTATCATAGACTAGTGAGTGCAGTGCATATGTGTATAGGATGCGAGAAATATATATCGTGAATTTAGAGATTGAGTAAGACATAAAATCTATAGTGGCAGCAATGTAGAGAATATTTCATAGGTGTATAACACACAATGTGAAATATGTAGTGTGTAATATCAGGCATATAGTGTGTAGTGTGTGAGGTTCATGTATATATTATGCCCCTCAATCAATTGTGAACCAAATCATGAGAGTGCGTCATCGTGTAATGATGACAAGAATGTATCATTGTGAGTATGATGTATGATGAAAACTAGAAGTGAAACAAAAATTGTAATAGTAAAAATGTGAGACACTTGATAATGGTAGGAGGGGGAGAGATAAGCATGATGCTAACCAAGTGTATGATGATCAAGAACTAGGCAAAGTGACA
The DNA here is from genome assembly GCA_018340775.1 of Taxus wallichiana var. yunnanensis. Lineage (NCBI taxonomy): Eukaryota > Viridiplantae > Streptophyta > Pinopsida > Cupressales > Taxaceae > Taxus > Taxus wallichiana. Next base: position 722,071,910 of record CM031234.1, on the reverse strand, counting down.
TGAGAGATACCATGCCATTTTGTGAGAGTCATTTGTGTGGTGATAAGAGAATGAGTCAAATTAATGGTAAGAAGAAGAAAAATTATGACCATGTGATGGTAAAAAAATTTAAATGTGTCGTGGTTATAAGTAGGAATAGTTTCTTTGACAAAAGTTATTCGATGGAGCTTATGTTCAATTAAAGAAACTAAAGAAGCCTTGATAAGAGAATAGGGTGAACTAATTTTTAGAGGTGGTCGCATGGTTTTAACTGGTAATTTATAGATGACTTGAGAGGAGGAGGAGTGATAATGATTTATAGATGAGGTTGCTTAGAAGGTTCTTGAATTATTGAATAAGGAACCGACTAACGATGACATGATGATCATTAGGCATAGATGAATCATATTTAGCAACCTAGTGATATTAATCATTTGGAGATGGGTATTTATTAGAATTTTGTGCAGCAAAAGAGAGAAAACCCTGATGTGCAAGGTGTTTGATACAACGTTGTAAATAATAACAATCATTCTCATTATGTAAATTTATTTGATGATAGTTGAAATATTTATGACCTTGATGTTTTGTAAATCGATAAGGAGGATAACAATGAGTAGATGAAAAGCTAATCAATTGATGAGCGAGGAGTTGTGGAAGAATTATTGTTTAGTATTTATATTAAAATTTAAAGGCATGGGGACCGGTAAGACTTGGGATTCACTAATATGAGCACATGTAGAAGACATGGAATTTGAAAGAGAATAAGAATTAGCGTGATCCCGATAAGTACCCTTAAGATTTTGGATTTCAAATTTTGGAGATGTAATCATGGATTCCATAGCCCGAAACTTATATTAAAAAAAAAGAATGAAGAGCCCGAATAGATTTGCAAATAAATGACTATAATTAGAACCAAGAAATTCATCAAAAAGTTCATTCAAGATAGTATTGACTTGAGCAGCTAGCATGTTGATAGGAAGATGCATAGTGTCTAGGGTTTTGTGGAGAGTATCTTTACAAGATCGTGGCATTCGATGCAATTGAATCAAGGAGACTTGAGAAAGTGAATACACCATGAGAGAAGAAAGATGAGTATCCAAGAGTATTTAAATGAGTCGGGTTCACCAAAATGATTGAGATAAATGTAAATTATGTGCCTAATATGATTTTTATTGCAATAGTAAATGAATTAAAAATTAAGTAAAGAAATTAAGCAAAGAAAATAAGAAAAATAGATGAAACCCTAAGTGCAAAGAAGTGGTACAATGACTTAGATGTTTTGTAATAAAATATCGACTATACCGAAATGTTGAACAGATGAATAGAGAGGGAGAAACATCACATAGATCCTCGTAAAAGAATGCATGTTGATGATATGCGCGGACTGGGAAACCTGGAGAGGGAGAATGGTGCTTGTGGATGCTAGGCCCGTTTCTAGATGTCTTTGTCTACCGAAATAATAAGAAAACCTCCTTGGGGTAGTCGCGAGGTATTTTTATTGTTCACCTTTAGTCACTATGATATTGCACAATTATCACTAGAATCGTTGGAAACCCTGTAATGAAATAATGTCCTGCAAAAGCCTTAAAGAGACATAAAATCCTAAAACTAAAGATGCAAAATAAGAGGTAGGAATTTCCTCAACTATCACTATGGTGATCTTACAACTGATTATTACACTACATCTTAGACACAATTTAGTTATGTGTGTGTGTGGAATCATGCTTAATTCTAAACATGCAAAGGTGAAGGGAAATTGTAGGGGTTGTGGGCTATTTTTCCAATGTTTTCTTCATAAGAGGATTATAAAATTTAGCTTGTAACATATTCTTGAGGAGCAGAAAATTCTTATAATTCTCAATAGTACTATTTTAATACATGAGAAAATATGTTCCATTATTAGGTTTTTCTATTACATAGTAAAATTATTTAATATTTTCTCATTCCCAATGCATATGTCTACGTTTAAAATATATGCTTGTAACATTATAAGTGAGTGTCCCAAATATAGAAAAACAACTCAGAGAGGATTATAAAAATATCTAAACACCAAATAATATTCATTAGATATAGGGGAAAACCTAATTTCCCATACCAAAACACTAATTATTTTCCAAACCATAACCAAGATTGCTTATGGTGTCAAAAATGACCAAACTTTACCATAGCATTTAGCACCCAAAAATTTCTCTTAGCATCTAGTTCATTTGGATCAAAAAATTCAACCAAGAACATATGTAGCACATCATGTTAACCACAATTAAAATTATGCACCCTCCAAGTGTGTCGTGAAACATCAAACAAAGTCATTATGACTCACTCTTATCAATGTCCGATCTAGTAGAATTGCTACACAAGTGGACTCCGTTAAAACAATTACCAAATACCCAAATGGTAAAAACACACCTAAAAATTATATGTGATACAAGGAATCCAATGAGACATTCAAAACAAAGAATTAGATAATGTATCTCAAACTTGCAAAGACCTCTCTCCTGGGCCAACTATTAAAGTTGTTTTTTCTTTTGCACTTCAACAGCTTTTAATAAAAGTGGTTAAAAATAATTTTAGAAAACAAGTTTCAACATCTCAAAAATTATTTCTATCAAATCTCATTTATTTGCCTATATATAGAGAATCTAATGCAATTTACATGATATAATCATGATAAAAAGGTCAATATGTGACCTCATTTCAAGAATAATTATCGTGATTCGCTAGTGTTTTTAATGTAAAAACCATAGGCCGATAAAATACTCCTGAAAAACTAGCTTCCAAATCCATTTTCTCAAACCAAATGTTGAAACCAAATGATATGGAGAAATAGTAGAAATTTGATGTTGTAGACTTGAGTTTGTCACAATGAATCCCTAAACCACGAGTCCAAATTGAAATGAATTTCTTATTTTTCAGTTGATGTCCCATATAGAAAAATGATTAACTAAGCTCAAAATGCCTTTAACTAAATGATCCAATGATCCTATAATTATTTTTTAAAAATTGTTGTGACATCCCATGTTACCAGAGAGATAAACCAACCTAAAAATCTCCCTTATTGGAGTACAACATCCATTTTGCACACACTTTTCAAATTATTTTTCTAACTCTTACAAAGTTTTTAAAAATAGATAAAGTGATCAAAATTTGTGGTCCAATCACCATGTGTGGTTCCTTTTTGTCAAAATTTCTTATCTTAGCACTAATTCGGTTATAAAACACATACGTAATGAGGAGTAATTCTCCAGCTTATGTTGTTTGATATGTGTGAGATTTAGTTCTTGTTACAACATTCAACCGACGTAGGGAGGAAAATTAATAAGTTCAAGTGGAAATTTTTTCTCTAAATGGGAAACAAAACCAAACCAACTTAGTTTTAATCATTCGATCATTCCTAGTATGCCCGGTGTTGAAACATCGCTTTGATACCAACTATAATGCCCCAAATTTTAACCCAATAGAATATTATAAATTTACCCATAAGAACCCATTATGAAATGAATTTTTTTATTTGATAATGATTCCTTAAACAAATTTAATAATAATATGATAATGAATTTAACTTTATTATTTCGTTATAATTTTATCTAGAAGTACTATTATTTTGAGGTCCACAAATTTTATGACCGCTTAAGATTTTTAATTCTTTAAATCTACTCATTATAAAAATTCACCTTTCATGTTCCCGATAACCCTACTAGTCTTTCGAATAAAATCACACCAATATATTTATATGTGTTCATGTAATAATTCCCGCTAATAAAGGTTTTTACTAAGAGTTTTAATTTAAATAATAATAATAATAATTTGATTATCGTATGGTCATGTGTTCCATTTAGGAAACTCAAATGAACCCATGCCATATTATTTATACATTAAGTTATAATTTTAAAACAATAATAATGTTTAGAGCATACCAATATTAATTAGTTAATTTTTCCTATTGTAGACACTAAATCATGCACTTGTGTACATTTCTAGGTCATAATCACATATCACTATTCATATGATTCATAAGTGATAAAAATAGTAAATAACATCTATCTTTGATTTCTTTATTCATTTTCTTGCTTTCTCTCGTGGTCTTGCACACCCCACTAGCTAGTATGACTTTCACCGTTTTATCTTTCTTGGTGTGGACACTAAAGCACCCAACCAAAATGACATTTCCTAGGTGTCATCGTCCCCTCTGGTCACCTAGACCTCAGATCTTTCTCGATCCTGTTGGGCCTCTTTTATCTTTTGGGCCTCTTGTTTTTTTGGTGTTCTACGTTTTAGATGTTAATTACACAAGTCAAAGAAAGGAATAATATAAATAGAAAGTTATGTGACCGAGAAGAAAGGACCCACTCTAAGAATCTATTATTATCACCTAACATCAGACCTAAAGGAATTTTAAGATCATCAAAGCATCCATCTATCTCGCATTCAAGGGACAAGGGAATGCATTTTCTCCACACACTTCATATGAGGAGAAGTTCATTTTGAAATCCACACATCAATTTACATTTCTACACCTAGATATCGATCGTTATTTAGTGCATATTACACAAGATATTCCTCGGGCACAACTCTACACACACGCACACAATATATTCCTCTTACACAAGATTAATATTTAGTGCATCTTAAACAAGATATTCCTATAGGCACCTCAACCTCTTTGTATATTTCTCATCCCTTTTCGGCCTCTTTTTTTCTTTAGGGCCTCTTTTTTTTTTGTGCTCGACTTTTTAGATGTTAATTACACAATTAAAAGAAGGGAATAATATAAATAAAAAGTTATGTGACCATAAGAAAGGACCAAGCTCTAAGTATCTATTATTATCACCTAAGGTTACATCCAAAGACATTTTAAGAGCATCAAAGGATCCGTATATCTTGATTGAAGGGACAAGGGAATGCATTTTCTCCACACAATTCATACTAAGAGAATTTCATTTTGAAATCCACACATCAATTTACATTGCTACACCTAGCTATTGATTGTTATTCAAAGGCATCTTACAAAATATATTCCTCAAGAACAACTCTACACACACGCACGAGATAACTACATAGAGTCCGAGATGTACTACAATACTTGATCATAAGATAATTTTGTCATGTGACCATTGGGGTTATTCTCAATCCCCATTTGTATATTTCTCTTTCTAGGATTTGATGTGTTTTGGGATTTGGTAGGAGGAATTTGTTTTTTAGGTTACAAGAAAACTTGAGGGTCTTCCACCACATACAGTGATCAATAACAATCATTAGAAAACATCTTACAACACAATAAAATTTTTTTCTAAGGTTCTGCGTAGTCATAGGTGCATAAAAATGTATTTAGTGCCCGATTAAGCTAATTGTGAATTATGTGCCTAATCTAATTGTTTTTGCAACAAAAATGAATAAGAAATTAACTAGAGAAATTAACCCAATAAAACTAAGAAAAATATATGAAACCCTTAGTACAAAGAAGAGGTAAGATGACTTAATTATTTTGCAATAAAATATTGATTGTACCAAAGTGCCGACTAGATGAAAAAATAGGTAGAAGCATCACACATAACCCCGAAAAGTGTGTGAGATGATAATAGGTAGGTGCCTTCAAAAATGCTCACAAAACCTCCTCTATGTTGTTGCAAGGTATTCACTATTATTATCCTTTGGTCATTATTAGATCGCGTGATGATTTCTGGAGTTTTTCAAACATCTAATAAAAATGACCTAAAAACGTCAAAGAGACATCAAATTCTTAAAATAAAAGATGCAAAATAAGTGATTGGACTATCCTTAGTTGTCACAATGTTGATCTTATGATCGAGAACTGCACCACATCTCAAACCCATTTTTTTGTGTGTGTGTGGAATCATTCCTAGGTGGCACTTATGCGTGTCACACTTTATAGAAAAAAACGTAAGTTGTATACAAAGAAATGTGAAAGTTGTGTGCATCAAATAGACTGAAATTCCTTCATGTTAATTGTATGCACAATAACCAGCCCTTATTTCCTTAGATGGTGTTGGATTGATACAATAGAGCTCTTATATGCTTGATGGATGTAACCCGAGGTGGTCATAGCAAGTGCTTGAATTTATATGACCATTCGATGGTACAAAAGTTTTAAATGTGTCATGGCCATTAGTAGGAGTAGTTACTTTGACAAAAGTTATTCATTGGAGCTTATATTTGATTCAATACACTGAAGAAGCCTTGGTAGGAGAAGTGTGTGAACTCATTTTGAGAGGTGGTCAGATAGTTTTACTTGGTAATGTCAAAGATGACCTAAGAGGAGGAGGAGTAACAATGATTTTGAGAGGAGGTAGCTTAGGAGGTTCTTGAATTATTGTATAAGGAAACCGAGTAATGATGACAAAATGCTCATTAGACATAGATGAATCATATTTAGAACCCAATGAGATTTATCATTTGGAGATTGGCATCTATTAGAATATTTTGCATCGAATGAGAGAAAACCCGAATGTGCAAGGTTTTGATACATCATTTTAAAGCATAACAATCATTGACATTATGTCCATTGATTTAATGATAGTTGCAATATAGATGACATTGATATTTTACAAGACGATAAGGAGGATAACAATGAGTAGCTAAAAATCTAATCAATTGATGAGTGAGGAGTTGTGGAAGAATATCTTGTTGATTAGTATTTAGATTAAACTTTAGAGGTGTGGAGAGTAATAAGACTTGGGATTCACTAATATGAGCACATTTAGAAGACATATAATTTGAATGAGAAGAATAACTAGTGTGAGACTGATAAGTTCCATTAAGATTTTGGATTTCAAATTTTAGAGATGTAATTGTGGATTCTAGAGCCCGCATGACTTGTCTTGAAATAAAGAATGAAGATCCTAAATAGATTTGCAAATAGATTGAATAGAATTAAAACCAAGAGATTCAATAAAAATATGATTTAAGATAGCATTGAATTGAGCAAGTAGCATGTTGATAGGAAGATACATAGTGTCTAGGGATTTCGGAGATCATCTTTACAAGATTGGGGCATTTGATGAAATTTAATCAAGGAGACTTGAGAAAGTGAATGCACCATGAGAGAAAAAATATGAGGATAAAATAATTTTCAAATGAGTTGGGTTCACCAAAATGATTAAGGTAAATGTAAATTATGTGCCTAATCTGATTGCTATTGCAGTAGTAAATGAATTAAAAATTAAGTAGAGATATTAACCAAAGAAAAATAAGAAAATATATATGAAACCCTAATTGCAAAGAAGAGGTAAGATTACTTAGATGTTTCATAATAAAATATTGACTATACCGAAGTGCTTACGGATGAATAGAGAGGAGAAACATCACAAAAATCTCAAAAAAATGTGAAAGATGATGATATGCTAAGACTCGGGCACCTAGAGAGGGACAAAGTGGCACTGTGGATGCCCTAGGCCTATTTTTGGGCACTTGTGTCTCACCGAAATACTAAGAAAATCTCCTTTGGGTAGTCACGAGGTATTTTTTATTGTTCACCTTTAGTCACTATGAGATTGTACAATGATCACCGAGTCATTGGAAACTGTAATGAAATAATGACTGCAAAACCCTCAAAGAGACATAAAATCCTAAGAACTAAAGATGCAACATGAGGGGTAGGAATTTCCTTAGCTTTAACAATGTTGATCTTACAAATGATTGTTGCACTAAGTCTTAGACCCAATGCAGTTCTATGTGTGTGTGGAATCATTCCCTAGTGGCTCTTGTGCATGTTACACTTGATAACGAGAAAATATGTTAGATGTAAATATAAGTAATAGATGTGTACATGGATAAGAATGAACTTCTCCTCCTACAAACTATTTCTAGAGTAAGCAACCCTTGTGTCCTTGAGATGGTATTTTATGGATAGAATACAGTTCTTAGATGTTTGATGGATGCAACCTTAGGTGGTGATAGCTAGTGCTTAGTGTCTAGTGCTTTATTAAGGTCACGTAAATTTATATTTATATGATTCCCTTTCTTTAATTTTGTAATTAACCCCAAAAAGGACAACTACCAAAAAGATAATATGCTCAAATGGATAGAAAGAAAACCCAAGATGTGAATAAACTACGAAGGGATCAGGGGCACCTAAAGGGATGAGGGAACTTAGCACTTATATCTTAGATAGGTTTTTGGTCCAGGATGATAAAATCAAGTATGAAAAGGAAGACTAAGAAAGTAAGGGTGTAAGACCAAAAGTGGCAACAAAAAAATGTGGTGAAAGACATGGGTTTCATAGTATTTATCTTACTTAAGAATCATTTGAATAGTAGTATTCCATTAGGACTACATAATTACCCAAAGTGCGTGATTTTGTGCCTACAAAGTGCCTAAATTCCCCATGACCCACCCTAACTTCCTTAGTCTCAAAATAGTTGATAGTTTTTAAGTTTTCTCGGGCTCGATTGTAATAGTCTTTCCTCCCGTTCTATCAATTTTCAAGCTCACCATCACTAAGGATTTATTACTAGTAATCAACTAAGTATATTATTCCCTCTCTTGTACCTAGGATTTTACATTTATCTATCTTATTGCTTAGGTTAGATATGTACTTTATTTCTTAATATTAAGTTATGACTGCAATTAGAATTTTACAAATTTGAATATTTGTTAAATCATTTGGTGAACCCGTCTCATTCAAACACTCTTGATTCCTCATATTATTATTTCTCTCATTTCATTATGATCCTCTCATCATGGATGTCTCCATCCATGCCTTTTTACAAGATCATCCTGATTGTATCAATAAACTTAGGTCTTATCTAGCTAACACTTATATTCATCCTCATACCTCACCTAAGTATGTGTATCATAAGTTTACTTCCATCTTTATCTCTCAATGAAGATCACATTACTTTCACATCATATGAGTTATCTTCTGAAGCCATGTTAGAGGTTGATCCCCCTCTATATTAAGTTTTGTATCAATAATGTAGCGGTTAAGCATGAATTTTTATATAATGGCTCTCAGGGCTCAATATTTGAAATATTGCATTCCTCTAGTAATTGGGTACTTATGAAGCATCTTTAGCTCCTTCATCGCTTTCTATTCATTTATTTCAAAATATCCCCAACCATGTGTTACGTACTATCACCCTCCCTGTTATTTTCATGCCATGTACGCTACCCATTCTATGCCATGTAATACACAACAATATTAATTATAATATTATTCTTCGGATGCGATGGATCCTTACCATGCATGCAGTTCCTTCCACCTTCATACATGGCTTAAATTACTTTATCAAGGAGTTATTTATTATGTTCTAACAGATCCATCTGTTATTTTATTCCACATCTTGCAAAAATCAAACCATTCACATGTGTGATGAATAAAGACACTAAGTTTTTCTAGAACGATCACTTTCAAAGATCATTTAACGCTATTAAATAGTACCTCTAAAATCCTCTTATCTTCATACCTCCCATGGATGAGATAATTTTCTTGTTATACATTTCGCCACATTTCATGCTCCAGATCCATTCTAGCATAACATGATGATTCTCAACATGAGTAGGTTTTTTATTACATTATTTGGACTTTACTCTCATATTAATGTAACTACAGCTTACATCAAAAATTATGCCTTGGACTAGTATTTGTGGAAAAAAATTGTGACACTACCTTCTTAATAATGAGGTTCATATAATCACTAAGGTAGATCCTCTACGCTATATATTATCCCATATAAATCTCTCAGACGCCTAACATGATGAGTCATGTTACTTACATGAGTTTGATTTCAAATTCATTCCATAAAAATTGATCAAAGGCCAAGTTATTGTTGATCAACTAGCTAAGGCACGTCTTCCAAATGCATCACATATTTGTGATTCTTTTCAAGATGATTTCACTGCTTACACCATTGACACTAACACATAGAGCATGTATTTTGATGGGTCTCGTTGCCACTCTAGCGCTTAGGGTAGGGATAGTCTTTATTACGCATATGGTGATCAATTCCCCTTTGCATATCGCTTAGGATTTTCATGCACCAATAATATTTTTATGTATGAATCCTTTATCCTTAACCTCACCACAACTCAAGTAGCTTCTCATTCAAAATATAGGCATATACAATGATTCAAAACTAATTATTAATCAAGTTAATGATAAGTATCACATGAAAGAGGAACATCTAGTACCATATAATAATCTTGTTAATGATATTTTAACTACATTCAAATCTTACTCTCTCTCCACCATACCCCTGTAAAGATAATCGTCATGCAAAATCTATGCCTAGTGTAACATCACTTATCCCTCAAGATATCACTAATGAGAAGGCCATGTTGTGGTAAGGGCACAAATATGGGGGCTAAAAGGGGGTCTTAATGGGATGCTTTTTTCTAAAAAATAAAAATCTTCAACTTGTACGAGTTATTTCAAATAATTGCACTCAAAATTGTAAGATGTTGTACGAAGATGATTCATATAATTTTTAGTCTAGTTTCTATGCTCCTAGATTTTTTTTTGTAAAAGGTTAGTTTAAGTGGGTAAACTAACTAAAATACCAACAGATGCTACAAATTTTTTCAAAAATATAGTAGATAGTATTTTGTTCCCCCATAAATTTTTGAGCACTATTTCATATTTTGGAAAACACTTTAGTTAAAATATATCTAGGAGTGTCTAGTTTGTGCTAGAATTTTTTTACATTATTTTAGCGAGTTTTTAAAATTATTTTTCTAGGAATTTTTTTGAAATTTTGAAAAATAACAGAGTCTCGATAGTGCCCTCCCTAACTACCTCAAAAATATCAATTTTTTTAATATGTATAGAGTTAGTCCTAGTTTGTTCTAGAAATTATATATTTAATTTCAATAAGTCATAAAATATATACATGATAAAAGATATACGTCTATCAATTCAAAAAAATATCTACAAAAAGGCATAGTTAGAAAATAATTAATATGAATCTTATATTAGTCAAAAAAATTGAAAAATTAAATTATTAGAAAGAAGAAAGTTTTCTCAACGTCGTAGGCATATTTTTATTAAATGTATCGATTATTTTAGTGTGATTTATATTGGCAATAGTCATTTTACCAATTTTCTACAAAAACACGTTGTTTGCTATGTTTTAAAGGTCCATGTCTTAAGCTTAGGGATTCAAACTGGATCCAAGCCTAGAGGCATACCATGGAAATTTGGAAAAGGTAAAATAAGTACACATCATAATGCATAAGCATTTTGATTTCTATATATTTAATGGTCCCCCAACATCCTTTTCATCTCTTTCATGATATTTTTATCTCCTTTTTATCTCATCTATAGATTCATGTACATTCTTACATGAATTTTGAGCATTTGAACTTGTCCCCTACCCCACTAGGTTAATTTTTGTAATCATGGACGATATAAAGCGAGCCAAGGATAAAAGGAAATTCAATAACAAGAAACCAGAGAAATTGGAACTAATGTTAATAAAGAAAGTGAAATTAATACAAATAATATGTGTAGGAAATGTACATCTACTATATAAAATTTACCTAATGTTTTAGAGAATGAGGATAAAATACATAATGAAATATAGAGAATAGTGATTTTTTCAATAAATATTGATAATGAATTAAATGATAATTTTGGTATGGATGAAGAAATTTATATGAATCCAAATGTTGAAACTTTACACGACAATCCAAATGTTGAACCTTTACCTCGGAGAATCCAAATGTTAATCCTTAAATTTACATTTAAACATTGAATGAAGAAATTAAGCTTGTTAATGAATCTTCACCTCACGAGAACATATCCTTCCATTTTATGAATAAAACAAATTCACTTAATTGAAATTGATGAAAGCATTATAAAACCAATGTCTAACAAAATGTATGAAAGAAATGCAAGAAGGGAATCAAGGGGAATTTGAGATAATTAGTTTGATAATTTAAAAGATACAAAAATATGTCAATTATTTGTTACACTTATGAAAATAATTAAGATGATACTTACAATTAAGACCCCATGGTTAAGAACATCTAATGTTGGTGATCAAAATGCATCAATTGTTGAAAATATACATAAAGCATACAAAACTATAGGCGTCAAACATATACACAAAAGATAGTAATGATACATGGCGTGAACTTACTAATTGTATATTAAGTGATAAAATATTTAATAACCACTTAATTAGAAAAACAAGAAGAAATTCGAAGGTAAATAGAAAAACACTAATTAAAGTAGTGGGGAGACACAATAGTCTTGAGGATCACAATAACACTAACTATTGGGAATTCTCTAATAGACTCCCATGGAAATAATATAAAATGAATGATATTTTAAAATAATTACTTGTAAATTTTTGGAATGATAACACAAGGCTATCACCGAATATAAGAGATAGAGTAAAAATAAGAATAGGTTCACGTAATTGTGACTCGTGTGCAAAAAAATTCTTGGATATGACTCAAACATAATTGTTCTTTAAGTTTAAGAATGAAAATCAAGAAATTAACATTGGCCAAATATTTTTGAAATAAAACAACCCTTTTGTTGGAAAATCAATCACTCACATACCACTTATTGTTGTAGGCATCATGTTGATTCTTCAATGCATTATGATGTTTTTTGTCAAATTTGTTGGGTTTTGCAAAATGAAATCATGGTGTAGGATTGTGGATTAAATGTCCCGCTAAAATTTGCAAGGGAATTTATTCCTAAGATATTTTGTGAGAAATCAACTTGACAATTGTTTTTATAACGAAGCATGTTTGGATGGAACGTCAACGCATGTGGTGGCTTGCAAAAATTTAAAAGTTGTATCCTTGAGGAGAGTGCATGATTAAATTAGAAAATAATTAGTTTGTTTCAAAAAATATAAATAAGTGGAATATCAATTAAAATATGGAAAATAATCTAAGAGGTGTGAGATTGTTATAGAAAATTTACTGGATCAGAATATATGGTCAAATTCAAAGAGGAAGTTACGTATTAGTATGCAAACACATATATATAGAGCTCAATGGTTGGATGAAAAATTCAAGTAAAAAAGGAGATAGTACCACTTGGTACTATTTTTCAATATTTGAATTTGCGGTGAATTACATATTACAACCACAAATGGAGGTTTAATATAAATACTATAACTCAAGACAAGATGTTATTTCTATGCATCTAGCATTCATGTGCTCTCGGAAAGAATTGAGAAAGATTGAAAAATATTAAGAGAGTATCATTCTACATCAGCGATGATCCAAAACATTCTCGAGAATATGTGCAAGGGTATTTCTAGGTGTTTGATGTGAACTTGAATTAGAGAAACATTTTTATAGTCAACATTACAATTGGTCGGACATTTGGACATCAAAATTAAAGAATTCATAGATATTTTATTGGCTAAGAAAGATACAAAAAGAAATAGTTGTACAACATATATGGAGAATTATTGATGTAGGACATGGGAAAGGAGAGAATTACCATGTAGGAGATTTTGTGAAAAGAGCACTTGCAAGAGAAGAGTTAAAGTTCAAGGATGGTGCTAAATTTACGGGTGCACAACACATTGTTGATTAGTTTGGCAAGAACATGGGCCATGAATCTCAAAAGAGTTCAATGGCTCAAAGATATTTTGGTTGATAGAGGAACAACATTTGGAAAAATATGAAGATTGTATGATAATTACATGATGAAGTTATTGTTATCATCGAATCACACACCACTGTACATATACTTGAATGCACAAAGTGTGATTGGATAACATGGGTACTACCTCCAAGTTGTGGAACTTGCTACTTGAGATAGACCTCCGGAGAAAGCTGGTTCTTGCTCCTAAACTACTGCCTACAATCTACTCTAATGCGGGATAAGCTAATTGCTCTAATCTAAATTTCGAGGGACGAGAGAGAATGCATAAAAATGAAATCCTACGCTAAAGCGGTGATACACTAGAAAAGGAGGGTGTGAGAGTAATCTCCAAATGTGTGAAATACGAGAGGCAAAGTGCACACTAGAAGAGGTGATGACAGTTCACCATAATCTAGTAAAATGCATTCACAACAATATTCCAAGCATACACAATGTTAATGAATCCCTACAAGAACAAAATAAATAGACACAATATTCTTATAGAAAGATCAAAGGGGCAAGAAGAATGCAAGAAAACACACGTGAGGAAGATACATCCATAATCGGTATTTTATTGCTTCATGATACGCATACCGATTCAATCTATTACAAGATAAGGGCCTGGATCACCATGCAAGGAGTCCACTACAAAGGCCTGCAACACACCAAGCTTCACAAAGCAATATTGGTAGAGCTTTTCTACCCCAAAACTCCCTCTTTTACAATGAGCCCAACACTCCAATTTATAGAAAAATGAGAAGCAAAAGAGAAGGGAAAATAGAAATCCCGAAATCTGTCCTTCAACCACCTGTAAGAGGCATTAAATTGAGTGAAATGATTGTACATTACTTGCAAAAGGATCCCCATACTGTCCCATGTGCTGCAGAAGAGAAAGAATGATGACCATGCCTCTTAATTGCACTCCCAGCTACCAAATAAAAAAACACTTTCGAACTCGGCCACGTTTACTTAAAAACTCAATAAATTTCTGATCAAATATGGAATCTCTTGATTTCTGTGCATCGGGCTCGAAACAAGATTCCAACGGTACAATTTTGTGCAATTTCATTGAGAAATGCAAAAGTTATGGCCTTCGAGTGCGGGCAGCTATTTTGGGGTTTGCCGGCGTTTTCCTGTCATTTGACGGGAATGAGCATTGACTGACTGGAGCTGAATATGTTTCTCTTATTTAAATATAAATCCAGTTTTTTTGGCATAGAGGACGTCGTGCTCATTCCAGAAAGTCCAATTTTGTGAAAATCGGAGCTCGGAGTCAAAAGTTATGGCCGTTTGAAGTTTCACGGGCCAAACGTTGACTTTTCTTCTCTTGCCTTGGCCGCTTCGGCTTTTCACGCCCCACGTGTCCCTTTGTCCCATTTGTCCCAAATCCCTGCGTGGGAAAAATTCTTCTGAACCACCTGAAATGGGCTTCCATGTCCCTTTTACTGCCGGTGACACGTGGCGTGATCTCGATTGGCTTTTGGCTCCTTGACTATCCGCGCCCCACGCGTCCCTTTGTCCCAAAAGCTTCCGGACTATTTGTTCTCATTTCGGCTGAACCGCCCGGTTCACGTACTCACGGCCCGAGATGTCCCATTTTCTTTCGGACCGTCTTGACTCATTTCGGCTGATCCGGCCGGTTCGTGTGCTTAATTGTCCCGGATACGCCCCGGATCGCTTTAAGCGATTAGTCAATTTTTCCATTTTTGACGTTCGGATTTCCGCGTCCGCGGCGTCCCTTTGTCCCATTTGTCCCAAATGCTGCACAAGCGGACCGCTGGTGGCCTTTCAGGCCGGTTCACGCCCTTTTGTCCCAAGTGTCCCAAATTTGCATGAGGACTAGGACTTAGCCATTTTCGTGATTTTCTGGCCCGAGCTTGTTTTTGCAAATTTTTTCACATTTTCTCAGAACTTGCTCTCTTCTACTTGGACAGGGGAGTTAGAAAAATATGAGGGGACCCTAGAAACATGAAATTTTTTCCCTGACTCAATCTATTTTCCTGGGACCAAATAATTTGATGCATGTTATCAAAATTACCTTGAGGGTGAATTTTGGATAACAATTTTAGCGACTCATTGGGGTCTGCTGAGGATGAAGAACACAACTGAAGTAGCAATCCATTGGGCATGGAGTCTATCGATAACCTCTCGTGTTGATCTAAAATTTGAGAACCTGCGTGCTTGAGCCATTGAATCATTCGTTGAGCTGGTTTTCTCATGGCTGCAAATTCTTTTCCAAGAGCTTGATGGCTCGCAAACATGCACATCATAAGTGATAGGACATGTGAAGCACTTATGGAAATAGAAACTACTCTAACTTTAATAGTAACACAATGTGCATGAGCACTTAGAGGAATGGAAAATCTAAATTAATATTTACAAGGGTGAGAAGCTTTCTTTCTAGTACTTAGCGATTTTGAGATAGATCCCATTGACCAAGTGGATCTGCGATTCTTCACCATCCAACTTAGCTATCGGAAAGCATTGTTTTTACCTTTGCATTCGATTATCATGGAGGACACTCGGATGGAATCAAACTTGGAGTGCTTTCTTGGTTTTGCACGATCAACATCCCACTTGATACCAAATCTCAAATTTGTAATATACGGCCTTAGCTTTCTTGTCAAAACTCTTTTTGACCAATGCTTTATCCTTTTCATGGTCTGCATTGCATGCTCTCTGGTCTCTTCTAATTCCATCGCTCTGCATAAACCGATTTCCATAGGTTCAAACTCAGCCAGCTCCAACTATTTCATGAGTTCCAGTGTTGGCAACTCAAGTGATATAGGTAGAACTGCTTCTTTCCCGTACACAAGCTTGTATGGAGAGCTTCCTGTAGATCTCTTGGGCGTGATCCTATCAGCCCATAGAGCTGATTTGAGCTTTGCATGCCAAGTTCTTTGATTTTCATCTAGAGTCCTCCGATGATTCTTAGTAGGTTCTTGTTCGTAGACTCGGCTTGGCCATTTCCTTGAGGGTAATAGTTCGATGAAGTGCCTTGAGATACACATAGTTCTTGACAGCCCATTCGGTGATCTTTGTGCCAAGGAATGCCAATGCATTCTCGATATGATAGTGGCGGGGGGCAAACCCTCGTGACTATCCCTTCATAGAAATATAAGATATTAGATTCATTTGCCTCCTTGAGTGCCACCCCGCCATGGTCCACTTGGTGAAATAATCATTCTTTGTAAGTATCCACTTGTGGCCACGACTTGAATTGGGATTAATAACCCCAATGAAGTCCAATCCCCATTGCATGAATGGCTGATTTATCCTAGAAATTGGACGAAGGGGTAGTGTTGCTAACCTTTCTATTTTTTTCCTGTGAAGAATGCACATTTCCTGCATTTCTTGACCCATGAATAGCAATCGTTGAACACAAGTGGGCCAATAGTAACCAGCTTTCATGATTTTAAGAGTGTCACTCGTGGAGCAAAGTGGCCTCTGCTTCCCCCTCATGGAACTCGTGGTAAGATCTTCTCAACTTGATATGTTCCATGCATCTTAATAGAGCACCATTGATGTCCTTCTTGAATAAAACTCTGTCCAACAAGCACATATGGAATGGCTTGTAATGGACGTATCTCCTCTTTGCTCTGCTCACTACGGGGGCATGGTGTCCCTGTTTGGAGGTAATGCACAAGGTCTTGAGTCCAACATGGGATGGGTGCATTATCAGCTAGTTGTTCTTGATCATTCCAGTAGTGCAAGACAACATCCTCTTCACTTTTTGGCTCTAAATCGATTGTTTGGAGGCGAGCTGCTCACTAATTTGAACAAGCCTTTGCCACGAACTAGCTTGGTCACTTTGATTTCAATATCATATTCCATTCCTTAAGTGATCCAACCTGCTCTCTTCTCATTTAAATCCTTGTTTAGGAGGAAGTCCTTGGGCTTCTGACATGAGACACCAGGTTGAATCTTATTGTTTGAGACCAAGTGTCCGAACTTCTTAAGCTCCGATGACAAGCAAGGACATGCTTTTCGATGAAAGAATACTTTATTTCGTAATCTTCCAAGGTTGGACTGAAGAATGCTATGAGGCTGTTCTAAACCTTCTCTATTATTTGTCAATCAAGATAGGAGATTGTGTACGATTCTCCAAATGCATACAACATGAAGTTCTTCGAGAAATCTGGGTTGATAAGAGTTGGAGCTTGTGATATTGCATTCTTGATGTTTTCAAAACTCTCTTTGCCTTCTCTGTCCATTTGAATGCGAGACTCTTCTTCAACATCATTGTTAGAGGTTTTTCACAAGAGTGGAAAAATTAGTTACAAATCTACGGACAAAGTTTATCCTTCCTAAGAAGCTTTGGAAAGATTTCTTGTGGTGTGGCAATGGAAGCATTCGGATGGCTTACAACCCTTTCGGGATCAATTGTTAGCCCTTCCCCTATGCTAGACAATATGGCCCAACATTTTGCCTTCGTGTAAGAATACACACTTCTTTGGATTGATGACACTCCAAACCTTCTACACCTCGAAAAACTTTCTCGAGGTGAAAGAGATTTCGATGCATTCTTTGAGAAGCTCCTACAGTGATATCATCTAGGTATACCAAGCACTATCTTGTTGATTAAGTCTTTGAACGCCATATCCATAGCTCGCTTGAAATGTTGAGGCATTTAGTTTCAAATGGCATCTTCTTGTAAGCATATGTGTCCCATTTTGTAGTGAAGGCCGTTTTGAATTGGTCTTATTCCATCACTATTATCTAAATATATCGAATATCCATCTAGCTGTGAAAACCTTCTCACGAACCAGCTTCAACCTGCAATATTTGTTCCATTGATGGAAGCCTTTGTGATAATGATCTTTTGAGTGATTTCTATTTAGATCGCGAAAGTCACACACAATCTTATTTCTCCATTTCTCTTTTTCTTATGGCACCAAGTTTCTGCAGGACCCAACTTGAGTGTTTGATGGGAAAGATGATACTCATCTCAATGAGCTTGCTTAACTCTTTTCTCTTGAGAGGTTTGTTGGTTTTCAAATAG
The DNA here is from genome assembly GCA_018340775.1 of Taxus wallichiana var. yunnanensis. Classification (NCBI taxonomy): domain Eukaryota; kingdom Viridiplantae; phylum Streptophyta; class Pinopsida; order Cupressales; family Taxaceae; genus Taxus; species Taxus wallichiana. The sequence goes on along the minus strand of CM031234.1, from coordinate 722,053,359 downwards.
GACTTTTTATAAGAACAACAGTCGGAGGGACAAGAAGTCCCTCCTCTTTAATGGGAGAGGTTCCCTTATTGAGACACAAACTTATTTACAAATATACTGAGAATGTCATTTTATGGTTGAACTTGGATACCACGAAAATGTTTTCCACAAAGATCATCGATTCTGAGGAATTTGAGGAAGGAAAGAGGGTGCGAAGATAAGCGAGAATAGCAACGTTTGGAATTGTAGATAGCAGAATAATTCTTTACGAGTGCGAAGTTGCGGGAATTTGGAACAAGATTATTTGTATTAAGCTGAATAAGATCAAAGACACAAAGTTCTAAACGACCTTCTTGATTCATTAATCAAAGACACAAAGTTCTTTCTTGGTAAATGCTGAGATCACTGTATTTGCAAAGCAATCATCAAGACTAACGAATTAGGTACAAAATAATCTTCACAATACTAAAGGAAAATACGAGAGATACGAGAGATTCGAGATAGAGAATGAAAAGAAAAGCCCTTTTGTATTGATACGTTCAAGATCTATTTACAATTTCGAGAGTATGCCAAGTTCTTCCTCCTCTTTCAAAATGGCGTGAAAGGCCATTATATAGCTTACAAGTCGGTTACGATTTGTAACCGTTTCTTTTAAATAAAGAATAGTTAAGTATTGCCGGTTGCAATACCTTAACTAATTACAACGAATACGAAAAGAAAGGAAAGAAGAGGAAAGAAGAGAGAAGGAGACAGGTGGCCGGCTACTGGGAGGGACCCACTGTCTTCAGAATCCGCTGCCTGAACTTCTTCAATGACTCAGCTATATCTCTGCCACGAGGGACCGATGTGTTAGTTGCGAGGGCTGAGTCCAAAATCCCAGGCATTTCTCCATCTCTTTATCAAACTCGACGTGAGTATGATAGTCTTTGTTTGCTTCTTCGATGGCAGACTGGAGAGAACAAATTTCCTTTATCTTGTCTTTAGAGATGGAGTCTTCCTTGAAAAGATTATCTTTGACAAAAGCTCTGGCCGAGCTTTGATTTCTTGGAGGGACGAGGAATGCGGAGTTCTCATCCTGAAGATGACAATGCATATCTTTGAAAGTAGCATTTGCCAAGCGTCTTGAAAGCTTCTCCTTTTGCCGGCTATTCTTCATTTCTCCTACACCTCTTCCAGACTTTGATTTTCCACTCTACTGCTGTAGACCCGGGATTTTGATAGATTATCTTGGCATCATCGAAAATCTTACTGTGAGTAAGATGTTCTCATCTGCTTTTTGTCCCATGAGGCGAAGGTCTACAATGCAACCTGCCCCAAAGTTTAAGCTCCTTATTCATAACTTCAATGGTAGAGGATAGTTTATGTTGCAACTTGTCTACCTTTCCATGTAGCTTAAAAGCTTCGTCGATGAAGTTTAGCCCCGGCAACAAGCATGTCATCCACCATGGCTTCGATAGCTCTACCATAGGCAGAATACTTGTGCATATCTTTAATTTCTTGCACTTCATCTTGGCTTAGAATTACGGGAGGGGTAGAGAAGTCAAGGAGTGGGGTCTAAAACTTTGTCCTTAGACAAGAGTGACTTGATAAAACTTCGTGAGAACTTGGGATTGTTCTTCCACATTGATCAATCGTCTGCTGCCCTTTCTCTACCCTTCCAATGACTCTGGGGACTGTTTCCTGGAGGTTATGAATCTCACCTTCAGGAGTAGACTCTCCCATAGGGATCCTTGAAAGTTCCAAGTCGGATGTCAGCAACTCGATTCTGATTTGTCTCATCTTGTGGGCTTAGCAATCTCCGAGAATTGCTGACCTCGAGCATCGACACAATCACGGAAGTAGTTACGGCTTTCTTGGCACGAGAAGGAGTGGTGCCCAACAAGGCTGCTACAGCATCAAAATTTGGTCCCAAGCTTTGAGAGGAGGATTTTCTCTTCCTTTTATCAACCAGAGGTTGCACCCAAGCAAAAGAGGAAGAAGAATCTGCACGGGGAGAAGCAAGGGGACCAAGAGACGAGGAGCTCATGACACTCAAGTCATGCGTGGTTGTTGACTCAAGCTGAGATGTTGGCGAGAACACTTTGGAGGTAATGGCGCGAGAAGAATCGATAGTACTGGAAGTTCGGTGCTCTGGACTTCTTTATCTTTATTTTTGGATTTTCGGGGAACACTTGTAGGAATTGGCACCTCACTTGTCTTCACTTTCTTGAGAACGATGATGTTCTCGCCCCATAGGCAACTCTGCTGTTTTCTTGGAGGGTCATCCTCTGCGGGCTCCTTCTTTACCTCTTTGAGTTTCTTCTTGTATACAGGTAGATGGAGAAGGAGTAGATCCTACAAGTCCCCGAGCTATTGAGGCGGGAGGGGTTTTCTTTGGTGTCCCAGGACTCTGGGCTGATGCTTCCCTTATGGGTGTCGAATCATCTTTGGAGCTGGATTCTCACGAGTGCCTCTTGAATTCTCGGATCTTCTTACTTGAACCGGACCTAGTTCGATCAAGGCTGGGGCAATAATCTCAGCCAGATCATCTCTTTCTTTTCTGTTCCAATCCAGGTCCTCCAGAGGGGTGTGCTTAATCACATTTTCGTATTCATATGAATATAGCTCAGAATTGTCATCCTGGAGACCTTCGGGAACTTGAGTACAGGACCGAGTTCTTGGATCGGTGCGAGGAGAACTGCCACAATGCCTTCTTCTGGCTTCAAAATCATCTGCACAGTCGGCCCAGTAGTCTTCTGTATCTGGCCTGTGATGATAGACTATCTTGATGTTCCTTTCAATGAACTTCTTCAAGTCAAAACAGGTTCTTGGCTTGAAGAAATGAACAGTGATAGGGATCAGGGCTCTTTCTACGTTACGAGCATCCCGGGGGCCGTTTTGCATGTGTAGTTTCCCGGAGAGATGGGAAAGTGTAAGCCCAGAAATCTTCTTGTCTCTGCAGCAAGTTACGCATACTGCAACTTGTCTAGTTACTGCATATCTCAATCAAGGCCATTTTGTTGTTGCGAGAACATGGGAAGCGCATGAGAGGAGTATTCTCATAGCCAATGCAACACTTTGATATAAGAGAATTTCTGCCCTGAATGAAATAGGCTCCATATTGTGATATCGGAGTTCATAGCTTCGTCTGAAAACCTCAGCAAAGTGTCACCTTGAGCAATCGACCACGTACATGGTGAAGGCATCATTGACCCTTACGAAATTCCGATTGCTGGTCTCTAGGGTGAAGCTGCGGGCAATAGGCGTACCTTTGGATCGTCTTTGTGTGCATCGATGTAGGAAAAACCAAACCATTGCCATGGACTGCTAGGGTATACATCGGATACGAAGTCATGAAGAACTTCTTGGTTTGTTGCACATTGGATAATTGCTCGGCCAAATTCATGCTTATGATTTCGCCCGATTGATGTTTTGCGTTCCCTCGCACACCATCTGGCGATGAGCGGGCACATCGAGAAATAAAATTCATTGGTTGAGGGCAAACCCATAACCCGAGCAGCAGGATTATAAAATCGACAATTCTTCATTGAAATCCGCTAGGAAGAGGGTTTTGGTTAGGACGAAGCTCCTTTCCTAGGGTTCTTCAACCAAGACCTCGCCACTCGAGCTTTATATTTATCAACTTTGTCTTGGTCGAACATGGCACTGTGCTTGATCGCGAGAGCGACTATGGCATTGTCCATCTCGGAATCCTCGAGCAGCTCAATGGCGCGAGCGTCCCGGCAGCAATGAGCTCCCCGTGTACATTTGTCAAGTCGCTCGAATCGGGGGTCGAAGTGAGCTCCGCATGAAAGTACCGTGTCAGCACACTTTGCCTTTGAGATAGAAACCTCCGTGAAAGCCAAACCGCTATCATTAATCATCGTGCCATCGGCGTAGGGTTTGCATCTGTCATTCTTGACCAAAAATCGCGAAGTCGAGATGACGAGCTTCATTGTCTACGATATTGCTAACAGCGGAGACTCAAGTGGAGAAATTTGCTCCTGTCCACGAAACTTGATCTTCATATTGATAGATTCGGAGCTGCGACCCCGGACTGCGGAAGGAATTTGCAAAGGGAACTAGGTTGCGAGGTTTGAGCAAATGATAGCAAAGAAAGCAATGTGAAAAATGCGAAGGTGGTATGCTTGGTTATATAGCCGTTTGAGGAGCGGAATGAATTTAATGCGCATTGAATACACCACCACCAATTTGAAAGAGCGTCATATTCGGAATGAGCGGGAAAAGCTAAGTGTGAATGACACTTGGTACGCTTGGAACAGGTGAGACGCGAATGCGCGAAACACGCGGCTCGGGCGAAATGGAGAGAGAATGCACAACAGCTTTTGGAACAATTGGGACGAAAATGCGCGAGGCAGTGCGGTTGGGCATTTCGGCATACGAAAATGGAACAGAGCCCATTTGGACTTGGGACTTTGGAGCAGAAAATTCAGAGTACGCTGTGACTAGGAAGCTTCGGCCGAAAAAGAGGAAGCTCGCACTTTTGATTTTGGGATATTTGGGACGAAAATGCGCGAAGTACGCGGTTCGGGAGTTTCGGCCGAAAATGGGAAAGCTCGCACAAAAGTTTTGGGACACTTGGGACAAAAAGTTCCGACGGGCCCGAGAATGGGGCGAGGTTTCGGGATTTCGGCCGATCGGGGAACAACTTGCACTTTCGTACTTGGGACAGGTGGGACAGAAAGTTCCGACAGACCCGAAATACTTACAAAATGACCCAAGATGCGGATTTTCTTGATTTCACGACTTAGGTACCCCAAAGAAAAACACTTAAAGACTCAAAATTTGGAAATTTTACTCCTATCAGAGCGGGAAATTTTGAGAGGGCAACAAGGTTCGATATGAGGATTTCTTGGCCTTTGCTTTTTCTGCTGAGGCTTGGATTACGGATCAACTCAATAGTATGTTGTGCCAACTTTGGATTGAAACCTCTTAAATCTTTGTAAGTCAAGCAAAAACATCTAGGAACTCTTGACAAAGTTGAACAAAATCAGATTTTTCTTGTGGAGTACTTACTTTGCCAATTTGTAATGTCTTGCCTTCTTCCACTAAAATAGGCTCTGAATCTTCACCCTTTACTTAAATGTTCGCTTTCTCTTTCCGTAACTGATCATTCGGGTTGAAGATTGACTCCAAGGTTATGAGGCCTTTTGGTAATTTGTTAGTTCTCAGCTACACCACTTGGTCACCATACTGCTGCTCCAGCTTGTCTTGATTTCTGGCGGAGAACTCAGCTTCTTCTTGTAGGAAATTAACAATTTGCTGATCATTCTCGAAGACTTGCCAACTTGTGTTGTTATCTGGAACAGCTGGTCTCACAACCACTTTGATATGAGGCTGAGTTTTCTCACTTTTGATACTTTCTACAACATCAAACGCAGCCCCAATTGCTGCCAGTCTGTCAGCGGCTTCATTCTTTTTTCTTGGGATGGAAATGATGCTAAAAGCTTCAAAATCTTCAATAAGATCCCATACCCGATTTTTGTAGTTCTTCAACAGATCATTTTTGGCAGCATTTTTTCCTTTGACTTGGTTTATGATCAGCTCACTATCACCAAATACTTGTAAATTCCTGATGCCTTTCTTCCTTGCCCAGTGCAATCCATGAATTAAGGCTTCATACTCAACTGTGTTGTTTGAACATGCAAACTGGAAATGGAAGGCTGAGTAATACCTTATACCTTGCGGTGAAATGAGCATAGCTCCTCCCCGCACCTTGTCTACTCCTTGACCCATCAAAGAACAATTTCCATACTTCATTCATGTCTTTATGATCTGGCTTGGTGATGCTGGGGAGAGGTTGATTCTCTTCATGTAAACAATAGACTCCCAGCTCAGATTCTTCTATTTCTTGATAAGGATCAAAAGCATGCACCTTGCTTGCCCATTCATCAAGAGTCAAATCTAGGATGCTTCCAACCTTGGTGTCAGCTTCATCAGTGCTTGGATAATCTTCTTGATCAAACGCTGAACAGTTGGTATTGATTTGGCTTGGAGTGTAAGGCTCAATATGAAAGTTTGCAATAGGTTCAGATCTGATTGTGGCCTTAGTTCCATACCTTGTTCTAAACAACATGTGTGACCAATCCGCCGAAAGATAGCCTCCAATTTTAGCAGTGAAGTCTCTTGACAAGCACAATGCAAAGAGTGGTGGCAGGTCTATGACTGACACATCTTGTAACACTATTACATTGGGACATGCGTGCAGTGTGAGGCTCAAACCTTTGATTACTCCAACCATTGTCACTGTTGTCCCATCTAATTGCACTACTCCTTTGGATATGACTTCATATTGGAGTCCTAGCTGATCAGCTATTTGCTTGGGCATGACTGAGCTGCTTGCTCCCGAATCGATCATGCAATTATGCACCAACTTATCTCCTATGATCAATGAAACATAAAATGGAGGGGGCTTCAACATTTTACCTTGCAGTCCTCCATGATTTCCTTCAGGCTGGGCAGCATTTGTGAGTACCTCCTCTTGCATCTGGACCTGTTGATTTGAAGTTGACCAGTCTTTCATGGCAGCTTGTAGCAGATCTCTTTGTCCTGGGATAGATAGTGATTCCCACATTGATATGTTTACATTTGTCTTTCTCATCTGATCAATGATGTTGAATGGAGATGAAGTATCCCTCTGCTGTCCCTTGGCCTGCGCATTCATTCCTTGCACATGGGCAGCAGCAGCTGGCATTTGAGTTGGCCTAGGGGCCGTTTTAGGTGCTCCTTGTATGTTTGGAGCTACAGTTTGTCTGCCAGCGGCTTGTGGAGTGGTAGAAGGTTGTGGATTACTCGACGCCAATGGTTGTTCCTCTCCCAAATTTCTCCTCTTTGACCTTGTGTTGGCTGCAACACTTTGAGAGGGTATTTGATTCATACCACAAAAATCTTCAGCCTGCCAATTGACAAGAGTAGTTTCGTTCGGAGATGTTCCTTGCTGAGGTGCCCCTTGCTGCTGGTCTTCTTCGTGGCTGGACTCTTGCGACCCACCAATGGTTTGCACCATTAGAGCCTGATTTAATGCACCGTTAAAGCACATTGATTGGTTATGTGGCTGACTGCATGGGAAACACCAATCATATTCTTGGGCCATGTTATTTTGGACTGGCACCAAAGCTCTGGATGCAGATGCAACATTGGGGTTGTAGGGCTGAAATGGTCTATTGGTAGGAGGCCTTGCTTGATTCTGATTTGCAGCTAGATTGGGTGGTCTTTGAGGTTGATATGGTTGCCTGTTAGGCTGAGCTTGAGGCTGATATGGCCTAGCACTTTGAGCTTGCTGTCTTTTGATAGTAACCAGCTCATTTCCCAAATTTTGCAATTGTTTCATGACCTCTTGGAGTTCGTTTGAAGCACTAGAGGATGAAGTAGAAGTTTCATTTGAACTTTGATTTCTAGGGGTGGGAATAGGAGCTAAGACAGGCGCTTGACTAGTACTTGGGCTCTCTAAACTTGGATATAATGGCATTGGGGGCCTAGGAGCTAGCTTACCAGCTTGAATAAGACAGTTTTCAGCCTAATGGCAATGCTATAAGCAGCAGGTAAGGTTGTGCCTCCCATAGATTGAATTAACATAGAAATATCAGAATTCAAAGCTTTAAGATAGTATAGGAAAGCACCTTCATTGCCTGGCCTAAGCCACTTTGGAATCCTATCGCAAGACCTTTGAAGTCGAAGTTGAAGTCGATCATTTGCTCGTTGGGGCTCTCTTGATAGTTGTCAATTGTTCTAGTAGAGACAAATTGTCTCCTTTTCTCTAAAGCGCTCATGGATAACTATGCATAATCGATTCCAATTTGTGATAGAACCACTTCGAGGCTCTGAACCATTGTAATGCCTTCCCTTTAAACGATGATGCCGGTAGTTTGATGACCACGTTCATTTCATTTATCTCATGGATTACACAAACATTAGCAATGTCTTTGACATGATCACCGGAGTGGTATGATTTTCTCTAGTGAAAAATGGAGTGTTCTTCAATGCTTTGCGGTGGAACCGGATTACGTGCATTGAGGGCAAGTGGGTTGCAAGTGAAATTGACTAAGGGATTTAGTGGTTGTGCCATTTTGATTGGCACGAGAACCCTTGTTGATGTGAGAAAAGGTCTACCAGGTGGAGGTGTAGACAAAGTTCTACTAGGTGGAGACGCAGATCTTTGAGCTCTTCTTCCCCTTCTTTCTCTGCCTGGAGATACGTGTAGATAAACAAACAATCCTTCCTCCCTAGTTCTTGACCGGTCTATATTCTTCTCATATATTTGCCGAGGCTTGGACTACGAAACCAAAGTGGATTATGCCTCTTTTGGAGTCGCCGGATGTGTGATTTTAAAGCTCCTTCAAAGCTAGAACTTACAACAAGTGCACATCAATCTTGTTGCAATGAAAGTGAAGACCTCTAAGGTCCCACAGATGTGCCTGTAATCTGTTATCACCGAATCACAACACCCTTGTACATATACTTGAACGCAGTGTGATTGGATAACATGGGTACTATCTCCAAGTTGTGGAACTTGCTACTTGAGATAGACCTCCGAGAAAGTGGTTCTTGCTCCTAAACTACCTCGCCACAATCTACTCTAATGCGGGATAAGCTAATTTCTCTAATCTAAATTTCAAGGGACTAGGAGAGAGAATGCATAAAAATGAAATCCTATGCTAAAGCGGTGATACACCGAAAAGGAGGGTGTGAGAGTAATCTCCAAATGTGTGAAATACGAGACAAAGTGCACACTCGAAGAGGTGATGACATTCACCATAATCTAGTAAAATGCATTCACAACAATATTCCAAGCATACACAATGTTAATGAATCCCTACAAGAACATAATAAATAGACACAATATTCTTATAGAAAGATCAAAGGGGCAAGAAGAATGCAAGAAAACACAGCAGGGGAAGATACATCCACAAACTGGTATTTTATTGCTTCATGATACGCATATGATTCAATCTATTACAAGATAAGGGCCTGGATCACCATGCAAGGAGTCCACTACAAGGGCCTACAACACACTGGCTTCACAAAGTAATTTTGGCAGAGCTTTGCTACCCAAAAACTCCCTCTTTTACAATGAGCCCAACACTCCAATTTATAGAAAAATGAGAAGGAAAAGAGAAGGGAAAATGGAAATCCCGAAATCTGTCCTTCAACCACCTATAAGAGGTATTAAATTGAGTGAAATGATTGTACATTACTTGCAAAAGGATCCCCATACTGTCCCATGTGTTGCAGCAGAGAAAGAATGATGACCATGCCTCTTAATTGAACTCCCGCCTACCAAATAAAACACCTTTATTACGAACTCGGCCACGTTTACTTAAAAAAATCAATCAATTTCCAATCAAATCTATAATTTCTTGATTTTTTTGCATCGGTCTTGGAACCACAATTCCAACGGTACCAATTTTGTGCAATTTCATTGAGAAATGCAAAAGTTATGGCCTTCTGAGTGCGGGCAGCTATTTTGGGTCTGGCAGGCGTTTTCTGTCATTTGACGGGAATGAGCATTGACTGACTGGAGCCGAAGATGTTTCTTTTATTTAAATATTAATCTAGTTCTTGTGGCATAGAGGACGTCGTGCTCATTCCAGAAAGTCCAATTTTGTGAAAATCGGAGCTCGGAGTCCAAAGTTATGGCCGTTTGAAGTTTCACGGGCCAAACGTTGACTTTTCTTCTCTCGCCTTGGCCGCTTGACTTTTCACGCCCCACGCATCCCTTTGTCCCATTTGTCCCAAATGCTGCGTGGGACAAATTCTTCGAACCATCCGAAATGGGCTTCCATGTCGCTTTTACGCCGGTGACACGTGGCATGATTTGATTGGCTTCGGCTCCTTCGGCTATCGCGCCCCACGCGTCCCTTTGTCCTAAAAGCTTCGGACTATTTTTCTCATTTCGCCGAACCGGCGGTTCGTGTACTCGCGGCCCGGATGTCCCATTTTCTTTCGGACCGTCTTGACTCATTTGGCCGATCCGGCCGGTTCGCAGTACTTTTGTCCCGCAGCGTCCCGGATCTGCTTTGGTAGTTAGACATTTTTTCCATTTTGGCGGATTGATTTCGCATCCCGGCGTCCCTTTGTCCCATTTGTCCCAAATGCTATGTATACTACCCTGGTGGCCTTTCAGCCGGTTCGCGCCCTTTGTCCCAACCTGTCCCAAATGCGATGAGGACTAGGACTTAGCCATTTTTCGTGATTTTTCCTAGCCCGAGCTTGTTTTTGCAAATTTTTTCACATTTTCTCAGAACTTGCTCTCTTCTACTTAGACAGGGGAGTTATAAAAATATGAGGGGACCCTAGAAACATGAATTTTTTTGCCCTGACTCAATCTATTTGCACAGGACCAAAGAATTTGATGCATGTTATCAAAATTACCTTGAGGGTGAATTTTTGATATGATTATATGCACTCATTATATAGTTCAAATGAAGTTCTTGGACTATTTATACTATGTGTATGGCATTTTTTTGTATATCATGCATTGATTTTGGGAGGAATGAATTTGAGTCACATCAATGGATGGACAAATAAACCTATAGACCTCTAATTCCACTTGACACATATCAAGTTCCATGATAATTAAAACTTATAGTTGTCTTCAATTCATATGAAAACATCACTTGACTTTGACCAAGTCTCTAATTTAACCTTAAAAGGTAATGTTGTAAATATCTCTCTCCCAAGTAAATATAGACAAACACAGAAGAATATCGAAATCGAAGAAACTCAAAGCTCGATATTTATTGCGTCACCAATGACCAAGGTGCGGAGTTTGAGGCACATAGCGAGAAGATGTCAACATGGAAAAAGTTGCGCCCTAGTGCAGGTTGGAGGCGCATAGTAGAAGATGTCGACATGGAAAAAGTCACGCCCATGGCGCAGGTTGGAGGCGCACATTAGAAAATGTCGACATGGAAAAATTTACACCCATGGCGCAGGTTGGAGGTGCACATCAGAAAATGTCGACATGGAAAAAGTCATGCCCATGGTGCAGGTTGGAGGCGCACATCAGAAAATGTCGACATGGAAAAAGTTGCGCCCATGGCGCAGGTGGAGGTGCACATTTAAAAATTTCGACACCACATTTAAAGTTCCTATGGCACACTTAAGAGTATGTTGACATGAGGATGGGTGCGCCAAGGTGCACCTTTAGGAGGTGCAACATTTTGCTGACACCGACACTGGAACTAATGAGAAAGCAAACCACGATGCAAATATTCAAATAGCCATAACTTTTCACAGGGAGCTTAGATTCACGCAAGGTTGGAATTTTCGGAAAGCTTACAAGGTTGGATATCTTTAATTGGGTGAGAAAAAGTTCTTCAAAAATTCAAAATACAGTTTCTCCATTTTTTGGGTTTGCTAGGGTTCTCACCTACCGCCATAATGAGATGAATTAAATACAACTTGGAGGTGGTTGGGGTAGATTTGGAATTCCTCTCTCTTCCCTCTCTCATTCTTCCTATAAATTGTAAGGAGGGGCTTCTTTATAAAGGTTTGACATTCTTGTTTTTCCCCTCCCTTCTTCTCTTTGGTAGGTGAATTTGTGGAGTTCAAACCTCCCATCTAAAACTGTAATGCAACTTTGCCTCTTGGCATTTTGTAGTGTATTGTATCAATCTTTGGAGCAAATAATGCATGTATGTGGATGATTCTCAACCCTCTCTATGTTCATTTGCATCCTCTTAATCTTTCACTGCAAATTTTGTTATCTATGCATGATCTTGCATTGCATTTTAATGGTTTGTGTTTATTGGCAAGACAGGTGTTCTTCATTCCTCGGTGCATCACCTTTGTTAGTTTAGGTTTTATTTTATGCATCTTCTTACCCTGTCTCCTTGGAAAGTTAGTTTAGGTTTTTGAGTAAACCCTCTGCATTTTTACATGTGCATCTGAATAGAGGAATAGGAACCAACCTTCATCCGGAGAGATTTTCCAATTTCACAAGGTCCCACACTTGGGAAAAGCTCCATGTTATACAATCACACTGAGAGTCTCAACCCATTGAGTTGTAGACATTCAGGGGTGATGTGATTTGCCATCAACAGGTACATATGTAAGTCATGTTTTAAATTTATAAATTATTAAATTATCAAATATTAATGTATTTTATATTTGAATAGAGTTTTACTCTGTGATGTAGGGAACATTTTTTTAGTTATTGTGGCTGAATTTAATAAAGAGGGAACATAATAATTCATGTGTCATTGTGTAGAGGGGAAAAAATTGGCTTCCATATTCATTGATGGTGAAGACCTTGAGTATCCTATTGGGTCAATGGTAGTCACTTTGGAACTTGGATTTGATGATATCCTATAAAAAAAAAAATACTTTGTTGTTTGATCACTATGAAGTACATCAATAGATACTTCACTTTTCACATTTGGTTCTTGTAACAAATATTTAATTGATCAAATATCAAGTTAGGACATTAATCAAGAATCTATGGAAGGTTCATGAATAAAATCATGAATAAATTCTTTCTACGTTAAAGAATAGATTTGATCCTTGCATTTAATTGGATTGAATTTGTAAAGGTGTATTCTTAATTAATTTAATTTTAATATTTACTTTAAAGATTTAATTTAAATTTTGTAGGATTTGAAATTCTATTTAAGTGCTTACTAACATGTTTATGTAGGTTAGTGGTGCCGAGAAAAACTTCCACATTCATTTGGTTGAAACTATTAGTAGATATTTTTTACTATTAATGCCAAGAGAAGCTAAAGGAAATTAAATATTAGAAAGGATAAATAAACAAATATTCTTTTTTACCACCTATCCGCACAAAATGAAATCCTCCACTAATTTCGGCTTCGGCAGTACATACAAGATGCTAATTTCCATGTCACTTGAGGCCTTGGAATATTTTGGTGGTAATGGCCCTCTTGTTTCACTCCCTCAACTTTATCCTTTATCTAACCATCACACTCATCTTTTCCATTCTTCCTATCACGTCCACTCACACTACTCTCAATATAGATATAAAATATGTCTTTAAAACAAAAATATTGGAACATGATCTACTAATAAAAGATAAAAATCACATGACCCTATATCATTACTAATAAAGGAGTTCATATGAGTATTATGGTTTGATAAGGGTTGACTCTTGAGGATCATATTCATATTTGGTGTTTCTCTGTCGAAAAGGGAAGCTCCCCTATCAAATGGTTATTCCGTATGACGTGGAGGATGAGTTAAGAAAATGAAAGCTGGAGAATTAGATTTCATGGGTAATTAGTACTAACTATCATGATGAATAATATTGATTCCAAGTTCCTATCAATGTAATCACTGTACCTTGAAAATTAAAACTCGAAGTAACTGCTACTTAGTAACAAGAACTTGTAACTTTTGTACTTACACTAACTCAAATTCAATTATTTTACACTATTGCAAACAAAAATACGATGATAAAATTGAATGTAGATGGAGAAACCAAGAATATATTTGTAGATGGTCTTGACATGGGGATGTGGAAGATCGATGAGACCTCTCCAGTGTAATGAATACCAAGATATCACACATCAAAGTTATAACCTTTCTTGGTCTCGGGGATATTAAGGGACTACACCTAGAAAAAGTAGCATGAAAGAAACAACACTATCCAACACCAAAATTAATACTCCACAAGAGCATTTACCTAGCCACCTTAACATGTTAGTGTAGTCGGTTTTGTTCCACAAGGTTCTATTTGTAAAATAATTCATTCAACAACCTTATATCGACTCAAAGTACAATATTTTGCACTCTTTCGAATAATTAGGAAAATGATAGAATCGAATGGAGATGGATAAAATTGATAAAATATTTTGTAAAGGGTCATAATGTGGAGGTGTAGGATTAAAAATACCTCTCATGGTTCCACGGAGAATGCGATATCACCCATTGAAGTTATAGCCTTTTTTTGTCTTAGGGATCTTAGGGGACTACACTCGGACAAAGCAACCCAAAATAAATGACACCATCCGAAACTAAAACAAAGCCTCCAATAGCATTTAATAGGCCACTAAGATGTGTTTACGTAGTTGGTTTGGTTCAAGAGCTTCGTTTGAATTTTTTTAATTAGATAGCCTTACACTCGACTCAAAGTACAATATTAGTAGCTATTGCAAACAATATGACAAATAGGTGCTCATAATTGTCTTGCCTCATTTGTGCCCTTGAAGATTTATTGATTCCCAACCTCTGTCATTTTATCCTTCCTCGTATTGTGTTTGCAGTCTTTTTGCCATTTAATATATTCTAGGTCATAGATCACTCATGGGTCCATGATATGCTCCTAGTTTTTTTGTTCCTCTAGAAAATCTCTATTTTTGAGTCTCCCATGCTTTGTTCCTTCAAAACTCATGTTTTCCCATTTCCTCCATTTTCCACAGTCAAGATCTGTTGTCCCTACCATTTTTTCCCTAAATACTCAAAGAGAAATGAATTGATGTGTCCCCGAGGAACGTATTTGAGTCTTGCAACATTTCTAAAATCTCTATCCTTGAAGAAAATTTCACTTTCAGGCTCAAATGGTCATTTCTCTATGTTTTATGGTTTGATGGGCATTTCCCCTAGTCAAATTTGCATCCTTGCATCAACAGGGAAACGTGGCATCCTTTGGTTAGACGCAGCTTGGCCGGACACTTAAAAAATTCTATAAAAGGCCTCAACTTTAAAATGTGTCCACGTGGAGGAATGATGCTCATTTGAGAATCAACTTTTTGGTTTGGATTTGAAGTAGCACCAGAGGACACGTGGAGGGTTGGAAAAAGAGACACATGGAGGCTTCCACTGGGTTTCCCATACTTAGAAAAATTTCACAAATTTTTTTGGGAAGCAGGACACGTGGAGGAACGACGCTCATTTGAAGATCTTCTTTTCGGGATTTTCCTTGGCATAGTGTAGGGAGGATATGTGGAGGCTTCCACCGCTTGCTTGTGAGACCTAGAAATTTTTATGCTATTCGAGTAGTTTGGCATAACAAGACATGTGGCAAGCTTGTTCTCTTTAGGGTCTCTGATTTGGACACCATCTTGAAGTTGCACCATGGAGACACGTGGAGAAACCACACATGTTCGGGGGACCTGGCCTTGAGTTTCATTCTAAAGAAGTGCTAGGATGACATGTGGAGGCCTCTGCTCACTTTGTATTTTACTTAGAATTTTCAATGGCCAAAAGGAGACTTTCTCGATATCATGACAAGTGGCACCTTCGCTAAGATTCAAGCATTCACGAAAGCCTTGTCAAAACAAGACATGTGGCGAGCCCATGCTCATTGAAGGTTTCAAATTTTTGGACCGCCTCAAGGTGTGCTATTGTGACACGTGGTAATTTGAAAAGTCATAAGGGGCGAGGAATTGGACCATTGGAGGTAACTTAAACTTTTTGCCTCTTTGCCTCATAAAGGTTAAAATATCAAAAATGGCCCGCAAGCCTGATGGGAAATAGTCAATGTTTTTCCCTGGTCAATGGTGGACATGCGGGATTTTGAAGGAAAAGTGAAAAGTTTTCCCTTGAAGGAAAAGTGAAAAGTTTTCCCTTTGAGGGAAAATGATTTAAAGTCATAAAAGGACCCGGGGTTCCACTGGGACCCACATTAGGGACTTAAAGTGGAAGGGGCTAAGCTATGGGGAAAACTTGGAAAATTTTCCTTTTTCCAAAAGAGACTCAAATGGCAGAATTTTTCATGTTTCCTTTGGGACCCACCTCAAGACACATGTGAAGCCCATTTTTCAGAAGTGGAGGTGTGAAGCAAAATGGGAAATTTTTCCATTTTTTCAAAAGGGTCAGAAAAGGTCAAAGGAAGCCCCAAAGATTATTTTTGCATCTTCCACATGGACGAACCACATTTAAAACCAAATATTAGTGGCTGATGAGCATCTAAATCTAATTTTCCCCCATTTTTCCGTAAAACTCTTGGGAGTGCAAGTATTCATGATTTCTTTCTATTTTCTACATGCCAAATAGAGGAGCGAGTTAATTTTGATATCTAAAGTTTGGTGGGAGAGATGTGGAAACATCTTTCGCCATTAACATTGTCTTACTCTCAAGCTTGATCTCGGTTTTGTTTTTCTTCTTCTAAGCATGCAAGGGGCCAGATTTGATTGATATGGGGTGGAAGTGGTTGGTGAATGGATGGAGGTGTTTTTTCCTGAGAAAGGAGTTGAATGTGGGAAGAAATCAAAGATATTTTCCCTCAAGCACCTAGAGACTTTTGTAGATCTGATTCTACAAATCACGAAAGAATCATGGAAAGCACTGGTGCATTTAAATTTTTGTCTTTTAGGAGGAAGGGGCTCTATTGGAAATGCTCTAAAGGAAAAAATTCATTGTGGAAATGGTTGGGAGTTTTGGAAAGATCAGCCCTGATTTTCACCACTGAGAAAAAGCTTTGACATAGCTCATCCATTTTTAGAAGCCATCTAGAGAATCCTTTATATCTCTATTTGTTTCAAATTTTATCATGTCAAGGTGGTTACAATTTTACAGCCATTGAAAGATTTGATATTGTTCTAGAAACTTTCCCTTACTAATAAATTTGATCAAACATTGAGTTATTCTATGTTAATCTTGAGTAAAGTGTATTTATTTCATCTCTGAATGCATACAAGTCGTTTTTCTTGTTTTTCTTGTAATCTTATACCAAAATAGGGTCAATGAGATATGTCTCATTCCTTGTGATAGTTTAGTGGCATATGAAATTTCATTTCTTAGAAGATCCTTCATCTGGGAGTGGGATAAACGGTTTAAAATAACTTTTATTTCATTTTGTTGATAGAGATTATCTCGTAAGCATCCTGGGTGTACCTCGGTGCATGACTTGGTTTAAATCTTGGTGCTTTATTGGGTCCTCTTACTCAAGCCTTCATGAAAGAATCCTACAGTTGTGTGAAAGAGTGATGATCGGGGCCTCCATTGAAGCACATATTCTAGTTGAGGAAACAATTTAACTTTTTGTGGCATTTTTTTATTGAATCTTTCTATTCTTCTTAAGCTCTCAAGGATCTTGTGATTCAAGTCCATCCTATCTCCCCTCCCACCAAAATTCATTTAACAATAACCAATCCTACCCATAATACCCATGTTTATCATGTGTTTACACAAATTCATAATCTTTGTTACCAAAACATGCAGAAATAATGAGGGTCTCAAATGTATTTAATAACCTTTACCTTGATGTGAGAATATTTCCATATTCTAGAAGTGACAACTCATGACATTTAGATTTGGTGTGTTTTGATCATATTTTCCCCAAGGCCTTCTTTATAAAATTTAATGCAAAAGAAAGGTACATGTATCTCCTTTCAAACAACAGAGGTTACAAAATCGGTTCTTTTACCTTGGTCAAGGCACAACCTAAAATAGTTTGGATCATATCACATCCTTTTGCATGTGCTACCCACTCCCTTCATATCCCGAGCTAACAAGTTAGATAGGTTTATTCCTCGGCTATAAAATGACTAACATGATTGTTTATCTACCTCTAAGTGTCATGTCGAACCCATGATGCTTCTCAGTCTCTTAAGGAGGTTAAATTTGTGTACCAACATAAATGGTGCCATTGCTAGGGATTACTATTTGTACTGAGACCACTAACACTTTACGTGATCATATTTAGTGCATTTGCACAACTAAGGTGGAAATCCTTAGTTGCGACTCCCTGTTGATTTTATTTTGATAAGGACCAGTGTCTTAAAACTCGTCAATGACATATTTTTACTAACATTTGCAAAGCTTGAAGGAAGAAGGTATTTCTCGCTAGAGATCCTACTAGGACACTATTTCTAGAGCTAAGAAAATAAAAATCAGAAGGAAGAAAATCTGGAGAGTTATGGGAGAAAAATAGACAAGAAAAGGGATCTCTATTGACGAAAGTGATTAGCCCATCATTGAAGGCTACCATTCAAGTGACTCTAAATCAGGTGGCCTCTTTGTGGAATTGAAATCTTAGTTGAAGAAGGGCCTTTTTTGATTTTAAAAGATTTGCTTCACATTTTGCACCTATCTTTTTGAAGTTGATAGGGATTTCAAGAAGCAATGCCTTTGTGGGGTATCTATTTTTAAAATTATACTCATGTTCCAAAAACCTTCCGTCCCCCATTAGTTTTTCACCCTCCAAGATCACCTCCTCGAATCGATATGGCTCAACCAAGACCTCCATTTGTTGTAAACACCTTTGGACCTATAAATTTTGTGGGAATGGCTGGTTACCCAAATGCAATGCCTCAAGATGTAAGGAACAGAATGCCAAAGTTCCAGGAAACAATGCCATAATTGGTGACCAAGCATCTAAATCTCTTCCTCAATATGATGGAAGAATTTGAGATTGAACATGAAGATGTATACATCAAATTGTTTGTTCACACTCTAGAGGAGGATGCAAGGGACTGGTACAAAGCATTGTCAGATAACTCTATTGACTCTTGGGATGAGATGAGCAATGTTTTAAGATTACAATATGATGATTGGATTTGACCTAGGTTTTTTTTGTCGAATTATAAAATATCAACAATAATCTCAATGAGTCAAGTACATGACTTCAATACAAGGTTCAATAAGACCTTGAGGAGATTTCCTATTAGGGTAAGGCCATGTGATGAGTCATTTTTGATCAAATATACTTGATGCATTTGATATAAAGGCTACTTACTACATAGAGGGACAAGAACCCTACAAACTTGACAAATAGAGAATGATATCAAGGCAATAGGAAATCCTTCTAATAGGGGTGGTTATGGAGTTAACTTGTTAAGAAAAACCTCAGAAAAGCAAGGCTGATGATTTGGAAGAAGTGGTGAAAACTTTGGCAAGGGATGTCAAGGAGATCTCCTATAAGCTAGCTTGAGATGAGAAAGGAGTTGAGAAGAGTTCACAAGGACAACACAAGCACAAGGCCAAGAAATATTTAAAAATCATCAAATAACTAATGATAGAGGCAAATGACCTGTTAGAATTTGGAATGGACAACCCCAAGTTAAAGAAAATAGAATGGTATCTGATCCTTTGGCTACGAGTTACTCTAGTGGAAGAGACAGAAGTCATTGATTGGTGTGACAGGTGTTTAATGCCCCATGCTCCTTGTGAAGAAGATCAGCAAGAAAAAAATTCAACTGATGATAAGAGTGATGATGATGTTTACATGATGAGATGTTCCACTAGCTCACAACAATGGGCAACTTCAACTAAGGTAATAAGTGCTCAGAATGTTGGAACATTTTGGGATTACATTCATAGGGTGACTATTCTTCCTCCCTCTCATACTTTAGAAGTAGATAACGTACAATCTTTTGAATTACCCAAGTAATGACTTTGAATATTTAAGGGATTTAATGATAAATAAGTATGATGGAGGAATCTCCTCGAGGAAGATAGAGAGTTATTAATGAATGTTGTTGTAGCTCAATAGAAGGAATATAATACAAGAAGTAAGGCTATCAAATGGGCGGGGCCTCAAGCCAATCCAAAAATCCCTTACTTTCAAACATTCCTAAAGAGGCTCCTAAGAGAGATGCACCTACTAAAAACCTTGCGATTCTAAACAAAAATCACACCCTCCTCATGCTCGGGCTATCAAGAGTCTGTACCACCTAATGAGTGTGTTAGCTTTCTTCCAATATTACCTTGCCCAAGAATGTCCCATATGACATTTTGCCCAAGTTTTGAGTCAAATCAAAGTCTTTGTTCCAATTGTTGAGTTGCTTAGTATTCCTGATCACTAAAAGAGAGCATTTCAAAACCCAGAGTGTTGAAAGAAGGCAAGATTACCCTGAGGCATAAACATAAACATTGTGGAGACCCCACTTGTCATCAAGAACAAAAGCACCCAAAGATCAAAAGAGATAGAAGAAAGACCAGATTTCTACTTGGGGACATATTTGGTAGACTCTCGGTTGAATGTGGATTCATTTTCACCACCACGATCATCAAGGATAGGCTACTTGACAATTGTATGTTTGACTCAAGGGAATCATGCAATGTCATGCCTTTGGAGTTCATGAATGAGTTGAATATTAAATTAACAACAACATATAGGAAGTGTACTACCAGGACTCCAAATAAGTACCACTAGTGGGATGTGTGAAGGGTTTGGTGGTGCAACTTGTAGCCTACCGAGGTAAAAATTTAAAACTTGATGTTGTCATAGTTGATTGCCTAGCCAAGTGGGGTATGTTGTTGTCACGAAAGTGGGCTACAAGTGTTGGTGGTAGTGTTCAAATGGACATGTATTATGCCACCATCCTAGTTGAAGGAAGCCTTCTCAGGTTGTATCGGGAGAAGAAAATGTTGCACCTTATTGAGGATCCCAATAATGCATCCTATGAAGTATTATATACAAATGTTGATGATGAAAAATTTGTGGGATTTTCAGAGGGAAAAGAGGAAAAGATTGAGCAGTGTAAGTGTCTTGAGAATCAGGCTCTCCTTGGACTCTTTTGTTTGATGGATCTTGCTTTAAATTTGGAAATGGTGTCGGTGTTGTCCTAATTTTTCAAAGCCAAGAAAGGTTTGTTTTTTCCTTTAAACTTTAACTTTGAGT
This sequence comes from Taxus wallichiana var. yunnanensis, assembly GCA_018340775.1. Lineage (NCBI taxonomy): Eukaryota > Viridiplantae > Streptophyta > Pinopsida > Cupressales > Taxaceae > Taxus > Taxus wallichiana. The sequence goes on along the minus strand of CM031234.1, from coordinate 722,032,856 downwards.
GTACTAACAACATTATTGAGTATGAGGAATTGTTATTAGGTTAAGAATTGCTTGGAAGTATGGTGTCAAGGACATCATTGTCAAAGGATACTTAGAGTTAGTTGTCAAGAAATTCAAACTAGTATATGTCACAAATGAATCGCGATCAAACAAGAAAAGCATGTAGTTTGGGACTTCATTGAGATGTTTGACTCCTTCAACATTGTGCATCATGATAGAAGGTTCAATGACTTGGAAGATAGGCTTGTAGTGTTGGGTTCTCGCTTTGACAACTATACAAAATCCCCTTATTGTGAATATGAGGTGGAGGTATTGACAAGACCCTCTGTCCCTAACAATATAAAACACTGGCATGTTTTTGATGATGATGCTCGATAAAAGGTTCATGTAATACGGTGGAGAGTTTTCTCGATCAAAACATTGATTGGGAACCAATGGTCTATGCAATGAGGGGAAGGAAACTTTATTTAGCAAGGGCATCATCCAACTAAAAACCAACACCATTCCTAGAGGGTTGGTTGCTCTTGAGTCCAATTTTGATAATGTTGATTGCATTGTTAATAGATGCATGACAGCCTCAAGGGATATTGAGGAGCATGACCTTGGCACAAAGGAGAAGCCAAGGAATATTTGGTTAGGTAGTAACCTCAGTAAGGAGGAGAAGCAGTCATACATCTAGTTGTTGAAAAGATACCAAGATTACATGGCTTGGACCTATTCTAAGCTAAAAGCATATAGAGAGGACCTGTTTCAACATGAGATTCCCTTAGAGTCTAATGCAAATCCATTCGAGCAAAAACAAGGCTCATTATCCACTCTTATCTCTTAAAATGTAATAGGAACTAAAGAAGCTAAGAGATTGAGGGATTATCCAGCCCACAAGGTATTCCTCTTGGGTTGCCAACCTAGTACCAGTCAAAAGAAGAATGGTGATATCAGGTTATGTGTGGATTTTAGGAATCTGAACAAAGCTTCAATGAAGGATAACTATCCTTTACCTAACATGGAACACATGTCAGCAGCTTAGTAATGCTTGGTTTTGAGTTGTTTTCCACATTGGGTGGTTTCTTTGGTTATACCCAAGTTGTGGTGAAGGAATCGAGAGAGGATCAAGAAAACCTTTACTACTCCTTGGGGACTTATGTCTATGTTAGGATGCCCTTTGGTCCGATGAATGTTGGAGCCACTTTCTAAAGAGTAATGGATGTTGCTTTTTCTGGTTACATCAATGAATTTATTAGTCTATTAATATGATGTAACTATATTTTCTAGAAAGAGAAGTGACCACTTGCTGCACTTGGAAAAGATGCTAAAATATGTAGAGTATGGCATCTCACCCAATCCCAAGAAGTGCCATTTTGTAGTACAGAAAGAAAAGTTGATTGACCACATTGTGTTGAAAAGAGTTTGCAAGAATCAAATCAGAAATGAGGCACCATGAAGTAGTTGCACTCCAATGGAATCGTGAAAGCTCCAGCGATAGCAAGTAAAAAATGATCAGTAATGGAAGAACTTGATCAACAGAAACAAAGCTTACATAGAGGAAAGATAGTGGAGTGTCTCGGCATACTCATAAATGAATAGAAAAGGGGTACATATAGGGTGTTGAGTAACCCTAGTACATGAAACACATGAAACCCTAAACCTAAGCCATGTGAGATGACCCTCCAACATGAGAGGAGGACACAAAGGATAACTCACACTAACACCGCCCCTTCATTGAAGATGGGGTAGTGGCTATGATGAGTCGATGGAAGAGGAAGACACTCCTAAACAACTAAAAAGATGTGTCAATGGGGCCCTAAACTAAAGGTCCGATAAGGTGCCCATATACAAACACAATCTTTCTAGAAGAGGAAGAAGAAAAAAGGACTACTAGCCCTAAGAAGATGGGAAGTTGTAGAAGACCTCACCGAAGAGACCATAAGTGAAGAAAATTCATCTCGTGAAAGGCTTGGTGAATAAGCCTTCGAACCTCTCGAATGTCTTGAATGTCGATGATGCCATCATGAATAAGCTCCCGTATGAACCGCATATGGATATCAATGTTCTTGGCACTTATGGTGATGGCATAAACTATCATGGAGGGGTTGATATTGACTTGATTGGATTCACATGATTTTGATTGGGCTGGTGACTTAGATCATCGGAAATCTTCTTCCGCTACAGTTTCTCTCTTGGTTCGGGTCCTATTAGTTGGTCTAGCAAGAAGCGAGAATGCATTGCGATATCATCTATGAGGAAAGTCGTGTAGCTACGATATAGGGTAGTTAAGCACTCCGCCCCAGAGTAGTTCTGGGATGGGTGACCTCCCGAGAAATTCTTGATGTCACTTCCTCTTAATATGCCGTTGGGCCTGATTGGGTGTATACCCGGCTCCATCGTGTGGGAGGGTATTGGCATAGCAGCTGATTAACACGATGAGATCCCTCTCCACCATCAGTTTGAGCTTTTGGTGTGATGGCAAGTTCATGTAGCTCTGATACCATGAAATTTTTTTGTGAGAATCAAATCAGAAATGAGGCACCACGAAGTAGTTGCACTCCAACGGAATCGTGAAAGCTCCAGTGATAGCAAGGAAAAAATGATTAGTAATGGAAGAACTTGCTCAACAAAAACAAAGCTTGCATAGAGGAAAGACAGCAGAGTGTCTTGGCATACTCATAAATGAATAGAAAAGGGGTACACATAGGGTGCTAAGTAACCCTAGTGCATGACAAACATGAAACCCTAAACCTAATTCTAAACCTTACCCATGTGAGATGACCCTCCAACATGAGAAGAGGACACAAAGGATAACTCACACTAACATGTGTCACAAGAAGGAGTGATGATTGATTCAAAAAGAATAGAGGCCATCAGAAAATCCCAATCTCAAAGACTAAGAAAGGAATTCGATGTTCTTTGGGAAAATAAACTTCATTACAAGATTCATATCAAAATTTACTAAGCTGACCATTCCAATCACATCCATGCTAAAGAAACACTAGGTCATAAAATGGGAGGAGGCTACCATCCAAGATTTCAATGGAATTCAAAAGGCATTAAAGCATGCCCCTATTTTGACAACCCAGATTATAAGAAACCTTTCCAATTTTTTTCCTTTTCTTCAAAAAACACTATTGCTTATATCCTGTTGTAGAAGGATAACAAAGGGGTTGAGAGGCCAATTAAAGTTTTCAGTAAGGTACTGCAAGGGGAAGAATTAAAATACACCATCATGGAAAAGTAGGCATTTACCTTGGTCAAAGAAATAAATATTTTCAGACCTTACATTTAAATTTCAAAAGTTGTTGCTTATGTTCCCATACCATGGTAAAAGACATCTTGTTAGACATGGAAGTCTCAAGTAGAATATGTGGATGGGTGAAAAAGTTGTAAGAGTATGATATGGACATCCAAAACATGAAGCTGGTGAGAGTTTTTGGGTTAGCTAAACTTATATGGCTAAGAGCACCTTGTAGACCATTGAGGTAAATAAGGTTGAAGAGGAAAGGGTAGTTGTTTTGAAAAATTGATAAATTCTAAGTGCTTACAAGGATGTAATTTTGTATCTCAAAACTTAAACTTCCCTAAGGATTTGAATAAGAACCAAAAAAATAACTCTTAAGTTGGCTTCCCAAAAATATGTCATTACTGATTTTGGGTTGGCATGGAATAACCCGAAGGAGTCCTTTTAAGATGCATTACTAAAGATGAAGCCCAAAATAATTGTTGATCTCCATGGAGGAGTTTGTGGGGGCATTTTTACAAGAGTCACAACACATAAGATCATAAGGGATAGTTATTGTTGGAAACTCTTTTCAAGGATGCAACCATGTTGGTCAAAATGTGAGAGTTGCCAATGTTTCTTTGGAAGACTTAAAGCTTGAGATCCCTTCCTTTGCATCCTATGTCAATTGAAGCCCCATTCAGAAATGGGAATGGACTTCATTGGTGATATTTTAGACCCTTCAAGTGATAGTCATAAGTGGATTCTTGTAGCCACTGAATACTTTATTAAGTGGGTGGAAGCAATCCCCACCAAGAAGGCTACACACCAAGTTGTCATGGATTTATGGTAAACAATATTTTTGTAGGTTTGGAGTACCATTCAAAATCATAGCTGATAATTCCATGAGTTTTAGAACTACACCTTTGGTGGCAATGTGTAAATGATATGGGATCAATTTGACATATGCCTCTAATTATAATCCCTAAGGAAATGGACAATCGAGTCCAAAGAAAAGGAATTTTCTAAAGATTATCAGAAGAACCTTGGAGTTGAACAAGAGAAGGTGGGGTGAACAGTTGAAGTTTACTGTCTAGGAAGATAGGATCACTGTCAAGAGGGTCACTGGAAAGATTCCATTTGAGTTGGTGTATGAGACTCAAGTCCACTGTTGGCCCTTCAAATGCAACTAGCTTCATATCAATTTATGCAACATCCGGAAGATGAAGAGGTGGGTCCTTATGATGTCTGTATTAACTAGATTGTTGAGCTTGATGAAGAGAGGAGGGCATCCACCAGAGGCATATAAAGTTGAGAGAAAAGCTGAACAAACTGTTTGACAGGAAGGTTACTCCCAGAGCCTTCAATATTGGAGATGTTATGCTATTATGGGATAAAAGGAATGAGGATAAGGGAAAACATGGCAAGTTTGACTCATTATGGATGGGCCCTTACTCCATTAACATCAGAATTGGTGAACACACCTTCTTCTTGAAGGATCTAGATGGTGAATTGCTTGAACTTACTTATTAATGGTAGGCATCTGAAGATTTTTGGGATTGAGTCCTCTCGAATCAAGGTAAACACCTCTTGTATAGTGTATAGTTTTTTTTTCATCCAAGTCCTATGGTGACCTATTTTTGTTGGCTTCTTTGTTTGTTTTTGGAGATGGATTCGTTTCTCTACTCTGCAAGCTAACTCTATTACCCAATGGATATTTTGGCACTTGGTCTACTATTGTTCTTGTGGCACTCATAGGGAGTGCCCATCCCGAGTCAAAGTGAATGTTGGTGCTAGGAATTTTTCGCCCCATTTGTGCCCTTGAAGATTTATTGATTCATGGCCTCTGTCATTTTATCCTTCCCCGTATTGTGTTTGGCCAGTCTTTATTGCCATTTTAATTTGTTCTGGGTCATAAATCACTCATGGGTCCATGATTTGCCCCTATTTTCTTTGTTCCTCTAGAAAATCTCTGTATTTTGAGTCTCTCGTGCTCTGTTCCTTCAAAACTCACATTTTCCATTTCCTCCATTTTCCATAGTCAAGATCTATTTTCCCTACCATTTTTTCCCTAAATACTCAAAGATAAATGAATTGATGTGTCCCCGAGGAACGTATTTGAGTCTTACAACATTTCTAAAATCTCTTTCCTTGAAGAAAATTTCACTTTCAGGCTCAAATGGTCATTTCTCTGTGTTTTATAGTTTGACGGGCATTTCCCCAAGTCAAATTTACATCCTTGCATCAATAGGGAAACATGGAATCCTTTGGTTAGATGTGGCTTGGATGGACACTTCATAAATTCTATAAAAGGCCTCAACTTTAAAATGTGTCCATGTGGAGGAATGATGCTTGTTTGAGAATCAGCTTTTTGGTTTGGCTTTGAAGTAGCACTAGGAGCACACATGGAGGGTTGGTAGGAAAGAGACATGTGGAGGCTTCTACAGGATTTCCCATACTTATAAAAATTTCAAAAAGGTTTTGAGGAAGTCTAGGAAACGTGGAGGAAAGATGCTCATTTGAAGATCTACTTTTTGGCTTTTCCTTGGAGTAATTCCGGGAGGACACATGGAGGCTTCGCTACTGCTTGGCATAGACAAAATTTTTTTATGCGATTTGATAAATTTGGCGTAATGAAACATGCGGCAAGATTGCACTCTTTAGGGTCTCCGATTTGGACACCATCTTGAAGTTGCGCCATGGAGACACATGGAGGAACCACGCATGTTCGAGGACCAGTCCTTGAGTTTCATTCTAAAGAAGCACCAGGATGACATGTGGAAGCCTCCACTCACTTTGTATTTTACTTAGAATTTAAAATGGTGAAAATGAGACTACGTCGAGCACTCAGAAAACCTTGTTGGAACAAGACACCTAGCGAGCCCGCGCTTGTTCAAGGTATCAAATTTTTTGGGCTGCCTCAAGGTACACCATTGTGACATGTGGAAATTTGAAAATTCATAAGGGGTGGGGAAGTAGACCATCGGAGGCAACTTAAAATTTTGCCTCTTTACCTCATAAAGGTTAAAATATCAAAAATGGCTTGAAAGCCCGATGGGAAATAGTAATTTCTTACCCCCATCAATGGTGAAGGCATGGGTTTCGAGAGGAAAAGTGAAACTTTTTCCCTTTGAGGGAAAAGGAGTTAAAGGAATAAAAGGACCCAAGGCTCCACTGGGACCCACATTAGAGACTTGAATCGGAAGGATGGAGCTGCGGGGAAAACTTGGAAAATTTTCCTTTTTTACAAAACAGACTCAAATGGTAGAATTTTCCCTAGTTCCTTTGGAACCTGTTATCCAATTTTACGCACATGGAAAAATTAGAAAATGGGGATTTATTATGATAAAATCATGACATTGGTCCTAAGGACCCACTTCTGGTCATTAGGGAGATAAAACAATTTTAAAAATTAATAAATTGATAAGTAATCTCACCTAGCCCAACTCGGGCTCAACTTGGTGCCAACTCGATGCGTAGCCCAATGCCAACTCAGTGCAAAGCTCAATGGGGAGTTTGGTCCATGGTCAGTTCAGAACAGAGCTCAAAATTGAGTCACATAGTGGAAAACTCGGAATATAGCTCGATGCAAGTGACTCAAGGTCAAAGGATCAGGTTATTCATAGTGGGATCGATCCACGCATAAAGAGATTAGTACATAGCGTTAAGAGGTCAATTGGCATGATCCGGGCACGAGTGTTGAAAGATGAAGCACGGTGATAGACTAGTTTATATTTTATATAGCTAGATGAGCTAAATGGTTATGCAAATTAGGTGAGATCGCTCATTTTTTTTGGTATGTGAGCCATCGAGGAGTTTGACAAGCTTATCTCGCTCGGTCAAGCTAAAAAGTTTCAAATCGGGAATAAGGAGACTAGTCATCGAAGGAGCTCGTGCCTTGTCATAATCTCGGTCATAACTCGGACCACAAGCCTTAGACAAGTTCATGAGTAGGAAATGTAAGCTCAGTAACCGAGTTTGGATTGTCATAAAGGAATCTCGATAGGAGCGGAGGATGTTTCGATGGTTGGCTCATTGAGGTAGAGAAATGATGAGCTCGACTCAGTTTAATTCAACATGGAGAGATCGATGCTTCCTCGTTGGAATATGAACTCATATTTAATGACTCGATGGAGATAATAGCATAAATGACCGAGCCCGGTCTTGATAAGATAACCCGCAAAGAGAAATCATGGCGAGTTCGTGGTGAGTCATAGTTAAAGGAACGAGTCGATCACCATACATAGAGGTCGAGTTGTATCGAGTCGAGCTGAAAATTAGAACGGTGGAGAAACTTTCCCCTCTTGCCAAGTGGGGATGTTAGCATGGTATGCCGTGATGGCAAGATACTCTACGGGTTCCCAAGGCCGCATTTCCAAGTGAGAGTTTTGGGGTTGATGAGCTATGACAAGCCCAATGTAGTCAGAAGAGATATATAAATCCTGCGCTAAGGCATGAATAGGGGAACTTAGGGAATACATTCCCAAGTGGAAATATTGGGTTGGTAAACCATGGTGATACTTCCGAGTGTGGGAGAAATCAGATCAAATTGCCAAGTGGAGATCATATGATGGTGATCCATCATGAGAATTCCACATAGCTTGGAGTGGTCCGAGTCATTGTGTGAGTCACCAGGAGGATTAATAGGACAGTTGTGAATTGGAGTGGGTCATGGGGAAAACAATGTGACGTAAGGAGGTAATACCAAGCTCATCAATATGAAGCATGGTGGAAGAATAGGAGGTGGACCGAGTTGCTCACTGATAGCAGTAACAATGTAACAAGCTCTTCTTACTAATGATCAAACTATCGAATGGAGCGAAACGACCCATCAGCTGGAGAAGTGTTGCAGAGGAGTTTAGGTGAGTGAACCATCTGATGTATGGAAGGTGAAACTCGTAGCAAAGGGATTTGCTCAGTTTTGAGCTTAAAAACATGTGCCGATAGTGATGAGTTGTTGAAACCATGGTGAGATCTCATCGGTTGATAGTATTTAACCAGGCAACAGGCATGTTGCAGTATAGTAGAAGCCTTTTTAGTACTTCCAACAAGTAGGTTGTCCAACTATGTTGTTATCTATTCAATATCGAATGCATCCTCAAATTTGGGATTTTCCTTCAAGATATTTTTATCAAAATCGATTAAGTGATAGTGAGAGTGTTACTAGGAGACCTGATGAAATTTATTACAAAGATTCTCTATCAAGACCTTACTGGTTTTACGATGTAACTCATGGAAGTGAATTTCATAGAGGTGGATCTGTTTCATATTAGAATATTCATGAAGCACAATTTTATTTGCAATTATATGAGAAAATTCAACGAGTCACTAAGTTGGATAGACATAAAGGTTTTGTTGGAATTATCATACCTTACAAGCTACTGACTAAAATGTTTCCACCGAGAGTTTGATGTTGTCCTCAAATCGATGAAGGAAAAGGTTTAGATATCAATATGGTAGATGCCTGTCAGGGCCAGGGGCATGATGTAATCATTATGTCTTGTGTCCGAGCTTCAAATCATGGGGTTGGCTTTGTAGCTGATGTTCGCCGCATGAATGTGGCACTAACACGAGCTCGCAGAGTGCTTTGGGTTATGGGAAATGCAGCTACATTGAAGCAATCTAGTGACTGAGTTCAGTCGAGGGAGTAAGGAACTCAGATGTGCAAGATGGTAAATATGAGCTTGGTACATAGACATGTGAGAGTCCGAGTTGAGCCAACCGGGTGCTCAGGTCGACATGCAAAACAAAGCCAGGCCGAGTCAGTTGAAGAGCTCGTGGGGACACACTTGGTGGTGATATTGATGCTAGGACAACTCAGTAGATTTCATGTAGAGCTCACCGAGTTGGAAATAATTGGCTCAGGAAAGCGTGAATGATAATTCAGGAGCTCGTGGTGTTGTTTCATGCAGTTTGAACATGGAATGCATGTGAATATGTGGTCCAAAATAAGAAGAAATAACTCTATCTATCAAGCTAGAGCTATCAAAGAGAAATCAATCGATTGAGTGTTAATAGGGCCACGTGACATGATCCCTAACAATTTTCATAGCTCAAAAATCATTTCTAAATAGCGCAACATGTAGGAGTGAAATAATTTAAATTCATTGAATTGTTTAACCTCTAAATTTTGGCTTGATGAGGAAGATATACAACTTAGTCAAGGAACCCTATGCATGAGCATCGAGAAGAGCTAGTGAAAGATGAGTTGTGGAGAATTGAGTTCATTTTGATTAGCTCACAAGGTGTTCAAAAATCCATGATGGTGGGGTAAATTGGCTCCGGTCGAGCTTATAGAGGATGAGCATGTAGAGAATGAACCAAGCTCGTGGAAAAATGGAACTCAGAAAGGATAAAACTCACCAATGGAGCTCGGTGACTTCGTGGGGAAGCTCACATATGTTTCACAAAAGGCAATGTGGAATGCATAAATGGCCTCGAGTTAACCAAGGAAAATGATAAGAATCAAGTTTGATAGCTCACCATTCAAAGGACTCAATGCAAAAGAGCTCGATTGCCAAGGCAAGGAAAGAGTTGGTGTGGGGTTCAAAATCGAGTGCAACACCGAGTTGGGCTATGTGCAGACTCTATTCACATGGACCCCCCTCCTCTTCAAGTCAAATGGGTCAACAGGGGGTCCCGACATTATGTTAATTAATTTAATATTTTAATTAAAATATTTTAATAATAATATTTATTATTATTATTTAAATATTTTATTTAAATATTCTTTTAATTAATTGAGAAGACTAGGTCATCGTGCAATTAATGACCCATGATCGAACCTTCTCATGTAGTTCAACTAACTTGTAATAAATACATCGTGGGCTTTAAAATTAGGAATGTAATTATGACATTTACTCTTCTTTCTCACATATTCTTCTATAAATGTAAGTTGGAAGCTCATTTCAAAGGGTTCCAATAGTTCAGACAAGTTGGATAGTTAGATATCTTAGGTGAGTGTATGCTTTTCAAGAGTCCTCTCTCTTCTGCAAGTTGTTCTTGTGTGTTGAGAGAACTTTCAAGCCTCTTCTTAAAGACTATAATGATAACTATTTCCTCTTGAAAGTATGATGTATTGTGCATGTTATTGAAGCAATAAAAGTGTGTGTTTTGTGACTAATCTTGTCCTTTCATCCTTCTATGCTTCTTTGTGCCTTTCTCATACTTGTAGGTACATTGTGTAAGTTTAAGTTTCTATTGTAGGTTCTTGGAGTTTTGTGCTTATCGAGTGGTGGAGTATTACATGTAGTTGAGTTGTGGTGTCTATTCACCCTTCTTGAGTTCATCCTTCTTCACTGGGAAACTAGTATACTTCTCGGTCTGATAAGGTTTAACAAAGGGAATGCATGTCTCTTAGTTTGTGGTATCTTGTACCCTCTCTAAGTTATAGTAGGTGAAGTTGACCTATGGTGCACACACCCTCTTCAAATTAACCCTTCTTGAGTCTAGAAACACCCTTTATTTGGTGCATCACCATCCCTAGTATAGTTTCATTTCTGTAAATCTCTTTCCCTAAACCCCTATGAAAATGTTAGCATAGGACTAGATAATCATTTTTGTTACACTAGGAGTAGTACAACACTTAGTTTAGGAATAGGAAGTTGGCCTTCTCTAAAGGTTCACTTGAGCCAAATTCCCATAGCTTGAGAGGTGATCCCATGTGTCCCAATCACATTGAACATCCTATTCACATCCTAGCCATTCGGAGGGTTCAGTGATTTGGTGACAATAGTTTTTGGCATGCCCGATGGGACAGAGTTGGTACTTCTCTTCTCACTTACACAAGTCAAAGTACTAATGAATCTATATCTCTGGATTCCAAATCTCTCAAGTGTGGTAACTTATGTGAATAATTTAGAAAAGAATTTTCAAAGAAATTAAATTATCAGATATAGAACTTTCCTTTCTCCTCCAAAGAGAAGAAGAAGAGGCATTCATCCCCGCCATTGATTTTATTCCTCCTTATGGAAGGTTTCCTCCACCCATGAACAATCAAACTTTTCATTGCTATGGAGAGGAACCAATTTTTTTTTTCCCCCTTTCAATGCAAGAAATCCTCTTATGTTGGCTCAACATGACATGATACCTATGCGGCACTCAAAATTTTACCCTTCTACACGAGGGAAACTCACATTACTCTAGTAGAGCATATCTTTGATGTAGCCAACATCTGCTAAAGCACATAATATCTCAGAAGACAACATTGTAGCTAGACTTCTTGCTACCTCTTTTCAAGGAAAATCACTTCAATGGTTTTTGGGTTAGGTGTTGGCACTATAACCACTTAGGATGAGTTGGGAGAAAAGATATGTAAATAGTTTGAAGACAAAAGTGATCACCTATCACTTTTGGAACAACTCACTACTATGAAGAGAGCTTCCAGAGAATACATGAGTGATTTCAACTTTCGATTCCATAGGACTTGGAATAGGATTTCGGCACTTGTAAAGCCTTCGCACATAATGTCATTCTTTTACTATTTCATGAGCCTTGAATAGAAATGTAGTAGTTATGATCCAGTCCATGGGAGGACTACACTTCCGAATGCTTACAAAGTTGTCATAAGTGCGAGAGAATTCTTTGATTCAGATGGAAAGATAGCTCCACGACCACCAATGCTTTTTTCTCCAAATCTTACAAATCATCAGCCTATCATTGCTCCTATTCCAATAGACTCCAAGAAACCATCTCAATCTTCTCCTGTCTCTTCAAATGACCTATTTGAAGTCAAGTCGCTACTTCAAAATTTTGGAAATGAGCACTTTGCACTCAAAAGGAAGAAGTTTCAATACAATCATCCGTATCAACCACAAAATCAGCAAGATCAAGCTAACCATCCTCCTTTCAAGGAACAATTAGCCTCAAAATCAAACTACAAGTTAATTTGTAAATGTCAAGCCCTTGAACTTTCAAAACCTCTTGCAGCTAGCTCATCTAGAGCTATAGTACTATTCGAATAATCTAGTTCAAGACTACGAATGGTGTTATCCTTGCTCTCAACCCAACAATCAAAATCTTTGTCCCAATGGGGTTCTTAGCAGGCCCTTATGGTTCAAAGTGTATTTTTCCCTTGAGCTAACAAACAATTCATCTACACAAGAAGCAACGAGATCAACCGCTTGCACCTGAAGAATCCACTTTGCTAAACTGGCAAGTAGAAGATTTTTGTGGATTGAATATAGATTCTTCATCAGTGGTAGTAAACACTCATTCCAAGAAGAGAGAAATGGAGCCTCAACCTCCCGAAGCTGATCTAGTGTCCACTTCTCAACCTAGGTTACAAATGGTAGTTGATAAAAATGTGGGAAAGAAATCACCAGAAACACCATCTAGCCATGCCGTAGGGAAAGATGGTTCTCCAGGCATCATGGTACCCAACAAACATTTTCCAAAGGAGGACCCCAATGCCCAAAAAGTGTCATCAAAGTTGGAGTGATTCCCTTCATCATAGCAAAAAAATGAAGAAAACCAATTTGAGCATTACCATGTGGGATGCGCTCACGATCCCTTATCGAAGAAACCTATTGTGAGAAGCTAAACAGCTTTGCTATAACCAATGGATCACGAGGCCATGGAGTGACAACTACTACAAGTTTGTGTCAACTAGAAGGGAAAATTATTCCTAAGAAAAACAAACCACCGCCATTCTACATTTCCCTGATCATTGGTGACCACCTGGTACATAATTGCATGATCGATTCTAGTGGCAGTAGCTCTGTCATGCCTAAACAAATTGTAGATGTACTAGGCATACAATATGCGCCAATTAAAGAGGGGTTGTTCAACTGGATGGCACAACTATTAAGACTATTGGGGTTATCAAAGGACTTCAACTTACCATTCATGCATGCCCAAGTTTTCATTCACCCAAGACATATCGGTCATTGATCTCCCTCCCCTCTTTGCCATCTGCCTATCACAAGATTTCACCGCCAAGATGGGTGGTTACCTATCAGCCGATTGGTCACATATGATTCTCAGGACTCGATACGGAACCAAAGTAACTATAAGGGTAGAACCAATCTACCATAATCATGTAGAACCCTACACTGCTAGTCCCATAAATGGAAATTACACCATCGGCGATCCGAAGAGGAAGATGTCGATCATGAACCAACCACCCTTGTTGAAGAAGTCCCTAATACTTTGATAGATGAAGTAAGTAGAGATCATCAGTACGATCCCTACGCTGATGTATTGGTAGAAGAAGAAGTTGGTTTGCTTGGTCTTGGAAGAAATAGATTAGGTACTTACTATATCCATGAAGAAGATACAATCATACCACAACTTGTCAAAACACCAAGTGATTCTAAAGGATTGTGGAAATTTTTATTCGATGGCTCAAGAAGTAAGAATGGATCCGGTGTTGGTGTTATGTTAATTTCTCTAGAGGGAGATAAGTACTTCTCATCTTTCTAGTTGCAGTTCAATTACACTAACAATGTTGCTGAATATGAGGCTCTTGTGTAAGGAATCTAGCTAGCCCAAAGGAAGGGAATCAAGGCCCCGATTATTTTGGAGATAGTGAGTTAGTTGTTCATTGAGTTTCGGAATGTAGTGCATCCAAAAATGATCTTTTAAGATCATACAAGAACCAAGTTTGGGACCTGATTGAATATTTCAAGCTTTTGGAATCCATGTAGTTCCTAGAGGTCAAAATCAAGATGCGGATAGGCTTGCTACAATTGGTTTGCAATACAACATACTAGTTGATATCATAAAATAAGGGCAGTAATTTGTTAAAATGGTGGTTCGACCAACAGTCCCTGATAATGTGAGTAGTTGGCAAGTGTTCGATAGTGACAAACAAATTGTCCTCTTCCTATAAGAAGAAGTGGAGTTTACTGCAAAGAATCAAGATAAGTTACAGGAGTCATATGGTGAACAAATTATCCAATTGAAAAGCAAAAAGTTACCAAAAGTTTTAGTCACTTTGGAATCCATTTTCAATTCAGATGACCAAGCCAAAAGACAAAGCCCTAACATGGTGGTCAAAGAAGAATATTTTGAGGAAGTCGAAGTATCAAATGCAAAGTTTCTCAAGATCGGAAAAGTGTGTACTTCTGAGGAGAAAGAAGCTTTCATCAAACTTTTCAAGAGTATCATGACATATTTGCATGGAGCTATAAATATCTGCATGGTTTTGATCCATGTCTAGCACAACATACCATCAAACTAGGATCCTAATGCTAAGCTAGTTCGTCAGAAACAAAGACCAATTAATCCCAAAATTGAGCCACTAATGAGAAAGGAGCTAACCAAGCTCATCGAGGCCTGTATAATTTTTCCCATCAAGCACTCCTCATGGGTAGCCAATTTGGTGCCCATGAGGAAGAAGAATGGAGAGATCCAGTTATGCGTGTATTTTAGGGATTTGAATCATGCATCATTAAAAGACCATTATCCTCTTCCATCAATGGAACAGATCCTTAAAACGGTGGCAGGAGCTCAAAGATTTTCTTTTCTCGATGGATATTTGGGTTACAATAAAATCCTAGTCCAAGAATCCAACCAATTAAAAACGATTTCACTACAAGTGGGGCACGTATGCCTACAATAAAATGCCATTGGATTGTCCAATGTCGGGATACTTTCCAAAGAGCGATGGACATGGCATTTAAGTGACTAATCAACAATATTATTTTGGTTTACCTTGATGATATAAATATATACTCTAAGAATGCAGAAGATCACATCACACATCTAAGGAAATTTTTTGACGGTGTAGGGAATTTGGGGTTTCACTTAACCCCAAGAAATGTATTTTCACGGTAGTAGCATGAGGGAAAAATTTTGGGGCATGTTGTTTCAGAAGAAGGATTATCAATCTATCTATCAAGATTCATTTGATTATGTCCTTATCTCTCCCAAGTCATGAGAAGGGCCTCAGAGTTTTTCGGGAACCATAAATTTCATGCGAAGATTCATCCCTCAATTCACAACATTGGCTAAACCACTGACAACCATGCTGAAGAAAAACATGCCATTCTCATGGAAAAGGAAGGACAAGAAAGTTTTGAAACCATCAAAACAACTATTTCTCAAGCTCCCACACTGATGAACCCCAGGTTTGAAAAATATTTTATCCTTTATGCTTTTGCAGGTCAAGAGAGCATTTCAGGATCCTCACCCAACAAAACAACAACTTGATGGAGTAACCAATTACTTTATTCAATGAATCCCTCAAAGACTACGAGTTCAAATATTCATTCATTGAAAAACAAGTCTTTGCAGTTATTTGAGCTTTGAAGAAATTCAAGCACATGTTGTCCAACAACAAGATTCATCTGATGGTGTCTCATCTAGGTGTCAAGGAGTTTTTGCTGAACAAAGAAATGAATGAAAAAGTGTGTTAGATGGATCACGAAGGTAATGGAGTATGACGTGCACATAAAAGTCACTAAACTTTTCAGAGGTAAGGGTTTGTGTCAGCAACTTGCTGCAGACATGGAATCAAAAAGTAATGAGGATGTGACACTCCTAAATACTGATGAGGATGTTGATCAAGCTGACTGGTTATCCAAAATGAAGAATTTCCTCTTCTCAGGAGCATACCCGGAAAACATGGATAAAAACCAAAGATGAACTTTCCATCTTCAATCTATCCCATATGTTTTGGTAGATAGCATTCTCTTTCGAAAATATTTGAATGACGAATTCTCCTTGGTGACGTAGGACCAGAACATGTCAATAAGATACTAAAAGAGTTTCATAATGGCCTATCTGGAGGACATTATTATACATGAACAACAACTACCAAGATCATGCGAGTCCGGCTACTATTGGCTAGATTTATTGAAGGATGCCCATCTCTAGGTAAGGAATTGTATGGAATATGCCTTTTTCATAGGTAATCAGAAGTTGGCAGCTCTTCCACTGCATCCAATTCAAGCGGATCAACCCTTTGTTCAATGGGGGTTGGACTTCATCAGAATGATTAATCCTCCATCTAGTGATAGACATAAATGGGTCCTTACTGTAATAGACTATTTTACTTGATGGACAGAGGCGGTAGCATTAAAAGAGAGCAATGAAAAGGTAGTTTTGGATTTTTTGGAGGGTATAATGACGAGGTTCGGTGTTCCATTTATAGTCATTTCGGACAACGCTACTGCTGGCTTTTCTTGGTATGGAATTGAGTGAATGGGTGTTTAAAAATGGGGTATACTCAAAAATTTGTCCAATTACTATCCACAAGGAAACGGATTGGATGAGTTTAGCAACAAAAACCTCATAAGGATTATTAAGTGCACAATGGAGACTAACAAGAGGACTTGGCATACACGGCTTAAGATAGCATTATGGGGTAGAGCAGATCACACCTAAAAGGGCCATTGGAAATTCTCCTTTCATTCTTGTATATGGAAGACAGGAAAACTCCCGCTCTCATTGGAGTTACCTTCTTTGGAGTTAGCTCATCAACTTGAAGTTATAGAGAGTGATCCTCTTACAAGAAGGTTTTCTAAAACTCATGGAGTTAGAGGAAGTACGAGACAAGGCTATGAAAACTTTAGAGCAACATCAGGCTCAAGTTAAGAAATCTTTTGACAAGAAGGCATCTGACAGGTGTTTTCAAGAGGGATATTTAGTTCTCAAATGGGATGAAGATAGGGCCAAACCCGGAAGGCATGCAAAATTTGATGCTTTCTGGAGTGGGCCATACATCATAACAAGTTGCAAAGAGGCAAATTCATTTTGTTTATCTAGGCTCAATGGAGAAGAATTTCCCATTCATGTGAATGGGATACATCTCAAAGCTTTTTTTGAGAAGCGTTCCACCCCCTGTATAGTTAAATTAGGTGTTTTCCTCCAAGTGCTTATGCACATTGTTGTGTGTTGTTGTTTTTATTTCCTTGTTGTTATGTTTTGTGTTATTCTGCACATTGTTTCATCATTGGAAGGTGTCAAGGAGAAGGAAGGTTCAAGTTTCCATAAAATTTCAAAATCTACTTCATTAAAAATTTTGTAGTGTTCCATGGATGTCAAGCATTCAACAGTTTTAGTATACTTCATGCTTAGCATTCTAGGGAGGTCCAGGATATCGGTAATGCTCAAGGAGATTTTAGGATGTGTCAAAGAAAATCATACTACTTTCAAGATTCCAACATAGACTCCATGCCCAATGGATAACTTAAGGCTACTAGAATCATGCTTAAGAGGAAATCATCCGGAGAGGTCGCCAAAAATGTTATCCAATTTTACGCACATGGAAAAATTGGAAAATAGGGCTTTATTATGATCAAATCATGAAATTGGTCCTAGGGACCCACTTCTGGTCATTAGGGAGATAAAACAATTTTAAAATTAATAAATTGATAAGTGATTTCACCTAGCTCAACTCTAGGTCAAATTTGTGCTAGCTCGATGCGTAGCCCAATGCCAACTCAGTGCAGAGCTCAATGGGGAGTTTGGTCCATGGTCAGTTCGGAACAGAGCTCAAAATTGAGTCGCAGTGGAAAACTCAGAATATAGCTCGGTGTGAGTGACTCAGGGTCAAAGGATCAGGTTATTCATAGTGGGCTCAATCCACGCATAAATAGATTAGTGCATAGCGTTAAGAGGTCAACTCAGCATGATATGGGCCTGAGTGTTGAAAGATGAAGCAAGGTGATAGACTAGTTTATATTTCATATAGCTCGATCGAGCTAAATGGTTATGCAAATCAGGTGAGATCACATTTTTTTTTTGGTATGCGAGCCATCAAGGAGTTTGATAAGCTTATCTCACTCGGTCGAGCTAAACAATGTCAAATCGGGAATAAAGAGACGAGTCATCGGAGGAGCTCGTGCCTTGTCCTAACTTGGTCATAACTCAGATCAC
Organism: Taxus wallichiana var. yunnanensis; assembly: GCA_018340775.1. NCBI lineage: Eukaryota > Viridiplantae > Streptophyta > Pinopsida > Cupressales > Taxaceae > Taxus > Taxus wallichiana. The sequence goes on along the minus strand of CM031234.1, from coordinate 722,014,822 downwards.
AAGCCTTAGATGAGTTCATGAGTAGGAAATGTAAGCTCAGTAACCGAGTTTGGCTTGTCGTAAAGGAATCTCGATAGGAGCGGAGGATGTTTCGATGGTTGGCTCATTGAGGCAGAGAAATGATGAGCTCGACTCAGTTTAATTCAACATGGAGAGATCGATGCTTCCTCATTGGAATATGAACTCAAATTTAATGACTCGACAGAGACAATAGCATAAATGACTGAGCTCGGTCTTGATAAGATAACCCACAAAGAGAAATCATGGCGAGTTCACGGTGAGTCATAGTTAAAGGAATGAGTCGATCACCATACATAGAGGTCGAGTTGTATCGAGTCGAGCTGACAATTAGAATGGTGGAGAAACTTTCCCCTCTTGCCAAGTGGGGATGTTAGCATGGTATGCCGTGATGGCAAGATACTCTGCGGGTTCCCAAGGCGCATTGCCAAGTGAGAGTTTTGGGGTCGATGAGCTATGACAAGCCCAACGTAGTCGGAAGAGATATATAAATCCCACGCTAAGGCATGAATAGGGGAACTCAGGGAATACATTCCCAAGTGGAAATATTGGGTTGGTAAACCATGGTGATACTTCCGAGCGTGGGAGAAATTGGATCAAATTGCCAAGTGGAGATCATACGATGGCGATCCATCATGAGAATTCCATGCAGCTTGGAGTGGTCCGAGTCATTGTGCGAGTCACTAGGAGGATTAATAGGATAGTTGTGAATTGGAGCGGGTCATGGGGAAAACAACACGACGTAAGGAGGTAATACCAAGCTCATCAATACGAAGCATGGCAGAAGAATAGGAGGTGGACCAAGTTGCTCACTGATAGCGGTAACAATGTAACAAGCTCTTCTTACTAATGATCAAACTATCGAATGGAGAAAAATGACCCATCATTGGAGAAGTGTTGCAGAGGAGTTTAGGTGAGTGAATCATCTGATGTATGGAAGGTGAACTCGTAGCAAAGGGATTTTCTCAGTTTATAGCTTAAAAACATGTGCCTACAGTGATGAGTTGTTGAAACCATGGTGAGATCTCATCAGTTGATGAGTATTTAACCAGAAATAGGCATGTTGAAGTATAATAGAAAATCCTTTTTGACCGCTTCCAACAAAGTTGTCTGCAACTATGTTGTTATCATTTAGTATCGAATGCATCCTCAAATTTGGGATTTTCCTTCAAGATATTTTTATCAAAATAGATTAATTGATAGTGAGAGTGTTACTAGGGAGACCGATGAAATTTATTACAAATATTCTCTATCAAGACCTTACTAGTTTTACAATGTAACTCATGGAAGTGAATCTCATAGAGGTGGATCTGTTTCATATTAGAATATTCATGAAGCAAAATTTTATTTGCAATTATATGAGCAACTTCAATGATTCACTAAGTTGGCGAGGCATAAAGGTTTATGTTGGAATTATCATACCTTACAAGCTACAATTGAAATGTTTACACCGAGAGTTTGATGTTGTCCTCAAATATGATGAAGGAAAAGGTTTATATATCAATACGGTAGATGGCTATCAGGGCCAGGGGCATGATGTAATCATTATGTCTTGTGTCCGAGATTCAAATCATGGGGTTGGCTTTGTAGCTGATGTTCTCCACATGAATGTGGAACTAACACAAGCTTGTAGCATGCTTTGGGTTTCGAGAAACATAGCTGTATCAAGCAATCTAGTGACTGAGTTCAGTCGAGGGAGTAAGGAACTCAGATGTGCAAGATGGTAAATATGAGCTCGGTACATAGACATGTGAGAGTCCGAGTTGAGCCAACCAGGTGCTCGGGTCAACATGCAAAACAAATCCAGGCTGAGTCAGTTGAAGAGCTCGTGGGGACACACTTGGCGGTGATATTGATGCTAGGACAACTCAGTAGATTTCATGTAGAGCTCACCGAGTTGGAAAGAATTGGCTCAAGAAAGCGTGAATGATAATTCAGGGAGCTCGTGGTGTTGTTTCATGGAGTTTGAACGTGGAATGCATGTGAATATGTGGTCCAAAACAAGAAGAAATAACTCTATCTATCAAGCTAGAGCTATCACAGAGAAATCAATCGATTGAGTGTTGATAGGGCCACGTGACGTGATCCCTAACAATTTTCATAGCTTGAAAATCATTTCTAAATAGCGCAACATGCAGGAGTGAAATAATTTAAATTCATTGAATTTTTTAACCTCTGCATTTTGGCTTATTGAGGAAGATATACGACTCATTCAAGGAACCCTATGCATGAGCATCAAGAAGAGTTGGTGAAAGACAAGTTGTGGAGAATTGAGTTCATTTTGATTAGCTCACAAGGTGTTCAAAAAGCCATGATGGTGGGGTAAATTGGCTCGGTCGAGCTTATAGAGGATGAGCATGTAGAGAATGAACCAAGCTCGTGGAAAAACGGAACTTGGAAAGGATAAAACTCACCAATGGAGCTCGGTGACTTTGTGGGGAAGCTCACATATGTTTCACGAAAGGCAATGTGGAATGCATAAATGGCCTCGAGTTAACCAAGGAAAATGATAAGAATCAAGTTTGATAGCTCACCATTTGAAGGACTCAATGCAAAAGAGCTCGATTGCCAAGGCAAGGAAAGAGTTGGTGTGGGGTTCAAAATCGAGTGCAACACTCGAGTTGGGCTATGTCCAGACTCTATTCACATGGACCCTCCTCCTCTTCAAGTCAAACGGGTCAACGAGGGGTCCCGACATTATGTTAATTAATTTAATATTTTAACTAAAATATTTTAATAATAATATTTATTATTATTATTTAAATATTTTATTTAAATATTCTTTTAATTAATTGAGAAGACTAGGTCATCAGGCAATTAATGACCCATGATGGAACCTTCTCAGGTAGTTCAACTAATTGTAATAAATACATCATGGGCCTTCAATTTAGGAATGTAATTATGATATCTTCTCTTCTTTCTCACATATTCTTCTAGAAATGTATGTTTGAAGCTCATTTAAAAGGGTTCCAATAGTTGAGACAAGTTGGAAAGTTATATATCTTAGACGAGTGTATGCTTTTCAAGAGTCCTCTCTCTTCTGCAAGTTGTTCTTGTGTTTTGAGAGAACTTTCAAGCCTCTTCTTCAAGACCATAATTGCAACTATTGCCTCTTCTAAATGTTGATGTATTGTGCATGTTATTGAAGCAATAAAAGTGTGTGTTTTATGACTAATCTTGGTCCTTTCATCCTTTATTCTTCTTTGTGATTTTCTCGTACTTGTAGGTACACTTTCGTGCAAATTTAAGTTTCTATTGCAGTGTTCTTAAAGTTTTGTGCTTATCGAGTGGTGGAGTATTGCATGTAGTTGAGTTGTGGTGTCTGTTCACCCTTCTTGAGTTCATCCTTCTTCATTGGGAAACTGGTATATTTCTCGGTCTGATAAGGTTTAACAAAGGGAATGCATGTCTCTTAGTTTGTGGTATCATGTACCCTCTCTAAGTTGCAGTAGGTGAAGTTGACCTATGGTGCACACACCCTCTTCAAATTAACCCTTCTTGAGTCTAGAAACACCCTTTATTTAGTGCATCACCATCCCTAGTATAGTTTCATTTCTATAAATCTCTTTCCCTAAACCCCCATGAAAATGTTAGCATAGGACTAGATAATCATTTTATTACACTAGGAGTAGTACAACACTTAGTTTAGGAAGAGGAATCGGGCATTCCGTGGAGGTTCACTTGAGCCCAAGTCCCACAGCTTGAGAGGTGATCCCATGTGTCCTAATCACACCAACCGTCCTATTCACATCCCGGCCATTGAGGGTGTAATGATTTGGCGACAACAACACCCACCTGGGACACGTGTCGGGCACATTTTTAGAAGTGGAGGTGAAGAGAAAAATTGAATTTTTTTCTATTTTTTCAAAAGGGTGAGAGAAGATCAAAGGAAGTCCCCAAGCCTATTTTTGCATCTTCCACGTGGATGGCCCACATTCAAAATTAAACATCAGCATTTGTTGAGCATCTAAATATAACTTTCCCCTCATTTTTCTATAAAACTCCTAGGAGTGCAAGTATTCATGATTTATTGCTATTTTCTACAGGCCAAATAGAAGAGAGAGTTAATTGTGATACCTAGAGTTTGGTGGGAGAGATCTAGAAACATCTTTCACCATTAAAATGGTCTGACTCTCAAGCCTGATCTGGTTTTCCGTTTTTCATCTCCCGAGCACACAAAGGGCCGATTTTGATTGATATGGGGTGAAGTGGTTGACGAATGGATGCAGACATGTTTTTCCCAAGAAATGAGTTGAATAAGGGAAGAAATAGAAGAGATTTTCCCTCAATCACTTGGAGACTTTTTACGAGATCTGATTCTCGTGAATCACGAAAGAATCATGGCAAACACGTGGTGCATTTAAATTTTTTTGTATTTTAAGAGGAAGGATCTCATTGGAAATGTTATAAAGGGCATGAATTCATCATTCAAATGGTTGGGAGTTTTGAAAGGATCAAGGCTGATTTTCTCTAGAGAAAAATATTGACAGAGCCCATCCATTTTGTGAATCCATCTAGAGAAACCTATATTTCTCTATTTATGTCAAATTTGATCATGTCAAGGTGGTTGCAATTTTACAACCATTTACAAGCTTTGAGATTATTCTGGAAACTTTCCCTTTGATAAATTTGATCAAACTTTGAGTTATTTTGTGTTAATCTTGAGTAAAGTGTATTTATTTCATCTTTGAATGCATACGAGTAGTTTTTCTTGTTTCTATTACAATCTTGTACCAAAATAGGGTCCAATCACATAGGTCTCATCCTTGTGATATTTTAGTGGCATCTCTAATTTCATTTCTCAGAAGAGCCTTCATCTGGGAGTGGGATAAATAGTTTAAAATCACTTTTCTTTCATTTTTTTGATAGATATTATTTGTAAGCCTCTGGGTGTACCTCAAGTGTGACATGGTTTAAATCTTGGTGCTTTATTAGGTCCTCTTACTTGAGCCTTCGTGACAAAATCCCATAGGTTGTGTGAAAGAGTGTTGATCTGGGCCTCCATTAAAGAACATATTCTAGTTGAGGAAACAATTTAACTTTTTGTGGCATTTTGTTGATTGAATCTTTCCATTTTGCATAATCTCTCAAGGATCTAGTGAGTCAAGTCCATCCTGTCTCCCCTCCCACCAAAATTCATTTAACAATAACCAATCCTACCCATAATACCCTTGTTTGTCATGTGTGTACACAAATGCATAATCTTTGTTACCAAAACATGTAGAAATAATCAAGGTCTCAAATGTCTTTAGTAACCTTTTCCTTGCTGTGAAAATATCTCCATAATCTAGAAGTGACAACTCGTGAGAGTCAGATTTGGTGTGTTGATCATATTTTCCTAAGGCCTTCTCTATAAAATTTATGAACGAGGTTACAAAATAGGTTCTCTTACCTTGGTTAAAAGGAACAACCTAAAATAGTTAGGATTAGGTCAAATCCTTTTTTGCATGTGCTACCCACTCCCTTGAGCCCGAGTTCCAACAAGTCAAATAGATCCTTCCCGGCTACAAAACGATATACATGATTGTTTATCTTCCTCTCGAGTGTCTTGTCAAACCCATGATGCTTCTCGAGTCTCTCGAAGGACATTAAATTTGGGTATCCATAGGACAAAGAGAGAATAAAAATAAGATGGAGAAAATCAAGATAAAAAAATTTAGAGGGTCTTAGTGTAGAGATGTAATATTAGACTAGACCACTCCAGTGCCACAGAGACCAAGATATAACCCATCGTAGTTATTTATTTTTGTGGTCTCGGGGATATTAAGGAGTATGCCTAGATGAATTAGCCCAAAGTCAATGAAACCATATTATACATAAATGAAGCCTCCACAACCATTTACCGGCCACTCGATGTGTTGGCGTAGTTGGTTTCGTGCCACGAGGTTTTGTTTTCAAAACAATGCATTGGAAAACCATACACTAAATCAACTTCAGTAGTTCATATGGTTGTAAACAATAGCACAACGAGAGAAAAAAACAAATATGAAGTAAAACGTGATAGTATTTTCTAGAAGGTCATGATGTGGAGGTGTACGATTGGACAAGACCTCTCAAGCTTCCATGGAGATTGAGATATCAGCTATGGAATTTCTATCCTTTTTTGGTCTCAAGGCTCCTAAGGGACTATGCCTAGACAATGTAGTCCAAAAGAAAGCAACCTTCTCGTCACTTAAACAAATCCTCCAAAAGTGTTTACTAGGCCATCCAAACATGTGGGAAAATTTTATTTTGTTCCACGAGCTACTATTTAAAAAATAATGCATTGGATAGCCTTACACTTACTATAATACAATATTTTTGTCTCATTACAAATAATAGGACAATGAGAGAATCAAATGGAGATGGAATAAAATCAGAATTTTTTTATATAAGTTCCCAACATGGAGGTGTATGATCAAATGATACCTCTTTAGCTACCACGGAGATCGAGATATCACCTATCAAAGTTATATCATTTTTTGGTCTTAGGGCTCTTAAGGGACTACACCCAAAAAATTATCTCGAAAACAATGACACCATATGATACCAAAATGAAGCCTCGAATGGAGTTTACCATACCATCTAGACGTGTTTGCAAATTGGTTGAGTGCAAAGCGCTTATGTTTGCAAGATAATGCATTGGACATCCTTACACGGACTCAACCGTAGTATTTCAACATTTGCAAACAATATCACAATGAGAGAACCAAATTGAGTGGGAGTAAACTATGGTAGGATTTCTTATAGGGTCCCGACATGGAGGTGTAAGATTAGATGATACCTTTCATGGTGCCACTGAGATCGATCTATAACTCATAAAATTTATGGCCTTTTTTGGTCTAAAGGTTCTCAAGGGACTACTCCCAGAGGAATTATCCAAAGTAAAAGACCCCATTCAGAACAAAAAAAAACTACAAAAGTGTCTACTCGGCCACCCCGACATTTTGGCACATAGTCATCGTTTCAATGTCACTATTTTTCATTTGAAAAATAATTCATTGGACAATCTTACACACTCTCCCCCACTCATGTTTTGTTTCTCTCTCTTAGTCTCTCACACAATCTCAATCTCACTCTCACTAAATTTTTCTTTATTTTGAATAAAAATTAATTAATTTTATTGATACTCGACTAGGATGGCATGACAATATTATGACCATATTTCCTAGTCTCATGCCTAGAACCATCAATCGCCTAGTAAATATTTCTTATTTAGTTATGGCGGTTACCTATAAGATGGAATACTAGTAGATGAGGCTTAAATAGGTTACCTATTAGATTTCATACCGTAAGATGGCATACTAGTCCTAACTGTGAGTTCTGAGACATTTCCTTTAGAGCCATAGAGCAAGGAGTTGGAAGTAAGTGAAAAGAACAAGGATGGATGAGTGGTTTGAGAGAAAAGAGTGAGAGTGATATAAATGGGGATGAGTGTGGAGTGTCTAAGAGAACCTAGATCAAGATCAAGCAAAAATAAGTGTAACAAAGTAGGTTGAAATAGGATAGAAAGTGATTGAAAGGTGTTTGTATAAGGTTCTTGTTAAGAAGAAGTAAGCCATTTTTGCAAGTTTTTGACAAGTTTGAATAATTTTCTTGATTCTATCATTGATATATGGTTGTGTTTGTTTATGCTCTACATCACTTGGGAACCTCATACAAGTGGATATATGCTACACAATTCGGGGGACAAGGCTAGCTAGTGTTTCAAGAGAAAAGATTGAAAATTTGAGCTCTAAGGATTGATACAAGGAGTTGGAGTGTAATATTTTTAGAGCACCTTAGGGATGGAAAAATTTAACTAATGAAGCTTGTAATACTTTCTGGGCATCATTATATCATTCTCTTCATGCTTGTTGTGAGAAACATTGCCTTAAGGGGCACAGTTGTTTAGTTTTCATAAGACAAACAATAATGGTGTTTGGAGACTTGTTAATCAAGTTAGTGATGGTCCTCAAGATTTTCCGAGGTGTTTTAATAGTTTAGAAGAATAAGAAGCATTGAAGAATGCAATATATGAATGATAAGATAGGAACCAATACAAAGATACCATGAGCAAGAAGAAGCTCAAGTAAGGTAAATACACATATACACATTGATACATTAAACAAATAATTACTCGATTAGATAACTCTTTATATAAATACATTATATAAATAATAATATCCAAATGTTCATGCATATTATAAATTGAAAATGCTAGTATACAACACCAATAAATGAGAAAATAATTAATAATGTGTTATATTGTCAAATACGCATCATATTAGTTTCATACAAAAATAATCTCAGAATGGAAGGTCTCATACAAAAATACCGAGTTCTAAATTATATTAACGCGCGCACTATAAAGATAAAAGTGCAGGAATATGTTATATAACACCAATTGAATGCCATATAGTCATACATACAATTCTTGAACATGCATACAATGCCATGAACATAGGCATACAAAAATGTCGTAAGACACACATATATATATCCTAATCATCAAAATCTATCCCTTTCTTGGCCTTTCTCGAAGAAGGTCCTCCCTTAGACGTAGATGGAGATATATGAGATGACATCATATCCTTCATGTCCTAACTACGAATCCTCTTCTCGCTCAAAACTCGCTTGTAGTTGAACACGTAAATGCAAACAATTTATTTGTCAAAATTTAATATACAATTTTTCAACATGTATAAGACCATGCTAATGAAACTATTTACATTTACACAAACTTACCGCAATCTCTCATTCAAATTGAATCTATATCTCAATCTCGGATGAGTCATCGAGTGATACTAGAGTATGAATGGAGGTATAAAAATTATGAGCTCAAGGATTTCCTTCCCTCGATGTAAAAATAGAAGGGGTTGAACACTACATACACATAATATAAAAAAATCAAACATAAAAATTAGCAAAAATATAACTATGTTACCAATAAATTTTTCAAATGAAAATAAAAATATTTACTCCATCTAAGTACATGTATGTCTATTGTCAATATTTTAACTAATTTTACCAATAGAAATCTATTTTTTCCATTCCATGCCTTTGAATCATATGAACAGAATGCTACCTAATGCAGTAACTCTTGCGTATACATAATGTTCAAGACATTATTAACATAATTTAACATAATATGAATTACAGGAGCTATTTAATGAAAATACATGTAGTTTAAATAGCTCGGTGAGTTGTTGTGCCCATGAAATCACAGCTGAAATACCTTTCTCTACACATCACAGATATGGTGGTGTGTCTATTCAAGTCATCAACTTTATCAAACATATATCACATCAATTTAATTGAACATATATAAGATATATACACGAACGTACATACATGCATATATATATATATATATATATATATATATATATATGTATATAGATATATATATATATATATATATATGTATATAGATACATATATATATATACATACATACATACATACATACATAATTAAAATTCTAAATTACCTCTCGTGAATGTATCCATACACATGGTGCTCGCAGCCTATGGTCGGGATGATGACATCCCTTCGCATGTTGTGATATCAATTAATACATGTTAAAATACAATTATTTCAAAAATTTAACATATATAAGTAAATCAAGTACTCATATATTTTGTAGCATACATAATAAAAATACCTATGAAGATGTCACCGATGTCTTGAACCGAAAAGTATCACTCAAAAAGGTGTCCGAAATAGCGACATTATCTTGTGTACCACCATCGTAAACTCCACCAACACCAATATGCATGAAATTATCATCCTCTTGAAGCCCAAGCATATGCTATAATAATATATGCAAATATGTGGCCTCATGTGAGTAATATTTGAGGAATACTCTGTGTATCTTTAAAAACATCTAGATTAGAAATCTCCCTCATATGTTGGAAAAGAGCATCATATAGCACTTGAAGAGAATGTAGTGTATCAATCTGTATTTTCTCCTTCAAATCTAGAGAGAGGCAAATCGAGGATGAGGGGGCTTTGGTGTGGGGAGTCTTCCTATCGAATAGATGCATAGTGTGCACATTGTCGAACATGTGCAGATACTTTTCCTTGGCCCTCAAAATCCCACAAATCAAAATAGTTCGGGATCTCGTTGAGGATAAAATTGTAATAGAGTTTCCTCAAAAAGTATAATGGAACCTCGTTGTTATTGAAAGGTGGAAAATAAAACACCATCCACCATCGATCCCAAAAATTATTTTTAATCAAATAGTTATTACACCGGTGAATTGGAAACCATTTACATGACAATGGAATAGGAAAATTGATTCAAGGTTCCTTGAATAAGGCACATATGACACCTTTTGTAATTTCTTTTTTCTTTATGTTTGCATATGATGACTTCTTGGCATAATATTCCCCACAATGCTTTGCATAAGATTTCCAACAATCAATTTGACTCATTTCCACATCAACTTGATCCACTAATGCCTCCAATGTGTTTACAAGAGAGGCATGATGTAGGTTTTTAGAATGGGAATCCCTAATTTTTTAATTAATTCTGCAATTTCAATCTCATTTTCCACTAAATGGGATGATAAATCCTCCTTACTACCTGAGGGATGTTTAAAAACTGTTTGATTTTACAATATTAAATAGATTTCATGAAAATAAATTTCCATTTCATGATATTTAGAGTCACATAAATTAATGATTTTACATGACAATCTCTTGTCTTTTATAAATGGGTCAATCTCCATATCTTATTTGTTAAAACCATTTTGATTTAACTTCATAAAATATTAAAATATTTTTGAAGTTAAAAATATATTTGAATGTCTATATATATGGTTGAGAGATCACCCACAATGTATTTTCCATAATAACCCAAAATCAAGAATTTCCAAAATTAACTAATTTTCAGATTTCTAAAACCTCATAAAAATCATATTTTTAATATGACATACACATTAGTAATAACATATAACAAGAAAGAGAATTTTCATTTTGAATCCACAATAATACCTAAATCTCCTTTCAAGTAAACTAAAGAGAAATAAAAGCATTTAAACCATGATCTTAAATTCCAAAATTATATATCAAACTAATTACAAAAATTAGTTTGAGAGATAACAAGAAAGGTAAAATTTTCCAAATTTCAATCCCAAAAATTCTACCTCTTTTCAATTAGAAGTGAAGAGATAAAATTAAGATGTAAACAACTACTTCAGCATACTAAAATAAGAATTTAAAGAAACTCTCTTTTCTAATGTTAAGTGTATATTTTAAGAAATTCATAAATGTTCAACATTTCCTTTTTCAAAGAATAGATCCATATTTATTGTTGTTACTAAATGTATTAAATAAAATAGTGAGACCACTTTACTTTTCTACAATTTTAGAAAGAAGAAACATAAATATTTTGGTAATAAAATGAATATATCATTCAATACAAAAATCCTCTTAGCAATAACTAACACCGAGGAAATGTTGACAACTTTATTATAAGCTGAAAAACACATTCATACACTCAAGGATCCATTACAATAGAATGATATACCATACTCTCCCAACCAACATCCAATATTTACAACATTATCATGAGATAATAGATTCCAAAAACTACCACTAAAAAGAATAAAAAATACTAAAATGAAAGGATAAAAATCTTCCCACTAAAGTGGGAACAATATGCTCAAATTTTGGCCAAGCTCCAAAACCACAAGTCGATGGATAGATTTATTTCCCAACCTACATGTATCATTACATGCCTTCTCTCCTAAGAAAGATAAAATTATCCTCCCACATGCCCATGGAAAAGAGGGGTATCATGCTACTCAAAATTTTCAAGTTAAACAAGTATTCAAGGAAACTCAAAATAAGGAAAGAAGTGAAATTTCCAATATCAAACTCCAATTCAAAAGAAAATAATAAAAGGAATTGAAATGTAAAAAGGAGAGAGATATCACAAAATATGCCAAGGTGTAAAATAGGACAGAGCCTAAAACCAACCTCCAAAATTTATCTCCAAGAGTCCATCATCATCCTCCACCCTTATTCATTCATTTCTCCTCTTACCATGGCTTCTCAAGATTCATAATATTCTTTCTTATGGATATGAGGACATTCCAAAACCAAATAGGAATGTATCCTGATTACCCCAAGGATAGGAGCATCAAAATAACATTGACGGTTTCCATAAGAAGCCATGAGAATAAGGATTTTTTATCCAAAATTCATTCGTAAGGTAATTTTGATAACATGCATCAAATTCTTCGGCCTCGAGCAAGTAGATTGATTCAAGGCCCGAAATCATGTTTTTTGGGGCCTCGGCTTCTCTCTAACTCTCCCATCCAAGAAGAAATCCCAACGAGTTAGAAAAAATGGGAAAAATACAAAAATAAGGTTCAGTAAGATTGTTTTAAAGCATTTCGGATTTGAAGGTTTCGGGTCGTACTAGTGCAGGTCGACTTCGAGGTTCGTGCATTCAAGTTTGGGGCCGAAATACAAAGAAAATCGGCTAAGTTAGACATTTTTTTCCCAAGCGGTCCGCATGGACATTTGGGGCTTCGGGACGCAAGGGACGCAAAAATGAAACAATGAAGGTAATAAAATCGCCTAAGTATTTTGTTTCACGCGGTTTGGGACAATCAGACAAAAGTACGCGTGGGATGTGAATCGCCGATTTGCCAAAAGATGGTCCAAGCGGTTCGGAGATTTTTGTTCGTGATGACGCCGATAAAAGAAACGCGCTGGACGCGAAAAGGCGAAAAATCCGCAAAGAGACAAGGAATCCCAAATCGGCCGATGTGGGAGAATGCATCCGGGACAGCCAGGACAAAAGTACGTGAGGGATGCGCGGGACACGAAAAGCCGAAACGGTCGAAGGCAAAGAAGAAAAGTCAAGGTTTCACCTGTGAACTTCAAACATGGCCATAACTTTTGACTCCGAGCTCCGATTGTCACAAAATTGGACTTTCTGGAATGATCATGACATCCTCTATGCCACATATTTGGCTCTAGTCGAGTTAATGCTCATTCCTCAAATGACGTAAAAACGCCTGCCGGACCCAAAATAGCCGCCCGCACTCAGAAGGCCATAAATTTTTCATTTCTCAACGAAATCACACAAAATTGGTACCGTTGGAATTGTGGCTCTGATCCTGAAACACAAAAATCAAAAAATTCCATATTTGATGAGATATTGGTGGGTATTTTTCACAAAACGTGGACTGGTTCATAACGTTGTTTTATTTGGTGGTTAGACTGCAATTAAGAGGCATCGTCATCATTCTTTCTCTCCGCAACACCCGGGATAGTATGGGGATCCCTTTTCAAGTAATATATAATAATTTTACTCCATTTAATGCCTCTTACAAGTGGTTGAAGGACAGATTTTGGGATTTCCATTTTCCCTTCTCTTTCTCTTCTCATTTTTCTATAAATTGGAGTGTTGGGCTCATTGTAAAGAGAGGTAGTTTTTGTAGCAAAGCTCTGCCAAAATTGCTTTGTGAAGCCAATGTGTTGCAGGCCCTTGTTGTGGACTCCTTGCATGGTGATCCAGGCCCTTATCTTGTAACCGATTGAACTGTGCATATCAGGAAGCAATAAAATACAAGTTTGTGGATGTATCTTCCCCTGTTGTGTTTTCTTGCATTCTTCTTGCCCCTTTAACCTTGATTACAAGAATATTGTGTCTATTATTATGTTATTGTAGGGATCCATTATCATTGTGTATGTTTGAAATATTGTTGTAAAATGCATTTTGCTAGATTATAGAGAACTATCATCACCCCTTCTAGCGTGCGCTTTGCTTCTGTATCTCACGCATTTGAAGACTACTCTCACACCCTCCTTTTCTGGTGTATCACCGCTGTAGTGTAGGCTTTCATTTTATGCATTCTCTCTCCTTGGTCCCTTGGAAATTTATATTAGAATAGTTAGTTTCCCCGCATTAGAGTAGATTGTGGCAAGTAGTTTAGAGCAAGAACCAGCCTTTCTCAAGTCTATCTCAAGTGAAGCAAGTCCCACAACTTGGAGATAGTACTGTGTCATCCAATCACACCGTGAATTCAAGTATATGTGCTTGTATAAACATAGGGGTGTTGTGATTCGGTGATAACAGATCTCCTCCCATTCCCGGAAAAAAACCAAAAAAGTGAAAGAAATAAGAACCCACAAACCTAAACCAACTAAATTATTTAACCAACATAAACAGATTACAAAATTACACACGTACACATCCATTAATATACCAACATAACAAAATAAGAGTGACCTACATCACTCTCAAGCACCCGACCAAAAATTTACAAGCTCTTTACTTGACCACTCCTAGAGTAAATATTCCAAAGACTCATCTCCATGCTCTAAATGTAAAATCCCTAAACATAAAAAAATTAGAGAATATGTAGAGAAACTCCCAAAATAACAAAACGATGTGAGGGTAACATGTGTCACACTTCCAACTAATAAAACCATCCAAGTTACCCATGGATTTTATTAAGTTACCTCAAGTAATAAATGTAAGTGGATAAAAATCTAAACTAGCACTGAAAGCCCACAACACAATCCCAAGGTCACCCATGTAAGACAAGAGGAGAAGGCTTTGATGGTGACTTGTGAGAGGGTGGAGTGAGAAAAAGGATTTTTGGTTTCACAAAATGTTTCCCCACTTATGGCCTAGGCTCGAAGGACCATTTTTAAGGTAAGGGAGACCCTTCCCTTTACATATATGCCTTCAAAATACCCTTTTGATCAAATTCGGGATTTGAGAGTTGAGTGGGATAAACAAGGTGAGAAATGGTCCCCACAAAAATTATTAGTAAATCCCAAGGCATCCCTAAACATGTTTAAGACAAATAATGCACCCCAAAATCAAATCATCACAAATGACCACATTAGAAAAAACAATCCCAATTAAGTGAGCAATAAAGTAAATTTAATTTTATTATGGTTGTTAAGGGTAGGAGGGTAATAAACTTATTTAATACAAATTAAATAAAATAATCAACCAAGATCATATAAGTACAAATAATGACAAAAATACAACAAGGTGAGAAAAAGGGCTCTGGAAATACGACTTTGGCATCTTTGGTAGTCTACCACTAAGTCACATATTTCCCAGGTTATGTGACCTAAAATCTTACACACTTGAGGAAAACCTCATTTCTTCTCGGAATGATAAAATAATCAATATAAATCATTATGAAAATCAACTATACTATATAAGCTGAATAATATTAAACCACATTTATCTATGAACGATACATAAAAACATGGTCCTATATCTAAATAAATCATAATAAAGATCATCAGTAGAATCCATATAGAAACTTAATATATCCAATCTCAACAACATGATACAATCATCTCTAATCAACATGAAATTTCCAAAATCATGAATATCAAATAGTGTCTCAATAGTGCCCAATCAAAATAATAGTGTAATATACCATATGATTATAATCGTAACAATAACTAATCAAAATCTAACATAATGAAGTATAAAATGTATCATATGCAATATCAAACTGATTAAATGAGCCAACAAATCATAGGAAGAGAGATAAACTGGTGGGCAGTAATAAAGGATTTTGGTGGTGTTCTTGCTAATTTAGTATAACCCATTTGGATTGTATGAGATAAATTGAAGTATATTGTACCTTTGTGGTAATTTTATATAAATTATATTATAGTTTGATATAATACAAGTCCAAGAAGCTCAATTCATAATCTAAAATTTCAAATAGTTAAGGCTTTGCAATGAACCTTCATAAAAATTTGAAAATAATCCAAAGGCTTCTGAAAATTCAATATAAGTTTCAAATTTCCTATGCAATGTGTAGAGACAAACATAGAACAAGGCATGTAGTATTTAGCAACTTATGTGCATGTCAATCACCATTAAAAATATATCAACATGAAACTTATCATTTGAAATTAATCTAAGTATTTAAATCAAGATAAAATGTGAATAAATAATGTAGTTTCCAAGATTTCATTTTTACATGAGAACCGTTCTCAATTAGGTATTTAGTATTGCATTAGATTACATGGTTGAAGCATTACATTATGTAAGTGGTATGTTGTCTTCAATATTATCCATTTTTGAAGGATTTCATAAATATCAAGGAAGGTATGTTCTAGTTTTATTTTGTGATGATGTTAGATTGTAATCGTACATCCTAAAAATACACCTCATAGAAAATACCAAACCATAAACCATAGGTAATGTAGTCTAAAACTTGAATACTTCAATATAATGACTAAACTGAAACCCTAAACACTTAACCGAAAAGGTTTAGCACAAACCCTAAAAGCTTAACCAAGTGATTATAACAACAAAAAAAAACTTTGTACTTGATATTCTCGTTTGACATGCTACATACTCATGTGACAACCTTAACACCAATGCATCACCTTTGAATATAAATTTCACTTATAATCCATATTGAACCTGAAATCTATACTATGAATCATAGATACAAATTTTAAATGAGGACCTTAAAAAATAAAATCTATACCATGATTAGAGCTCCTAAACCTTGGATGGTAACCAAAACCATAAGTGTGAATCCAAAATATTTTAAATAAATTGATAATTGTGAGAATGAGGTATGATTTTGTGGAAATTAGAAAAAGATAAACTCTTGAGGTATACCCTAAGCTATAAAGTGAATATGTGAAGTCATGAGTGTTTTTGTTTAAGGAATACATATATCATATAAAATTTAGGTTTTGTGTTCACATTTTATAGTGTATCATATAGGGCTTAGCACACACATTTCTTATTTAGGATGTAGTGTCACCCTACATGAATCAGTTGGAACACCATATATAATGAGATGGCATGTTGAATCCTCATTTGGAATCCTAAATTCCCATCAAACACCTTAAATGTTAATGGGATACATTGAATAAAATGAAAAAGGATATTCATCATGACATTTAAAACACATCATGAACTCCCTTCAAAAACCAAAACAATTTTTGAGATTATTTAAATAACATAAACAATTAATTTCATTATGATAGTTGAATCGTGGACATAAAAATCTGAAACACTAAACACCATATCACAAACCATAAATATTAAACATATAATCTCGACATCAAATGGCTCACACAATCATTTAAATCAAAATATTATGATGACTACAGCATATACAATAATGAAACACCTTAATCACTCATAGGATGTATTTAACAATAAACATTTAATGTTCAATAGTAAATCATGCATTGGAAATAAAAATGTGTAACCATGAAGATGGATTGTAAGTGTTAATTATATGCACTAAGCCCCAAATGCTAAACACTAATGGATAATCTTGAGTAAAGGATTAGAAATATAACACATATTCAAATAGAAACACCAAGTACTAAAAAAAGAGAAACGTAAAATTTAAACATTGAACAATAATTATTGTCCCAACTAACTAAACCATATACCCAAAACAAAGATTCTAAACCCTAAACACTAAATGTGGATGTGATATTAGAGTTTATATACAGTGATTTTGGGTTTTTATTATAAATTTTATGTGAGTGTTTATAGAGTTACATTAATGTTTGATGTTTGAATTTAGGATTTAATGTTCATGTTTAGTGTTCAACATTTGGAACGTAGGCTTTAGTTTATTTGTTATCCTATTTACGAGTTTATTGTTTACCCCATCAATCTGGGTGGATAGACCATTAATGATAATGTCAAAACCGTAAAAGATCATTGGACTCTAATATACCGACATGATATTCTAAATAGAAGCACTCATCGTGAACAACACAAAAATTTATACAAAACCTCAATTTGTAAAACCTAAACATTACAACAATGGTGATGATGATGATTTCATTATCGTCATCGTCATCATTTTATCTAAGTCATCATAATTTTCTATAATTTCATAGTCATCACATCGTCATTGATTTCATCATTGTCATTATTGATGTTATTGCCATCGGCATCTTCATCACCACTATCATCATCATCATCATCATCATCATCTTCATTATCATTTTCATTATCTTCATCATCAATTATTCATTATCGTCATAACAAATCTTAACATTACTATTAATTAATTATTATGTTTTTTATTTCAAATATAATTGTAAGTTCAATTTTTTTAATAAATTATAATTTTATAGTATTAGTATTATAATTACTAATAATTATTAGTATAATTATAATTTATTATGAAACTAATAAATATTGTAATAATTATTAATTATTTTAATTGTTGTTTTTTTTATCACATATTAAGTTTATTATTAATTTTATATCACTATTTATTATTATAATAACATTAAAAAATAAAATAGTCATATTATTTATTATTATAATTATTATTGTTTTTTATTAATGTTTATCATTATTTTGTAATTATAATAATAATAATTGTTTATTTGTATTATTATAATTCTATAAAAAATTAGTAAGGGTAATGGTGTTTTGAAAGGATCCTACCTAGGTACAACCAAAGAGAATCTAACCACCCGGATATATAACCACGAAGACCAATCAAGGGACATGCCAAAACAAGATGAAAAGACAACAAAACAACAACACTTTCGCTAAAGTAAACAAGCAATAGAAAAACAAAAACCTCCCAAACAAAGAGGAAAAGAAGAAAACTCAAGAATGAAAGAGGTACAAGATCTAGGTAGTTTTTTTATCTACTCCAAGTGATTTTTCCATAGATCGAACTAAATTCTTTGTTTATCCCTTCTCGATATCACACCAAGTTCCAATTGTCATGTGAACCATCAACACGCCAAAATATCTCTTTGATGTAATATTTGGATCTCTCACCTTCCCAGAATTCAATAACCTTGAGGGAGTCCGGATCAATCTAGGGTGGAGTGTTCTATAAGTTATCTTCTTCTTTTCCTCGGTGTTAACCTCCAAAACCACCTTCATTTTATCTTCTTTTGGTTTTTTGGTTTCAGATATACTTTGGATTTTCAATTCCCTATGATTCTCCTCATAATATTGGCATATCTCCTCTTCAAAAGAATTCACTATCCTAATTAATCTCTCCAGTGAAAAAAGTGATGCCACTGCTATTTTTCACTTGGTTCCTCTAATTCATTACTAAAACAAGAATATTCCTCATACTCTATCACACTAGGAACATTGTTATCTTCCACCTCACTATTTCCTTCAAATTCTTCATGGTTTCTCTCTAGAAATTCATGATTTGAGATCATGTCTTTGGTTAAAACTAGGGACATAGGTGAATATGAAAAGAAGTCGTCATGCCATGCCCAACCACCACCCCATCAACATGCATTGCTTCAAACCCACCATCTGTCAACATCTCGCCATTTCCCAAGACATTCAACATGCCATCTTTGGACCCAAAAGACACAAGTTTCAGGGGATCAATCAAAGGTTCCGATATTTCAACACATGTCTCACAAAGATATCAAAGATGAGGCTTCCATATTCATTCCTTGGAAGTGACCTTGTAGGAGCAAGCCGCATGATCAAATGCCTTGTATTTTCCATAGTCAGCAGGGAAGTGTTCGTATTCGATATCTTGTTTTACTTCCCCACGTTCGGAGCAGAGGTGGATAGAGGTGGGTAACTATCTTCTAGGAGACACATTCACGCACATTCTGGCTGAGACCATCCTTGTCCTAGAAAGAGTGGTAGGATCAATGTAAAAATGATCCACTGGGGCTGTTGTTATCCTATCAACACCTCATATTCCAAAAATTTGAGAGCTAAATAAGGGAGCTTAACCCAAAATATTAGGGCACTGGGTTAACAAATTTTAATGTCTAGACCAAGACGCCATTTAGAAAGGTGCAGAACTATCTTCCTAGAAAACATGGGTTCACCATTGATGGCTCTAAGGTATTCCTCCTCTGCTGTGAACTCCAAAATAATAATTTATTTGAGATGTCCACTAAAGAGATGCCTCCCTTTGTATCCCATTTTATTTTATCCCATGCCTTGAAAATGTCAAAGTTTGGTGTGAATCCTGCAAAGCCACCGATGAGTGAAAGCCCATATGTTTTACATACCTTTTCACCAGTTCCTCTAGCCCAAATAGGGTTAACTCATTCTAATTCCAGATCGGATTCAAAGATGGAGGGGGGAATTAGTTTCAGCCCTCCCTAAAACACACTGAACCCATATCTTTTGATGCCCTAGCCTAAGTGATCCTTTCCCTATCTCCTTTAGAGGAGGAGTTGACCCAGCTGATCCATTCGTACGTCCCAGATCTGCATCATAAATTTAAGATTGGTTTTACCACTCACTGCATTCTATTTTTTTACTTATTTTTATAATTATTATTTTTTTATAATATTTTAATAATTATTATAGTAAATAATGAATATTTAATAATTAATTATTATTATTATTAATTACTATGATTATTATTTATTATAAAAATATTAATTATTTTAACTTTTATTAATTTTGATAACATATTAAATTTATTATTAATTTCATAACAATTATTATTATTACTATAAGAATGTTGACCATTTGTGGTCATCATCGGAAAGGGGTGTTAGTATCAAAATTGATTCTCCTTAGAAACTAAGCAACATCACAGATTTAGCAAGACACTTAGAGATAGATAGATCATATTATGAGTCATTTTGTAGCCAGGGAGGGGATTTGTCTGACTCTTTGTCACTCGGGCATCGGAGAAATGGATAGCACCTTCATTAAGGATTTGATCTATCCTCACTACTTTAGGTCAGGTTGGTCTCACAACTAGGTGAGAGGACCCATTTTTAACTCTCATTGGTGAAGGAGAATGAAGATGTCCTTCTTTGCATGAACTTGAAAGGAAACCTTGAGAAAATATAATCAATGCACCACAATTTAACTCTCACGAGTTATCACTTCTAAAGAATGGTGATATTTTCTAGACAAGGCTATAGGTTACTAAAGACTGAAAAGAGTTTGCGAGAATCGAATCGGAAACGAGGCACCACGAAGTAGTTGCACTCCAATGGAATCGTGAAAGCTCCAGCGATAGCAAGGAAAAAATTGATCAGTAATGGAAGAACTTGCTCATAGAAACAAAGTCAGACAGAGGAAAGACAATGAGTGTCTTGGCATGCTCATAAATGAATAGAAAAAGGTACATATAGGGTGCTGAGTAACCCTAGTGCATGACACATATGAAACCCTAAACCTAACCCTAAACCTAACCCATGTGAGATGACCCTCCAACATGAGAGGAGGACACATAGGATAACTCACACTAACACCCCCCCTTCATCGAAGCTAGGGTAGATGATGGTCAGGAGAGGAAGTCGGATTTAACTAAGAAGACATCCTAAACAACTAAAGGCCTGATAAGGTGCCCATATACAAACACAATCTTCCTAGAAGAAGAAGAAGAAAAGAAGGACTAAATAGCCCTAAGAAGATGGGCAGCTGCAGAAGACCTCACCCCAAGAAGAGACCGTAAGTGAAGAAACTTCATCTCAGTGAAAGGCTTGGTGAATAAGTCTGCAATCTGATCAGCTGTCTGAATGTACTGAATGTCGATGATACCATCATGAATAAGCTCCCGTATGAAGTGCATATGGATCTCAATGTGCTTCATCCACTGATGCTGAACTGGATTTCTACAAATAGAGATAGTGCTCGTGTTATCACAGTAGATAATGGTAGGCCGCCGAAAGTGGATGCCAAACTCTGTCAGAATACCTTGTAGCCAAATAGCTTCTGTGGCAGCGTTAACTGCTCCTCTGTATTCTGCCTCTGTAGATGATATTGCAATTGCATTTTGCTTCTTGCTAGACCAACTAATAGGACCCGAACCAAGAGAGAAACTGTAGCCAGAAGTAGATTTTCGATGATCTAAGTCACCGGCCCAATCAGAATCTGTGAACCCAATCAAGTCAATATCAACCCTCCATGATAGTGTAGCGCCATCGCATAAGTGCCACGAACATAATGAAGGATCCGTTTAGCTGCTTTCCAATGCAGCTCATGTGGCTCCCGCATGAATCTGGACACGATCCCAACAAAGATATGATAAATCCGGCCGAGTGTGAGTCAAGTAGATCAAGCTCCCAACTAATCGCGTCGGTAAAGAGTACCATCAACCAAGGAGTAGAGCAATCTGAAACCAACTTAACCCCTGGAAAGAAAAGGAGTAGGAGAAGACTTGCAATCGACATCTCAAAACCGAGCTATCAAATCAAGATCATACTTAGGTCATGAAATCAAGATTCCCAGTCGATTGTGAAATCTGGATCCCAAGAAAGTAATGAAGCGGACCTAAGTCAGTCATGGAAAACTTGTTGGCTAAGGTGATCTTCTGGAATCAATAATAGAGGAAGAGCTGCTTGTGATCAACAAGTCATCAACATATAGAACAAGAATGAGTATGGAGTCATCTTGCCGTAGAATATAAACATTTGGATCAGAGTGACACCTAGTAAACCCTGATGTAAGTAAGAAGGAGTCCATCTTGGCATACCAAGCTCGAGGGGCTTGTTTAAGGCCATAAAGAGACTTCTTTAACTTACAAACGAGGGAGGAATCTTGGACATAACCCGGAGGTTGTTCCATATAGATCTCTTCCTCTAGGTCACCATGAAGGAAGGCACTCTTAATGTCCATTTGATGGACTTTCCATCTGTTTGTCTGCAGCAATGGCTAGGGTCATCGAATAGAAGTCATCTTCGCAACCGAGCAAAGGTTTTCAGTATAATCAACCCCAGCTATCTGGGAGAAACCCTTAGCTACTAATCGCGCTTTAAACTTTTCGACGTCTCCATCTACTCCATACTTTGTTCGGAACACCCACTTACACCGAACGATTTTTCTTCCTTTCGGAAGAGTGGTGAGGTCCCAAGTATCGTTCTTCATGAGAGAGGAATACTCCTCATCCATAGCAGAATCCCACTCAGGAATACCAGAAGCCTCCCGGAAAGACTGTGGATCAGAAGCAGAGGCGAAGAAGGAGTGGGGTCCAACAAAATCTGAGCGAGTACGTCTCATATCCGAAGTATCTCCAACTAAATCTCCAGCACTTTGCAAAGTTTTCCTAGCCCAAAGGGGACCAGGAGGATCAGGCTCAGAGTCAGAAGATTCTTCACTTGAGTGAGAAGGGACATAGTCCTCATCATCACTACTGTCAGAATTAGAAGACTCAAAGGTCTGATGGTCGGGAGGGTCCGGAAGAGGAGCACGCTCAACAATATCATCATCTGATGAGTCAGAATCCGAATCAACGAGCTGAAGAACCTCAATAGGTGGAGAAGTAGAAGTTGAAGAGGACTCATCAAACTTAACACTTCTCTCAATATATAGCTCATGAGAAGTAGGATTCATCAATCGATATCCCTTCACGCCATCAGGATACCCTACAAAGATACAAGGTTTGGATTGTGGTTCCAAGGCCTTGCATTTCTTCTTGGGAATCCGAGCCATAGCCTTGGATCCGAAGACTCGAAAGTGCTCAACATCAAAGGCTTGCGTCCAAACCAGGTTTCAAAGGGTGTCATCCCTCTTACTGCCTTGTGTGGAACACGGTTCTGAATGTAATTTGCACAATTCACCGCTTCGGCCCAATACTATGGAGGAAGAGACTTCGAGTGAATCATACAAGTGGCCATCTCCTTAAGAGTACGGTTCTTTCTTTCTGCGACTCCATTCTGTGAAGGGCTATAAGCAACTGTATGCTGCAGAGAGATCCCTTCAGAAGTACAGAAATCCATGAACCTATTGTTTACATATTCACCTCCATTGTCAGTTCGGAGAACCTTGATAAGACCGTTCCGCCTGTTTCTCAGCAAGAGCCTTAAAGTCTTGAAAATGTTCAAAGACTTCAGACTTAAGCTTAAGAAAATATACCCAAGTATATCGTGAATAGTCATCAATGAAGGTTAGCACATAAAGAGCTCTAGTAAACGAAGGAGAAGGAAATGGACCAGAAACATCGCTGTGAACAAGATCCAAGGGACGAGTGGCTCTCCAGGCTTTTCCTTTATCAAAGTTCTTTTCAGGATGCTTTCCAAGGGTACAACCCTCACAAAGACCCTTAGAAAACTTGACGCGAGGCAACCCGTTGACCATTTCGTTTTGACTCAATTGTTCAAGGTAGCGATAGTTTAGATGTCCAAAACGCTCATGCCATAGCTTACTAACCTCATTTGCATGAGTGAGCAAGGCAGTGGGTGTAGAATCAGAAGTAAAGTGGGAGAAGGTGTACAACCGTGAATGGTGATCTGCCTTTTCCTCAGCCACTGTAGTGTCATTGTTAAGCTCACGAATAATCACCGAGTTAGGACCAAATTCCACTCGCATTCCTTCACCAAGGTGAGTAATTTGGTAAACCGATAGGAGATTGGTAGAGAGATCAGGAACACTCAACACTTGGTTAAATGTTCCCCCATCCATCTCTACCGATCCACTACCGGAAACCGACACTGTCGTGTCATTACCCATCGTGATTTGGGACATTCCACAAGGTTCGATGTTGGAAAACTCAACATGCGAAGAACCCATGTGGTGCAAGGCACCAGAATCTATAATCCATGTCGATGAAGGAGCAACTTTGGCTACAAGGGCCTTTCCTTTCTTCTTATCATTTCTAGCACCTTTTGCAGCAGAAGACTCGGCCTTCGAAGCACTTTGTTTTATTGATTCAGGAACACTTATTTTATTTTTCTCAAGTAAATGAGATAAGTGATCAATCTATTTCTTAAAATAGTGTTGCTCGTCGTGACCAGTCTTCTTGTAATAGGAACACAAATACTTGCTTTTCTGCGCTCTAGGCTCAGAAGTCGAAGTGTTTGTGTCATTTTTAGGTTTGATCTTGGTTTCTTTCTTAGGTTGATCCTTAGTTTCTTTCTTCTTTTCAGTCTTCTTTCCTCGTTAGTACTTGCTACAAGGGCATGTGACTTGGACTCTTGAGAGACCCCATTTGAATGAGTTTGTCCTGTTCTCGAATGAGTTGGGATGAAAAATGTCAAAGGAGGGCATTGTCCAAGTATCGCCCAAAGCAGCTTTTGTAGCGTAGAAAGTTGACACGAAGACAGAATATTCGGGACCTAGCTTAGAGAGAATCGACAAGATCAGTTGAGAATATTTCTTTTCTACTTGACATCCTTTTAACAATAATCTAATGTGGACAAATTTCGAGAAGAAGGCTTGTAGGTTTTCAAAGTCACTAGGATTTAACCCTAGTAGTTCGTTTTCCAACTCATGCGCTCTCATGTCATCTAGTTGTCCAAACATCGCATCCAGCATTTTCCACGCAGATGTAGGTGTTTCAGATGCCTCAATGTGGAAGAGCAAGTCAGGAGAAACGGACATGCAAAGAAGACCTAAAGCTTCATCACTACGGTTTAACCACTTAGATTTTTCAGTTCATCGTCTGGTCTCGCCTCCCATGGTGATGCGGTATAACCCTTTACCCCTTAGTTTCATTATTATTTTCGATCTCCATTCGAAAAAGTTGAATGGCGTAAGCAAAGGAATTGAAAGTGCATCCATAGTGAGAGAGAGAGAAAGAAATGCAGAAAAGAAACACAACCACCCAAGACAATAACAACCCCCTACTTTCGGCACTTTATAGTTGAGTGCGTTGATTACAATCGGGTCCGTGCGTGCGGTTTGAAACACTTGGTAACTCGTCTTGCAATTAGCGTAATAACGCGCAAGAGAGGAGACCACAACAAGTGTTTCGTGGAGCGCAACAAAAAAAGAACACCGTAAACAAGCACAAGCAAAAAATAGAAAGGAGGCGAAAGCCAACCCTGGTGGTGAGAAAAAACGTCTCACGTCGTAAAAGGAAACCCCCTTGCTGCAGACTGTGGCGGACGCGCTCACTAGTCACAAGCAATAATAAGGGTCAAATACAAGGTTGGGAACTCAAGGAGTTCAGATAGTCTTGAACGCCGAAAAGGAGCTTGGAAGACAAAGAGGTGCACGAAGTGTCACTGCACACTTGAGCACACGATTAGTGAAAAAAACGACAATAACCCTAAATTTTACCGTTTGAAAACGCCCAATTTTACTATTTTGAGAGCTATTGAGTTGTAAAAAAAACGATAAAAATGATTATTTAGATGTCAATTTTTAAATTACCAGATTGTAAAAAGATAAGATCAAATTAATTTGTAATTAATAAAAATTTGATTTAATTAAATTAAATCTAATTAATTACAAAAATGAATTAAGATCTAAAAAAAAATTAAGTCCTAACTAAGTATTTAAATAAGATCTATTTAAAAAAATCTTATTTAAAAGATTTTTCAAAAAATGAGGTAAATTTAAAAACTTATTTTTTTTTTAAAACTACGGTTTTCTTAAAAACACATAAAGATCTTAAAAAAGCTTTTAAAGATTTTTGTTTTTAAAAGTTAGTGAGGTTCAAAAGGAAAGTATTTTTAAAAAATACAAACCAAAAACTTATGTATCTTAAAAGGAAAGTTGAAAAAAGCGTAAGTATTTTAAACTTTAAGACCAAAAGGAAAGTTTGTATTTTAAAAGGAAAGTTTCACGCGTGAAAAAAGGAAAGATTTACATACGCGTGTAAAGGTAAATGGAAACTTACCAAAGAAAATAAAACTTACCAAAACCGTTGGAAAAGAAACGCAGCTACAGCCGTTGGAAAAAAAACGCAGGGTTTGAGCGGCCGAGTATGGTGAGTTTTGTTTGGAGCAGCCGTGTTTTGGGAGGCCGTGGCAGGGCGTGGGACGTGTGGCTGGAAGGAGAGCAGCAGCGGCCAGACAAAACCCACGGGACAGCAAAACCACACCATGGGACAGCGAAACCACGCCACGGGACAGCAAAACCCAAAGAACAGGCACAAGCACGAAATTTTAAACCTGAATGCTGTAAAAGAAATGCAAAAAAAAACAGAGATCCCAAAAATTCGGAAACTACAAAACAACAAAGATCTTAAAAAAATTTCACTTCCATTTTAATAATTTATTAAAAAGAAATGAAATTAATCTCTATTTTGGTTAAAAACCCAGATTTAGCTATAGATAGCTAAATGTGGCTGTAAATACCCTGAAATTTAGGAATACCTGCAAAAGGTATTATGAAAACCTGCACATGCACAAAAACAAAACACAAAACCGATACAACTTTCCGAGAAAGCTTGTTAGAGAGATTAGCAAAATAATTCTAGAAAATAGTGATCGAAAACTTGCATGTAGAGTAAAATAACAAAACCAAGTAAGAGTAATAAGCAACAAAAATAAATCGAGTGCACGTTTACCCGATCTCACTCGATACCATGAAAAGAGTTTGAGAATCGACGGAAACGAGGCACCACGAAGTAGTTGCACTCCAACGGAATCGTGAAAGCTCCAGCGATAGCAAGGAAAAAAATTGATCAGTAATGGAAGAACTTGCTCAACAGAAACAAAGCTTGCAGATAGAGGAAAGACATGGAGTGTCTTGGCATGCTCATAAATGAATAGAAAAGGGGTACATATAGGGTGCTTTGAGTAACCCTAGTGCATGACACATATGAAACCCTAAACCTGACCCTAAACCTAACCCATGTGAGATGACCCTCCAACATGAGAGGAGGACACATAGGATAACTCACACTAACAAAGACATTATGGAATCCTAATTGCTTTTACATATTTTGGCAGAGAGAATTTATTCATTTATGGACATAAAGTGAAAACGGGGGTAGTTCAAGTAGGATTCATTGTTTTTGAATAATTTTTGTGGGAGATTAGGTAGGATAAACTTGATTTTTCCAATTATTTGAGAACCTTCACAACAATTGTAAAACTAAATGATAGAATGCCTCCGAATAGATAAAATATTCTTTCAACCGAAGGTTTGCATCAATGGAGGCCCAGATTTGCACGTCTTCACACAATCTCCAAGAATTTAACACAAAGGCTCGAGATAAAGACTCAATTAAACATTAAAAATCCCTAGTTCCTCACACCTGAGATACACTCAAAGGCTTATAGACAATATTTATGAACAAAATGATAGTAAAGTGATTTTCAATTATTTATCTCATTACAAGATGAAGGATCTTCTCGTAATGAAATTGCAAATACAACTAAACTATCACATGGACGATATATCCTATGTGATTGGAGGGATTTTAACAGAAGATTGTAATAGAACAAGAAAAAATACTTGTAGAGATAATGAAATAAAGCGCATACAAATTTTCCCAAGATTAACATGAATTAATTCAAGTTGATTAAATTCATGAGTAGGGGAAAGTTTCTTTGAATAGTCTCAAAGCTTTTTAATGGTTCAGACAATTACAACAAACTTGACATGATCAAATCTAAAACATAAGAGATTAATAGGTTTCTTAGATGGTCTCTTAGGAAAATGGGATTTTTAATATTTTTCTTGTAAGAACTAAACACCGACCATTTGCATGACTAAAGCATGTTTTTAATAACACTCAATTTACATCAAGTCTTTCCCCCCAAGAAAAGAATATTCGAGGAACCTTTGTATGTTACATGTTTGATCATGATTTCAAGAAAATGATGTTTATCAGGTTTGCAACAAAAAGTTTCTAGTTGTTCAAAAAGGTGAATCATTACAAATATTTCCATCATTATTTTAACTGGGGAACCAAGTCATCTACTTTGGAAACACGTTTTTCATCCTTTCGCATGTAACTCCCATAATTTCATCCTTTTCCCATTATTTCCTCTATAACTTTTCTCTGCATCCAACTTCTCTCGTAATTCATGTTTTTGCAAGTGCCCAAGAAATTCCAATTTCAAAATATCAACCTTTACATTCCTTAAACTCAAAAGTTAAGCTCTAGATCCATTCAATTGCACTTTGCAGACAAAAAAGAGAAGGAATTCATTAAAAATGATGAAAAACAATGTGTATTCAGATCTCCAGGAGTCTTGGAGCAAAAATGGTAGAAAAATAAGATACAATGCACAAAAATTGTTGATTCTCACCTTTCTCATCTTTAGTTAAAGTCCTCCATGTGTTTCATTGGTGCAATTGCAAAGGTGAAGTATAGAGGCAAGTTTCCAAACAAGCGTAGTCCTTCCACATGCCTTGGGCATAGGAAAATTTCCTTTTGGCCTTTGAAAATTCTCAGTATAAAAGGAGCTAGTGGAAGCCTCCACATGTCTCACTAGTTCTCTTTTGATATGGTGCCTAAAAGTAGAGACCCTAAACAAGTGCGGGCTCACCATGTGTCTCAACCCACATCAGTTGTTAAAATAATTTAGGGACCAGTGGAAGGTGGCACGTGCCTAGGGTCTGAGAAAGTTTCCTCAGCCATTGAAAATTCCAAGCAAGGGTAGAGTGAGTGCAAAATTCCACGTGTCTCGATGGTGCACTTTTAAAATAAAATTCAGGGGTGAGTCTAAACATGTGCACAAATGATCCCTCCATGTGTCCCAGGCCTTTAGAAAGTTGCTTGAAAATTTTAATTATAGAGAGGAGCCAAAAATCCTCCAAGTGTATCCTTGGTCAACTGCTAAGGAAGGACCCAAAGGAAGATCCTCAAATGAGCACTAACCTACCACATGTCCATGGTTGAGAAAGCTACACCGATTGCATGAAAAAAAAAATCTAAGTCTGGGTAGGGCTAGTGGAAACATCCATGTGTCTCCTTGGCGCAACTACTAAGGTAGGACCCAGAGGTGGATCCTCAAATGAGTGTTGACCTTCCACATGTCCATGGTCTAATAAAGCTACACTTGGCCACATGAATAAAAATTCTAAGTCTAGGCGGGGGCAGAAACATCTACGTGTCTCCTTTGCACAACTCCAAAGGTCAAGCTAAGAGGTGAATTTTTAGATGAGCGCTCGGCCTTCCACGTGTCCACGACTTGAGTTGAATCGAGTCTTAGAGTTTCAAAATGCCTTGCCAAGCCACATCCAATCAGAAAGGACCATGTAGCTAAAGATTATGAGATATAAATTTTATGAGGAAAACACACTGCGTCACACCGTAAAATGTAGGAAATCACATTTTGTGCCCATAATTGAATTTTTTTAAGGAAAAAGGATTTGGAAATGATACAAGGCCCAAATGTGATCCATGACCATGGAGAAGAATCTTCAACACCATACCAATGAAGAAAAAACCTTTCACGTATCCATTTAGGAAATAGAAAAAATGACATATCCCATAGATTGAAGAATTGTATAGAGAAAATGGGGTGAGATAAAATTGAGCACCAACATCAGCTCCTAGTCGGGATGGGCACTCTAGCGATTTCCACAAGAACAAATAGTAGAACTAGTGTCAAAATAAACCATTGGGAAATGGAGTCAAGAACAATATTGTAGTGCGCAGAAAGACAATAACCAACTCCCCCAAGATGAACTAAGATACCAAAAAAACTAGTCACGAGGAACCAGGACGAACCAAGATTGAAAAACATGAAATGAGAAAAAAACCAAAAGACTATATGCTATACAATGATGTGCACCATGATTCAGAGAAAATAATCATGGAAAATTTTCAAGTGCCTT
Source organism: Taxus wallichiana var. yunnanensis (assembly GCA_018340775.1). Lineage (NCBI taxonomy): Eukaryota > Viridiplantae > Streptophyta > Pinopsida > Cupressales > Taxaceae > Taxus > Taxus wallichiana. The sequence goes on along the minus strand of CM031234.1, from coordinate 721,984,419 downwards.
TGATTCTAGATATGACCATGCTAAGTAGTTCTGATACATCTTTAACCACTAGTCATATGATTATTTCTCTTCTCCATCCTAGTTTCTATCGACCACATTTTTCAGGCTTATCCCTTGTGCCTATGTCAATTTTTTTCAACATCTCTTAAGCCTGCATCAAACAACAAAGTCCTAAGAAAATCAACTTGCTCGGGATATCTACACTCGATCAATTTCATACTCCTTGAAAACAACATAGCTCACAGAGTTATGAACATCAATGTCTGCATGCAATACTTTATAAGAAACATTGTTGGGGTCCTTAATGAGGTATAACATTTTTTTCACTAGGTAACTTCACAAGGATGTTGTCAATAGGTATAGTTTCCAAGGACATATTCCTTTGCACACTCCCACCCACACTAGCATCCCATTTTCTTGATAACAACATTCCCCATTTGGTAGGGAAATCAACAATAACAACATCTAGTTTTATGTTCTTTCTTGGGTATGCTGCAAGTTGCACTATAAAACCCTTGACACATCCAACCATTGGCACCACTCTTCAATCCATGGTAGTACATTTCCCATAAACTATTGTTTCTTTGAGATTTAACTCATTCATGACCTCAAGAGGCATTACATTACATGAGGCTCCTGAATCAAACATACAGTTATGTAATAACCTATCCTTAATAATCAAAGTAGTAAAAAATGGATCCACTTTTAGCTTAGACTCAAGTAGAGAAGTTCCCAAATAAACCTTAGGTGTTTCACCCAATTCCTCTAATGTTTGTGGTTTTTCTAATTCTGCAATGGTAGGAGGAACCTCTATATTGCTTACATTTTTTACCCGGGTGACCTTTTCTTCCTTAAGCCCCAAATACTCAAATGCACTCTTCTTATGCTCAGGGATTCTAAGAAATTCAATAATAGGAACATAAATCTTGATCTAACTCAAGATTTGGGTAAGGAAAGATTTGGGTAGGAGGGAGGTTTACAAATTCATATGATGGTATGATATTTTTCATGATGAGCATGGGGAGGGACACAATTTTTATTTGGGGTGAAAATCCTTAGCCGTGATGCATATTTATTAGGGTTTTCCTTAGGGATACCTTGGTAAGCACTTGAAATTTTTGGTTTGTCCTTAGGCCCCGCCCCTTTGACAACTTTGCTCCGGTATTAATATATTGTTTCATGCCCAACTCGCGTGCATTCATTCAAAATTATTTTTCCTCTTCAAGGAATTCCTCCATCATATTTTTCAAGTACCCAAATTAATTCTCCCTAGAAGAAGAGCAACATCACAGACTTGATATGAAGCTTAGAGACAAGTAGATCGTGGTGTGTCATTTTGTATCCAAGGAAGAAATGTAGCTTGCTCTTTGTCACTCGGATGTGAATAAATGGATAGCACCCTTAAGAGGATTTTATCTATCCTCACTACTTTATGGTTGTGTCTTTCAACTAGGGTGAGAGGACCCTTTATAGCCTATTGATTGTGGAGGAGATGGATATTTCCTTCCTGAAAAGTTATTAAGAATACCTTGAAGAAAATATGATCAATACAAAAAAACCTAACTCTCATGAGTTGTCACCCTAGATGATGGAGATATTTTCTAGGAAAGGTTTAGGATACTAAAGACAATGAAAACCTGATTGCTTTTGCATTTTTTGGTAATAGAAGTTATGCATTTGTACACACATAGGAAAAACATGGGTATTATGGGTAAGATTGGTTGTTTTTAAATGAATTTTTTGTGGGAGGTGAGGCAGATGAACTTAATTCACTATATCTTTGAATATTTTACAAAATTGGAAGGCTTAATCAATAGAATGCTTCATAATAGCTAAAATCCTACTTTAACCAGAAGGTGTGCTTCAATGGATGCCTAGATCAACACGTTTTCACACAAAATTTAAGAATCCAAAATGAAGGTTCAAATTGAGAAACTTAATTGAACACTATCAACCTTTGATTTATCATGCCTAGGATACCCTTAAAGGCTAACAAACAATCTTATCATCAATGTAGGATTACAATGATTTTAAATTTTTTTATTTCACTATCAAATGAAACCTCTTCTGATAAATGAAATTAAAAATTCCACCAAACTATCACAAGGATAAGATCTTGTGTGATTCACAGAGATTTCAATGTAAGATTGCAATGGGAACAAGAAAAACTATTTGCAGACATTCAGAAATGAAGTAGACAATTTTTCCCAAAATCAACATAGATTAACTCAAATTGGATTAAACTCATCAGCAAGGGAAAGTTTTTAGAACAATCTCAGAGCTTGTCAATGGTTGTACACTTGCAACCACCTTGACATGATCAAATTTAACACAAAATAAATAAACAGGTTCCTTAGATGGCTTCTCAGAAAGATAGGCTCTATCAAACTTTTCTCTTAGGAAAATAACTCCCGACCTCTAACACTCTAACCATTTGCACAACAAGTTCATGAAATTTATAAAAACATTATACAACAGAGTTTTCCCCCCAAAAATTGAAACATTCAAAGCACCATTGCTTGTTGCGATTCTGATCATGACCCCTTAATCAAATATGCAAAAATTTATCGGGGCATCAAAGGAAAATATCTTTGAATATTTATAGAATTCAATCCTTCACCTAATAAGTAATTCTTCAATTCACGCGCCAACTAGTTACTCCTTTAATCTGTCGAATCTGGTTTCTTGTGTGCCAAGGAAGGAAAGATTGGAAACTCAGATTAAATCCAATAGTCATATCACATCTTAATGGTAGAAGACATTTTCAAATTTTCCCCACCAAATCAAGATATCAAATGGTTTCTTGTGTGCCAAGGAAATTTAGGTTGAATCCAACAGTCAAATTACATCTTAATGGTAAAATAATTTTTTAGATATTTCCCACCAAACCAAGACAATAAATTAATTTTCCTCTTCATTTAGCGTATATGATACACTAAGAAATGATAAAAAACCATAAAAATTCAAATCCCGAGGAGCTTTGCAGATAAAAGGTGGAAAAATTAGATACATATGCATAGTTGCCATCGATTTTTCTTTTGAATTTGGACCATCCACATGGAAGATCCGAGTTAAGATAGGCCTGGGGGTTCCTTTTTACCTTATGCATCTTTTGGAAAAAACTCAAAATTTCTCATTTTTCTCCACCCCTCCGCCTTTGAAAAATGCGCTTGACACGTGTTCCAATGTGGGTCCCAGAGGAACCGTGGCTCGATTCTACTATTTGACCTCTTTTTTGGGAAAAAGGAAAATTTTCCAACTTTTCTCGACAAGTCTACATCTCCACCGTCGACAAAAGAAAATTTTGACTACTCTCTGTCGGGCTTACTGGTCACTTTGATGACTTTAATATTTTAAAAAAAGGGCAAAAAAATCCAAGTTTCCTCCAATGGCCCACCTCCCCACCTTTTGAATTTTCAAAATATGACATGTCTTAATGGCTCATCTTGAGATGGTCCCAAAAATTAGAGACCCCAAACAAGCGTGGGATCAACACGTTTCTCATTCTGACAAAGTGTGTAAAAGTTTGTGTGTAAAAGTTTTGAAGTTCAACATAATGCGCCATGTCTCTATGGTCCAAGACTGTATCCTTCGGCCATTGAAAAGTCCAAGCAAAAAGGAAGAGTGAGTAGAATCCTCCTAGTATCCTCCTAGTGCTTCTTCAAAATAAAACTCAAGGGCCGGTCCCTAAACATGCGTATGGCCCTCCATGTGTCTTAGGCCTTTTAGGAAGTTACTTGAAAATTATAAGGAAGGCTTGGTGGAAACCTCCACATGCCTTTATGGTGTAACTTCAAGATGGTCCCCAAGAGCAAAGACTCTGAATGAGTTTGGGCTCACCACGTGTCCCTAGGATTTAGAAAATTTCTTTTAAAAGTTTAAATACAAAGTGGAGCCGGCATAAGCCTCCACTTGTCCCTTTGTCACATTTGTTAAGGTGGGACCCTGAGGCAGATTTTCAAATGAGCACTATCCCACCACATGTCCAAGGCCCACCAAAATTATACCAGCTACATAAAAATTTGTCTAAGTCCGAGGAAAGTAGTGGAATCCTCCATGTGTCCTCCCAATAGAACTCCAAGGCCAAACTAAAAGGTGAATTTTCAAACAAGTGTCGTTCCTCCACGTGGACAAGTTTTGGGTCGAAGCAAGCCATAAAGTTTTTAGAGTGCCCCGCTGAGCCGCATCCAACCAAAAAGAGCCATGTTTCCACTGATGTAGAGATTTAAAATTGACGGGAGAAACACACCCATCAAGCCGTAAAAATGCAAGGAAACCACTGTTTGAGCCCAGAGATGAAATTTTCTTCAAGGAAAAGAATTTGGAAATGTTGTAAGGTTCAAACATGACCCTCAAGCTACATTCAATCACATTTCCTTAGGTCCCAGGACAAGAATGGCTAGAAAACAACACACGACTGTAGAAAATTGAAGGGAAGGAATAACCCGAATTTTACAACCAACTAAAAGAATCTTTAATATGGTCAGAGGATCAAATTTTTTTTTGGGTGTTTAAGTGATCTTGACCAAGGAAAGGATTAATCATGGTGACCAAATGGAGGACAGAGTCTTCAAGCACCAACATGGGGAGATAAAAATGTGACAGAGGCTAGAAACTGAGGGATTTTAATGGCAAATGGGGTGAGACTGATTTGAGCACAAACATCATCTTTGACTCAGGGATGGGCACTCCCTATGAGTTCCACAAGAACCAAATAATAGACCAAGTGCCAAAAACATCCATTAGGAAAAGGAGTCAGCTTGCAGAGTAGAAAACCAAAACCATCCCCTAAAAATGAATTGAGAAACCAACAAAACTAGGTCACTAAGGACCGTAATGAGAAAAAAATACAAAAGACATAAAGAAACCAACAACTATACACTCGTAAAATGATGCTCACCTTGATTTTGGGGAATTAATCTATGAAACATTTCAAGTGCATGACATTAACGGAAATTCAAGCAATTCCCCATCCAAGTATTTCAAGAAGAAGGTATGTTCCCTAATCTGAATGTCAATGGAGTAAGGGCCCATCCATAGCACATCAAATTTACCATGATTTGCCCTTTTCATCATGCCTGGTATCCCATAATAGCACAAGATATCCAATTTGAAAGCTCTGGGTGTTACCTTTTTGTCAAATATCTTCTTCAACTTTTCTCTGAACTTCACATGCCTTTGGTGAGATGCCCTCCTTTCTTCAACAAGTTCAATAATCTGGTTAATGTGAGCATCATATGGACTAACTTCTTTATCTTCTAGTGGTTGAAGTAACTAATATGAGGATAAATGCATATGCAGGGGGCAGAAAATCCCGAGTCCCATACACCAATTCAAATGAACTATTTCTAGTAGCTCTTTTAACATTAATTCTATCAGCCCAAACATAAAACTTCAACTTGCTCACCCCATTTCGTTTTGTTCATCTCCAAGGTTCTCCTAATGATCTTTAATAGATGTTTGTTGTTAGACTCTATTTTTCCATTTCCTTGGGGGTTATAGTTGGAGGCATATGTAAAATTTATCCCATATTCTTGACACATTGCCACCAAAGGTTTAGCTCTGAAGATCATGGCATTCTCAACAACAATTTTAACTGGCACTCCAAACCTACAGATGATATGGTTTAGCATGAAGTCCATAATAATTTCGTGTGTTGCTCTCTTGGTGGGGATTGCCTCAACCCACTTAGAGAAGTAATCCGTGGCTACAAGAATCCACTTATGGACAACACTTGAAGGGTCTCGAAATCTCACCAATGAAATCCATTTCTCATTTCTTGAATGTGGATTCAATTGATACAAGTTGCAAAGGAAGGGATCCCAAGCTTCCAAAGATTCTAGAAAAATGCTAGAAAATCTCACATCTTCTAACCAAAAAAAATTTGTATTTTTGAAAAGATTTTGCCACCAATAACTATCCCTCAAGATCTTGTGTGTTGTGACTCTTCCTAGAAAAAATTCCCCCACAAACTCCTCCATGGAGATCAGAAATTATCTTGGTGGCTTCATCTTCAGTAATGCACCTCAAGAGAACTCCCTCAGGGTTCTTCCAAGCTAAGCCATAATAAGTAATGACATATTTCTGGGAGGCCATCTTAAGAGCTCTTTTATGATTTTTACTTAAATGCTCAAGGAAGTATAGATTTTTGAGATAAAAAATTATATCTTTGTACCATTCAAAAATCATCAATGTTTCAAGGACATCCACCCTTCCTTCTTCTACTTCATTCACCTCAATAATTTACGAGTTTATCTTAGCCATAAGCTTACCTAAGCCCAAACTCTTAACAAATTTGTGGTTTGGATATCCATGTCATATTCCTGCAACTTGTTCTCCCAGCTGCATATTTTTCTTGAGAAATCCATCTCTGATAAGACATCTTTCACCATGGTGTGGGGAACATAAGAAACAAATTTAGAGCTCAAAATGTAAGGTTTGAAAACCTTTGTTACTTTTACCAAGGAAAATTCTTGTTTGTAAATAATCATGTATTTCAACTCAGCCCCCTGTAATGCCTTACTGAAAAAGGCAATTGGCCTCTCTCCCCTTCATCATCCTTCTACAACAAGATAGATGCAACAATATTCTTCAAGAAAAAGCAAACATTTGGAAAGGCTTATAATTTGAAGATGCTAAAATAGGGGCGTGCTTTAATGCCTCTTTGATCCCATCGAAAGCTTGGATGGAAACATCTTCCCATTTGATAACTTGGTCCTTCTTTAGCATGCAAGTAATTGGAATGGTCAACTCAACAAAGTTTGATATGAATCTTTTGATAAAGTTTATTTTCCCAAAGAAGGACTGAATTCCATTCTTGGTTCTTTGAATTGGGACTTTTCTAATGGCCTCTACCCTCTCGGGATCTCTCATTAAACCATCCATTGATATAATGGGACGATGCAACTTGGAATTTCGCACTCTGAAATGTCACTTCTTTGGATTGAGTGAAATTCCATACTCTTTGCATCTTATCAGCATTTTTTCCAAGTGCTACAAGTGGTCACTTCTCCTTCTAGAAAACACAGTCACATAATCTTGGTAAAAAGCAATAAAATCATTAATGTAACCAGAAAAAGAAACATCCATTGCTATTTGAAAAGTTTCTCCAACATTCATCAAACCAAAGGGCATTCTAACATAGACATAAGTTCCCAAGGAGTGGTAAAGGTTGTCTTAATTCTTTTTAATTCCTTCAAAAACTTGATTATAGCCAGAGAAACCATCCAAGGTAGAAAGCAACTTAGAACCAATCACTAATTGTAGCATGTTTTCCATGTTTGGTAAAGGATAATTATCCTTCATTGATGCTCTATTCAGATTTCTAAAATCCACACGCACAACCTGATATCACCATTCTTTTTTCTAACTGGCACTAAGTTTGCAACCCAAAAAGAGAACCTTGTGGGCTAAATAATCCCTCCATCCCTCAGTTTCTTCATTTCTTCTTGCATTTTAAGAGATAGGAGTGGATTGATCCACCTTTGTTTCTACTGAATGTATTTGCATTAGATTCCAAAGGAATTTCATTTTGAAATAGATCCTCTCTGTATGCCTTTAGTTCATAATAAGACCAAGCTAGGAAATCTTGATATTTTTTCAACAATTAGACATAGGACTACTTTTCCTCCTTGTTCAAATTGCTTCCCAAGCAGATAATCATTGATTTCTCCTTTGTACCAAGTTCATACTCCTCAACATCACTTGAGGTTGTTGTATGCCTGTTAATAATGCAATCAACATTATCAAAGTTTGATTCAAGAGCAACCAGTCCTCTAGGAATGGTATTAGTTTTCAGTTGGATGATGTCTTTCCAAAAAAAAATTCTTTACCCTTTACTATACATACCATTGGCTCCCAATTAATAAATTGATCATAAAACTCCCCTTTGTTCTACAGAAATATTTTGACCTGAGCATCATCATCAAAAATTTGTGAATGTTTAATGTTGTCAGGGACAGATGGCCTTGTTAACACTTCAACATCATATTCAAAATATGGGGACATTGCACAATTATCAAACTAATATCCCAATAGTGCAAGCTTGTATTCCATAACATTGAACTTCCTATCATGATGGATAATGTTAAATGAATCAAACATCTCAATCAAGTTCCAGACTACATGCTTGTACTATTTCATCCTCTAATTTTTAGTGGCATACAGTTATCTGATTTGTTTGGCAATTAGTTCTTAATATCCTTTAACAATGATGTCTTTAACATAGTACTTCTAGGCCATTCTCAAACCTAACAACAATGCTTCATACTCAACAATGTTGTTAGTGCACTCAAAGTTAAGTTTGAAATAAAAACAAACTCTTCCAAGCTTGGAGAAATCAGAACTACACCAACACCATTTCAAAATTTGGAGAAAGCTCCATTAAACAACAAAGTCCATGGAGAGCCTACTTGTTCAAGAATCTTACATTGATCCATCTTGTTCTCTTTCCCATCAGCAAATCCAACAAAGTTTTCAGCATAAACACTTGTACAACACTTTATAAGATGCATTGTTGGGATCTTCAATGAGGTGTAAAATTTTATTTTCTCCATACAACTTGACAAGGCTACCCTCAATTGGGATGGTGGCATAGGAAATATCCATTGGAAAACTCCCACCAACACTTAAAACCTATTTTCTAGACAACAACATACCCCACTTGGCTGGGAAATCAACAATAACAACGTCAACCTTCAAATTCCTACCCGTATAGGCTGCAAGTTGTACCACCAGACCTTTCACACATCCCACCACTAGCTCCTCTGTGGAATCCATGGTAGTGCACTTCCCATATGTTGTTACTTTGATATCTAGTTCATTCATGACTTCCAGAGGCATAACATTGCATGGTGCTCTTGAATCAAACATACAATTATGTAACAATTTGTCCTTAATGATCAAAGTGGAAAAGAATGGATCTACATTTAGCTGAGACTCTACCAAGGATGTTCCCAAATAAACCTCAGGTGGTTCACCTAGTTATTCCAATATTGGTGGTGTTTCTAGCTCTTCAATTATTGGAGGAGTCTCCACAATGTTTACATTTCTGCCTGCAGTACTATTCTCTTCTTTCAACCCCAAATACTCAAATGCCCTCTTCTTGTGCTCAAGAATCCTAAGCAGCTCAACAATTAGAACACCAAATTTTTTTTGACTCAAAACTTGGGCAATGTCATATAGAACACACTTTGGCAAGGCAATATTGGGAGGGAGACTGACAAACTCATCAGATGGCATGGGATTTTTGATAGTTTGGGCATGAGGAGAAGTATGAATCTTGTTTGGGACAGCAAGGCCTTTGGAAGGTGTATCTTTCTTAGGAACCTCTTTAGGAATACTAGTAAGAAATGGAGTTTTAGGTTTGGCTGGAGGCCCTGCTCCTTTGACAACTCTACTCCTAGTATTATAATCCTTTTCTTGAGCCACAACAACATTCATCAATAACTACCTATCCTCCTCAGATGGGATTCCTCCATCATACTTCTTTATCATTAAAGATCTTAAATATTCAAATTCATTATTGGGAAATTCAAAATCCCATATAGTATCTACTTCTAAAGTATGACAAGGAGTAAGAAGAGGTGCTAGGTGAATGCAATCCAAAAAATCAGCAGCAATTCTAGCACTTATTACCTCGGTTAAAGTTTCTCCTTGGCGTGAGCTTGTGGAGCAACCCATCATGAAAACATTTTCATCAGTATTATCATCATTAGATTCTTCTTCTACTTTTTTTCTAATTCACATGGAACATGGGGCATGAAACATCTGTTACACCAATCAATTACATATGTTTCTTTAACCACAAAAACTCTGGCAGCCAAAGGATCAAGCACCATTCTATTTTTCCTCGCCTGGGGCTGTTTATTTTCAAATCCAACAAGGCCCTTGCCTATGTCCTCAAATCTATTAATTTCTATGAAGATTTATGAATCCATCTTGGCCTTGTTGCTTATTTTGGCCTTGTGAACTCTACCCAATTCCTTTCTCTTCCGGGCTAATTTGTATGAAATTTCTTTGACATCCCCTGCCAAAGTTTTCACAACTTCCTCCAAATCAGCAACCTTACTTGCTTGAGGTTTTTTGAGGTTAACCATCTTCACACCCTCCCTCTTAGGAGGTTTCCAATTGCCTTAATGTTGTTCTCAATTTGTAGAGCCATGGTGAAGGTCTGCCTCAAATTGGTAGGGTTTTTGTCCCTCAAATAGTAAGCAACTTTCTTATCAAATGCATCTAAATACTTTATCAAACATGATTCATCACATGGCCTCAAATTAATAGGCAATCTCCTCAAGGTCTTGTTAAATCTTGTGTTGAAATCATGCACTGATTCATTAGGATTCTTCTTGATATTTTCAAACTCTGATAAAAGAAACCTAGGGTCTGTTTTATCACCATATTGTAATCTAAATGCATTATTCATCTCCATCCAAGAATCAATGGAATTGTCTAGAAAAGATTTATACCAGTCCCTTACATCTTCTTGCAAAGTATGAATAAAAATTTGATATATACATCTTCAAATTCAATCTCAAAGTCTTCCATCATGTTGATGAAAATATTTAAGTGTTAATCACCGGATATAGCATTGTTTCCTTGGAACTTTTGTAGTATATTTCTTACATCTTGGGAGATGCATTTGGCTAACCATCCATCCCTCTAAAATTTATAGGACCAAAAATATTTACAAAAATGGAGGTCTGGATTGGGGATGGGCCATGTTGTTTTGAGGAGGTGACCTTGGAGGAGAATCAAACTGATAAGGGATATGGGGTCTTTGAAACACAGGAGTATAACTTTCAAAATGGATATTCCGTAAAGGATTTGTTTCTTGGAAAACCCTATCAACTTTGGAAAACATAGGAGCAAAATGAGAAGGAAACTTTTCAAATTCAAATGAAGGCCCCTCTCGAGATGGAGAATTCAATTTCATAAAAAGACTACCTGATTCAGATGCTCTTGAATGGAAATATTCAATGATAGGATGGTCACTTTCATCAAGGGAGATCTCTTTTCTTGATTGGTGATCTCCAACAACTCTTCAGGCTCTTCTTCCTTCTGACTTTGTTTTTCCTAGCTCTTGAAATAATGTCCTAGTAGGATCCCTAGTGAAGAAATATGTTCTTCCTTCCATTTTTGCAAAGATTAGTAAAAATATCACTTGAAAGAGGCTAAAACACTGGTACTTATCAAAATATCATATTAACATGGAGTTGCCACTAAGGATTTCCACCTTGGTTGTGTAAATGCACTAAAAATATGATTTGTCAAATGTCTGTCAACACTTGAAACTAGAAATAGAATGATCTGACCTTCCTTTACCAAGATTTATCAATGAAAATTAGTGCAACAAATGTAGAAACTAGAAATATTACACACTGCACTTGTAACTTTGAACACTTCTTACAGGCCTAAACACAAGATGATGTTGAAACAATGTACTAGCACTTAGAGCATATAAGAAATGTTTACCAGGATCTGAAAATGCACTGCAATCACAATGTCCCCGACAACGACACCAGAAACGGTGTTGGTACCCAAATTGATTCTCCCTCAGAAGCTGAGTAGCATCATAGACTTGACAAGAAGCTTAGATACAAGCAGATCATGTGGTGTGTCATTTTAGTTGGGGAAGAAATGTAGATTTCTCTTTGTCATTCATATGTGGAGAAATGGTTAGCACCCTTAAGAGGATTTTATCTATCCTCACTACTTTATGGTTGTTCCTTTCAACCAAGGTGAGAAGACTATTTTTAGCCTGCTGATTATGGAGGAGATGGAGATGTCCTTCCTTGCAAAGTTATTAAGAAGACCTTGAAGAAAATATGACGAATACAACAAAACCTAACTCTCACGAGTTGTCACCCTAGATGATGGAGATATTTTCTAGGAAATGTTCAAGCTACTAAATACAATGAAAAATTGATTGCTTCTACATGTTTTGGTAATAGAAGTTTTGCATTTTTCCACACACATGATAAAAATTGGTAGTATGGGTAAGATTGGTTGTTTTTAAATGAATTTTTGTGGGAGGTGAGGCAGATGAACTTGATTCATTAGATCTTTGAGAGATTTTACAAAATGGAAGGCTTAATCAACAGAATGCTTCAGAATAGCTAAAATGCTCCTTTAACCAGAAGGTGTGCTTCAATGGAGGCCCAAATAAATGCATTTTTACACAAAATTTAAGAATCTAATATAAAGGTTCAAATTTAGAAAATTAATTGAACACTATCAACCTCTGTTTAATCACACCTAAGATACCCTCAAAGGATAACAAACAATATTATCATCATGATAGGAGTATAGTGATTTTAAATTTGTTTATTTCACTATCAAATGAAATCTCTTATGATAAATGAAATTGAAAATGACACCAAATGATCACAAGGATAATATCTTGTGTCATTCATGATATTTCAATGTAAGATTGCATGGTAGGAGCACGGGAAAAACTATTTCGTAGACATTCGAAAAATGAAGAAGACACAATTTTTCCCAAAATCAACACAAATTAACTCAAATTGGATTAAACTCATCAATGAGGGAATTTTTTTAACAATCTCAGAGCTTGTCAATTCGTTGTACACTTGTAACCACCTTGACATGATCAAATTTAACATAAAAGAAATAAACAAGTTCCTCGAATGGCTTCTCGAGAAAGATAGGATCCATCAAAATTTTCTCTTAGGAAGATAACTCGACCTCTAACACTCCAACCATTTACACAATAAGTTCATGCAATTTATAAGACTTTTTATACAACAAAGTTTTCCCCCAAAAAACAAAAACATTCAAAGCACCATTGCTTGTTGCGATTCTGATCGTGACCCCAAAATTAGATCTGTAAAAATGTTTCAAGCACATCGGAGGGAAAATCTCTTCGAATCTTTCTAGCATTCAATACTTCACTAGTAAGTCATTCTTCAATACACACGCCAACTACTTCCTCCATAAATATTTCAAATCTGATTTCTTGCGTGCGAGGAAGGAAAGACTAGAAAATCACATCAAATCTAATAGTTATATCATGTCTTAATGGTAAAATACGTTTTCAGATTTTCCCTACAAAATAAAGATAATAAATGGTTTCTTGCTTGCCAAGGAAAATTAGATTGAATCCGATAGTCAGATTACATCTTAATGGTAAAATACATTTTTAGATCTTCCCCACCAAACTAGACATCAAATTAATTTTCCTCTTCATTTGGAGTGTATGAGACACCAAGAAATAAAAAAAACCATTAAAATTTTCATTCCTAGGAGCTTTAGAGAAAAATGGAAAAAAAATCAGATACAAATGCATAGTGGCTGTCAATTTCCCTTTTGAATTTGGATCATCCACATGGGAGATCCGAGTTAGGATGTGCCTAGGGGTTCCATTTTACCTTTTGCATCTTTTGATAAAAATGCTAAATTTCTCATTTTGCTCCGCCCTCTGCCTTTGAAAAATGGGCTTTACATGTGTCCCAATGTGGGTCCTAGAGGAACCATGGCTCGATTCTTCTATTTTACCTCTTTTTTGGAAAAAAATGGAAAATTTTCCAACTTTTCCTCACTGCTCTGCATCTCCACCGTCAACTGAAGAAAATTTTGACTATTCTCTGTTGGGCTTGTGGGTCACTTTGATGACTTTAATATTTTAAACAATAAGGGGAAAAAAATCTAAGTTACCTCCAATGGCCCACCTCCCCACCTTTTGAATTTTCAAACCACCACATGTCTTAATGGTGCATCTTGAGATGGTCTCGAAAAGTAGAGATCCCAAACAAGTGCGTGCTCAACACGTGTTTCATTCTAGCAAAGTGTGTTAAAAGTTTGGAAGTTCAGCAGAAGGCACCATGTGTCTAAGGTCTAGGACAGTCTCCTTCGACTGTTGAAAAGTCCAAGCAAAAAGGAAGAGTGAGCGGAAGCCTCCAAGCTTCCTCTGGCGCTTCTCAAAATATAACTCGGGGACCGGTCCATAAACATGTGTAGTCCCTCCACTTTTCTTAGGCCTTTTAGGAAGTTCCTTGAAAAGTCTAAGTAAGGAAGGCCTGGCGGAAACCTCCATGTGCCTTTATGGCACAACTTCAAGATGGTCTCGAAGAGTGAAGAATGAATAAATGTGGAGCTCACCACGTGTTCAGGCCTTAGAAATTTTTTTTAAAAAAATTAAGTACAAAGTGGAGCTGGCGGAAGCCTCCACTTGTCCCTCTATCACATTTTTTAAGGTGGGAACCTAAGGTAGATTTTCACATGTGCCAGCCCACCACATGTCCATGGCATGCAAAAATTGTACCTGCTACTTAAAAATTTGTCTAATTTTGGGAAAAGTAGTGGAATCCTCCATGTGTCCTCCCGGCACAACTCTAAGGCCAAACCAAAAGGTTAAATTTCAAACGAGCTTCATTCCTCCACATGGAAATTTTTTGGGTTGAAGCAAGCCATAGAGTTTTTAAAGTGCCCCGCTGAGCCGTATCTAACCAAAAATAGCCACATTTCCACTGATGCAGAGATTTAAAATTGATGGGAAAAACACACCCATCAAGCCATAAAAATGTAGGGAAACCACTATTTGAGCCGAAGATGAAATTTTCTTCAAGGATAGAGAATTTGGAAATGTTGTAAGGTTCAAACATGACCCTCCAAGATACATTCAATCATGTTTCCTCAAGTACCTAGGACAAAATGGTAGGGACAACAACACACAACTACAAAAATGGAAGGGAAGGAACAACACGAGTTTTACGACCAAGTAACAGACTCTTTCATATGGTCAGAGGAACAAAAAAATTGGGCGTTTAAGTGATCTTCGACCAAGGAAGGGACTAATCATGGCAACAAAATGGAGGAAAGAGTCTTCAAGCACCAACACGGGGAGATAAAAAATGTGACAGAGGCCGGAAACTAAGGGATTTTAATGGCAAATGGGGCAAGACTAATTTGAGCACCAATAATACTTCTTAATCATTAATGTCCTTAAGTACTCAAAATAATTATTAGGAAACTCAAAATCTTGTACCATATCAATCTCAAAAGCATTAATGGGAGGAAGAGGCAATACCTAGTGAATGCAATCCCAGAATTTTTCAATATTCAGTACTAATCAACTCGGTTGAGGTTAGTCCTGCTATGAACTTGTAGAGCAATCCATCATGCATAAATCATCATTTGTCTCATCATCATCAGCTTCTTCCTCAAATCCCTTTCAAACAAGACATGGAGAATGTCATAAGAAGTAGATATCACACCACTCAATCTCATGAGCTTCTTCAAAGGCAAAAATCTTGCAGCTAAAGGATTAGGCACCAACATGTTTTCATGGGGTTGGGGTTGTCTATTTCCTTATCCCACAAGACCTTTACCCCTATCATCTGATCTATGATCACCTCTGGGATGATTTGCAAATCTTTCCTAACCTTGTGGCTTATGTCGACTTTGGAACCATGTCCAATCCCTTCTCTCGCTCTGTCTGCTCTATTTGTAAGATATTTATTTAACACTCTGGCCAAAGTTTTTACAACCTCTTATAAATCCATACACTTACTTGACCGAGGCTTTTCTAGATTTATTAGTTTGATAACTTTCCTCTTAGGAGGCTTAATAATCGCTTTGATATTATTTTCAATTTGCAAAGCCATGGTGAACGCCTGCTTCAAAGTTGGTGGGTTTTTGTCCCTTAAATAATAGGTAGCCTTTTTATCAAAAACATCAAAGTATTTTATTAAATAAGAAACATCACTTGGCCTCAGGATTATAGGCGGCCTATTTAGGTCTTATTTAAGCGAGTATTTAAGTCATGAACAGATTCATTAGGATTCTTCTTTATATTTTCAAATTAAGACAAAAGAAACCTAGGGTCTATTTTATCTCCATACTGCAATCTAAAAGCATTCTTAATTTCTATCCTTGAATCAATGGAGTTGTCTGGAAAATATTTATACCAGTCCCGTGCACCATCCTATAGAGTATGAATAAATAATTTTATGTACACATCCTCAAATACAATCTCAAAGTCTTCCATCATATTGACAAAAAGCTTTAAGTGTTGATCACCAATAATAGCATTATTTCCTTGAAATTTAGGCAGTCTATTTTTAACATCTTGGGGCACAACATTTGAATATCCAGCCATACCTCTAAAATCTATAGGACCAAAAGTGTTCACAAAAACAGAGGTCTGGGTGGGGGCTGGGCCATATTGTTTTGGGGAGGTGATCTTACAAGGGAAAAATAATGATGAGGAGTGAGGGGTCTGTGTGGCATAGGAATGTAATTATCAAAATGAATATTCTCTAAAAAAAAAATTTCTTGGACAATCCTATCAGCTTTGGAAAACACGGGGACAAAATGAGACACAAATTTTTCAAACACAAAAGAAGGACCCTCTCTAGTTGGAGAATTAAGATCTACAAAAATACTTCCTGATTCAGAAACACTTGAGGAAGTATGGCAATCTTCAATGACAGGCTGACCAATTTCCACAATTGATAACTCTTTCCTTGATTCTTGATCTCTAATAATTTTCGAGACTCTTTTTCCTTCTGAATTTGTCTTTCCCAAATCTGGAAACAACTTTCTAGTAGGGTATTTAACAAAGAAAGATCTTATTCCTTCTAGCTTTGCAAATATTAGTGATAAATTTCAATTGACAGAGGTTAATACATTGGCATTTATCAAAAATTATTCAACACAGAGTCGCCACTAAGGATTTTCATCTTAGTTTTGTAAATGGACTAAAATTGGTTTGTCAAATGTTTGTCAACACTAAATTCATGCAAAGCTTCATAGACTGACCGTACTTTACCCATATTTAACATTGATGATGTAAAAGTAGTCCAAAAACCAACAGAAACTAGAAATATTTCACGCAAAACTTGTAACTTGCACAAATCTTAGAGATATCGACAAAGGATGACATTTCAATAATGTATTAGCACTTAGATCATGTAAGAAACATTACCAGGGCCGAATATAATTTTTTTTTTAAAGGTCTCCTTGAAATGGCACCAATCTGGTGTTGGTATCCAAATTGATTCTCCCTTGGAAACCGAGCATCATCACAGATTTAGCGAGACAATGAGAGAGACGAGATCATATTATGAGTGATTTTGTATCCGGGGAGGGGATTTGTTTTAGTCTTTATAACTCAAGCATCAGAGAAACGGATATCACCTTCATCAAGGATTTGATATATCCTCACTACTTTAGGTTGTGCCTATCAACTAGGGTGAGAGGACCCATTTTGTAACCTCTATCGCTGAAGGAGAATGAAGATGTTCTTCTTTCCACGAACTTTGAAAGGAACCCTTGAGAAAATATGATCAATACACCTCAATTTAACTCTCAAGAGTTGTCACTTCTAATGAATGGTGATATTTTCTAGACAAGGGTATAGGTTACTAAAGACATTATGGAATCTTGATTGCTTCGCATATTTTGGTAGTAGAATGTATTCATTTGTGGACATATACAGAAAAAAGGGATAGGTCGGGTAGGATTCATTGTTTTTGAATAATTTTTATGGGAGATTAAGTAGAATAAACTTGATTTTACCATATCTTTGATAAAATTCAAAAACCTGGAAAACTAAATGACAAAATGCCTCAAAATAGCTAAAATATTCCTTCAACTAGAAGGTGTGCATCAATGGAGGCTCGATTTAAATGGCTTCACACAACCTCCAATAATTTAACATGAAGGCTTGAGCTAAAGACTCAATTAAACATTAAATACCATTGGTTCCTCATGCCTAACATACACTCAAAGGATTATAGACAATCTTTATCAAAAAAATGACAGTAAAGTGATTTTTAATTGTTTATCTCATTACAGGATGAAGGCACTTCTTGTAATGAAATTTCAAATGCCACTAAACTATCTAGAGGGACAAGATCATCTGTGATTCGGAGGAAATTTAAGATAGGATTGCAATAAGAAAAAAAAAAACTATTTGTCGACATTCAGAAATAAAGCATCGGCCTTCCACATGTCCATGGTCTGATATAGTTGCGACCACATGAAAAAAATGTCTGAGTCTTGGCAGGGCCAGCAGAAACCTCCACGTGTCTCCTTGGCACAACTCCAAAGGTCAAACCAAGAGGTGAACTTTTAGATGAGTGTAGGGCTTCCACATATACACAACTTGAGTTGAAGTGGGCCTTAGAGTTTAAAAATGCCCCGTTGAGCCGCATCTAATAAGAAAGGACCATGTAGTGAAGATGATTAGATATAAATTTGACTAGGAAAACATGCCCCTCACACTCGTAAAATGTAGGGAAATCACCATTTGCGCCCTGAATTGAATTTTTCTTTAAGGAAAAAGGATTTGGAAATGATACAAGGCCCAAATTTAATCCACGACCATAGAGAAGTATTTTTAACAACATACCAATGAAGAAAACCTTTCACGCATCCATTCGGGAAATAGAAAAAATGGAAGAGCCACAAATTGAAGAATGTTTTAGAGAAAACGGGGCGAGATCAAATTGAGCACCAATAAGGGGTCTACAAAAAATTCAGGTTACTCAGTTTTTAATGGAAGATTGGACAATACAAGGGCATAAAAATTTAGGAATGTTGTTCTACAATGTTTATTCCTCACAAATGAATCCATTCGAACATTATTATTTGTCAAGATCATGTCATCATCCTTTTCATATTACTATTGGGTCATGACAAAAATGGGAAATTTATCATATATCAAAATATACATGCCATGACAACAAGAATTCAAGTTGTAGATTTCAAGTATCAAAGGAAAGTATAGTTGTAGGGGTAATCACTTGTTTTTTTATCATTATCAGATCAATTATAAGTAAAAGTAATTCATTTTATTCATTTATGATTAGGTGAATTTGTCTTTTGTTTTGAGTTATAAAGGTTCATTTAACATTACTAAAACAAAATGTAAAAGAATATGTATAGCTCATAATAGAAGACAATTTCATTTATTCGTAAGGAAGAGTTCATTGATACCACACAAGCAATGTGATATGAATGAGAAAATAATTCATGTAAATGCAAAATTGAAATGTAATGCGTTAAAGAGAACTCCTCATTTCCTCTAGAAGATGAGGTACCCTCCTTACAGGTTGTGCTCCATGATTTCAATCAAATTGTTGTAGATTCTAAAAGAATAACATGGTAATGGTTATAGATCAAGGTTTTATTTATCTCATTATATTTTTAACTTTGAAAATAGATCCATTGTACACATCATAAAGGAAAGAAGCAAGTGATTGCATGTTACCGTGCTCATCAATGAATTGAGTACATACATTCATATTCAAGAAGAAAAAAGGTTTCTAGGAAATATATCAGATCTTCAAGTCTACGAATGAGTAATAATTTATAGCCATGCAATTGAAGCATAAAATCATTATTTTCTAACAAAATATTGCTTCAATTTACATAAGATACTCAGCTAAATGTTCCTCATGAATGCATGTTCATAGTATGGTTGATAGAGACTCACAACAAGATGAATAATTATAGGTTTCATTAAGTGCACATAAAACAAATCATGCCGAAAAATACATGATACAGTTTTTTAAGGATTCACAAAACATTCACGTATAATTTCCAGCATGTAGAGATGCTTCAAACCTCAAGTGTACTTCAAAATATAATAGATTCGAGACTTGTTAAGTTTCATCACAAGTGTCCATCAGTTTAATATTTCAAATTTGTTTTTGATAAAGGAAAATATGAAAGAGATACACCTTCATGGTGTATAACAAATTTTCATCTAGACTCGGAACATCATCCATTTCAAGAAAATACGAGACAAAAACTACAAAAACGAATAAAGAGCTCAGATCTTAAAGTGAAAACATTAAAGCTAACAAAGGAAATAAAAATGTGTCATAATTTAAATTACCTATGATCATATTATCACATAAAATGGAGCAAGTGGTGCTAACTCTCTAAGCAGCCATAAAGGTACACGTAAGGAAAATATGCATTTACACTCATGTTTTCAAAGTATGAAAGGGATTAATATTGAAAAATATTCAATAATTGAATTATTATAATAATGACAAGGATTACAGTATTAAAAAAAGGTTCAAATCTCATAAAAGGAAACCCAAGATTTATAGCTATTAAAAAGTGATAAAGTGATGAGACATGTTTGAAAATGAAAAAGTGAGTCATGTTTCATAGTGGTCGAGCTCGTTTAAACAATGCAAACCAAACAAATTTTTAACTATGAGTTAAGCATACAAGATTTATGGTCAAGTTAACAAGAAAAATTATGCAAAGATACAAAAATAAAAGGAGTAATTGATAAAGTTTTATTATCTGATTTTGTCTCTTAGAGAAATCAAACAAGCATGAAATCGCAAAGAGAAAATAGGAGGATTGAGTTGTCCATGGGAGTTCACATTTTTGACTCAAGCCATGTAATTTTAAGTGGGATGAGCACATTACTAAGGAGCTTGGGATTTTGAGATAGTTTAGGGAGTAAGGGAGCTTTGAAGTCCGAAATTTAGACTTTAGAGGTGAGGTCATTTAAAGGTGGGACGAGGTGAAATTTTGGAACTCTACATAAATGAGCATGAAAATGGGAGACGAAATTCCAAAACACGAACTCTAAATTTTAGATTTTGGGATTTTGGAGATTAGAGGTTTCAAGAATCTAGGAAGGTGAACAATGCCATGACTGGAACACACAAAGGTCTAAAACCCAAAGTTCAAATTTTAGGCTTTGGGTTTCGGTTTGTTATATTTTGGCTCTTAATCGGATGCACACTACCCAAAACACCAAAACCTCAAAACCCAAGCTCCCGAAACCTCGAAAACACAAAGGTTCAAAACCCTAAGTCCAAATTTCATATGTAATGGTTTTAACATTTTGGCTCGAGAAATGAACAATGTTGTGCAATATTATCTCGATTCGAATTCCAAAGTTTGAGATTCGAATTTGAAGGTTCGGCATTTGGAACTCTCAAGCCATCTCGCTAGAAGAATACTAACAATGACCTCCAAATTACAGATATTCGAAGATCTAAATTCTAAAAGTTTAAAATTTTAGATTTCAAAGGCTACACAGTGCATGCTCAAAGCTCGAAAAAGGTAGATCAACCCCTCGCATTTATTGCAATATTTCACCCTCATCTTCAAATGGCCACAACTTTTGACTGGGAGCTTGGATTGGAACAAACTAGGATTTTTTGGAAATCTCTATGTCCTATAAAGTTTATTGGAATGTCTCAAAATTTCTCACCTACCAAAGTGATGAAGGTATTGTATTCATTTCTCCCCAAACAAGGCAAGGTACATGGAGGTATGGGTTTTCTAGTGGCACCCATCATTGTTGTAGGAGATTGTAATCCATTTTAGGGTGGTTGAAGCAAGATTAAAAATTACTTCTCTCTCTGTTTCTCTCATTCATCTTATATATTGATACGGAGGGGATCATTTCAAAAGGTTAGACACCTTGTATATGCCCCTCCCTTATTTCTTATCTGTAAGAGATTTGTGGAGATTTCAAACTTCCCTACTAGACATTGTAATGCAAAATATGTTCCTTTGAACCTAAATGTGATGTATTGTATGAAATTTGAGAGCCATAAAATCATATTTGTGTATGTTTCATGTCCTCTTCTATGTTTTATTGCATCTTTCTCGATATTTCATTACATGCAAGGTTAGTGTGTATTGTTGTTATTTTCATTGCAAGGTTATGGTAGTGATGTTTTTATTGTGCATGTTGTTCAACATCCTTCTTAGTGCATCACCTTCCGTTATAGTAGGTTTTATTATTTTTCATTTTCTTTATCTCTGTCTCCTTGGAAATATTAAATTAGGTTATGTTATCCAATTTTTCCCCTCGAGAAAAATTGATAAAAAAAATATTACATAGGAGAGATGGAGGTTGGTTCGGTTATACGAGATCACATTCAATTTCAAAAATGAGGTTATAAAGCGGGATCGCCAATGAAATGCAAGGTCAAAAATCAATGGCCAATTGGAATGATGAAGGATATCGAGTTCAAGATGAAGAAGATGGAAGAAAGGCTCCAAGTTTTAAGAATTTTCATTTTTGGCACTTCGGATAAAAGTGGGTCAAAAATGGTCAAGAATGTCCAAAACCCAAAACCCCTAATTTCGAAATGTCATACTTTCGGGTTTTGGGGTTTGAAACTCTCAATCACGAAGTTGAAAAATCGGCCACAAATGTCCAAAATCCCAAAGTCTGAAAATTTGAAATTTCAGACTTT
Organism: Taxus wallichiana var. yunnanensis; assembly: GCA_018340775.1. Classification (NCBI taxonomy): domain Eukaryota; kingdom Viridiplantae; phylum Streptophyta; class Pinopsida; order Cupressales; family Taxaceae; genus Taxus; species Taxus wallichiana. Next base: position 721,962,211 of record CM031234.1, on the reverse strand, counting down.
CAAGATTTTGAGGTTTAGAGAACTTGAGAAGCGTGCCAAAAATGGAGTGGTACTATCTGAAATACCAAAGTATGAAAGTATGAAATTTAGACTTTCGGGGTTTTGCAAATTTTGTGAATCGTGCCAAAAAAATAGAGGCGATCAAAAATCCTGAAATCCTAAAGTATGAAGTCTGAAATTTCAGACTTTGGAGTTTTGGGGTTTCAAACTTCGGAGTTTAGAAACTCTTAGACCCCTAAACATGAAATTTCCCCTCAATGTCTGAAACTATGAAACTCAAATATACCAAATTTTAGACTTTAGGGATTTCAGGTTTCGGACTTTCGAACTCCTAGGCCATTTTTGCATAGAATGACAACTCGACCTTCAGATGGCCATATGTTTCGATTGGAAGCTCAAATTTGAGCAAGAGAGGAATTTTTGGAAATTTTATATTCTCCTCTATATAACTACCACCATAATGAAAACAAAAGTTCACCATTTTTGAGGTGTCCCAAGTTTCTCACCTACCACCATAATGGAGGTATGTTCTTCCTTGTTGCCCAACAAGGCATGATACATGGAGGTATGGGTTTTTTAATGGCACCCATCACTATTGCAAAAGAATTCAATGCATTTTGGGGGTAGTTTGAAGCTGGATTTCAGATTTCTTCTATCTCCTTCGCTAATTTTTCCTATATATTATAAGGAGGGCATTTTTCAAAAAGTGGGACATTTTGGCTTTGTACCCTCCCTTCTTCTTTGTCTACAAGTGATTTTTTCGAGTTCAAACCTCCCATCTAAAATGTAAAATGTAATCTTACCTCTTGGCCATTGTAATGCACTATATCAAATATTTGGAGCAACAATAAAAAGTCTGTGGATGATTTTCAACCCTCTCTTTTGTTATTGCATCTTCCTGATCTCTCATTGCAATCCTGGTTATCTATGCATGATGGTTGTATTTCATTTTTAAATATTTGTGTTTAATGAAAAACTCATGTTCAACATTCCTTTCGTGCATCACCTCTGTTAGAATTGGTTTAATTTCTTGCATCTTCTTAACCTTGCCTCCTTGGAAAAGTTAGAGTAGATTTTAGAGTATAACCTCTGTAAAATTATATGTGTGCACCTGAACAGAGGAATAGGAATCGACCTTCATCCAAAGAGTTTTCCCAATTGTAAAGTCCCACACTTTGGGAAGAGCTCCATGTTATGCAATCACACTGAGAGTCTTAACCCATCAAGTTGCAGACATGCAAAGGTGGTGCTATGATTACGCATAAACAAGTCAAATTTGCAACTCTCTACACTTTCGATTAGTTGGCTAGGATAGGATAGGAATTTGAACTTCTCCATAGGGTTATCCTAATTTCAAAGTCCCACACTTTGGGATAAATCCTTGTTTGAAAATCATATCGAACTACTACAACCTTTCACTTACAAGTAATAAGGGATGTTATGATTTATCCATATCAAGTTTATCATTAAATTTTCATATGCCTACATAAGGAAACACAAAAAAATTTAGATCCAAGCTCTCAATTTTTACAAGCTTACAAGAGGTTTCTCATCCTCAAGAATGAAATGGTAACATAGAATTTTAAAAATCATACCAACCATAATATTTTGGAAAATACCAATCAAATTTTTAAGATTGAAAGGAATTTTAGATCTCAAGTTCCATTGGAAAAATTACAGCCATATATGAGGTGATTTAAAAAATTTTCACAAAATCCCTCAATCGATTTCAGATTTTTAAGAAGTAAATAAAAATGAAGGGATATTTAAAGCATGACCAACCTTCAAATAGCTTTGCCAAGATAGTAGCACACGACTCTTAACACTTGGTGAGTTGCATTGAAGCAAGGATATGCTAAATATAATGCAAACCAAGGTAACACACATCCAAAAAATGCAAAGTGAGGAAGATATGAACTCATGAATTAGCACGAGGTGAAATTGTTTTGCAATGTGGATAAATAGTGCAGATATAGAAAAATAACCACATGCTAGAAATACAAAATATTTCCCTCTAGTCAATAGTAACATACAATCAAGGTAAGCATAAAATTGAGCAATGAAGTTTTAAAACAAATCTAAGAAGCTACTATTAACAAATTAACAATCAAAGTAAGCATAAAATTGAGCAATGAAGCTTTATTGAAATTTGTTAATTTCCTATAGTCTGAATTGAAATAGAATTTTTCAATAAATTAACAATGATACCAATAATGAGTTATTCACGATTAAAGCAAGATGGGAATTCAAAACCCAAACTCAATGATTAAGTAATGTAAAATAGAGTAACCTAGCTCATAACATGTCAGATCTAAGTTTCCAAATTGATGAACATGGCTAAGATAAAATCAAATTCGTGATTTTCCATGACGATTTGGATTAAAAATGATAAATGGAATAGAAGAAGTGCCAAACTCACGAAATTACTACAACTAGATTTTGAGAATGGTGCATAGAGCCACGTCTAGATAAAGATTCAATTTAATTAGGAAACATTACATTAGTTTAAGTACAGGGTCGACTAAATCCCACAGCAAAAGAAATCCATATCTCAAAATAAGCAAGTAGTTTAGATGTAAAACCGGTTATATAAAAGTTAGCTTGGGTAACTATTTTAACTTACCAGCAGATTCAAGAGCCACGGAGATGATCTGGTCACGAAACCACCTCAAGCTACAACGAATGGGATCCCATGCCACATCAAAAATAATTTTTGGAGACCCATCAATGGTGCCTTTTTCAACGAATATAAAATCTCCAACGAGGAAAATAATGGCGAGTTGGGAGTTAGGAGTATTGAGAACCACTTCGCATATGAAGCCACGGGTAGAGCTATAATGGAAAACCAGAGGTTTTAATTGTAAAATGGTGACCTACAGAAATATCCATCACAAATTAATGGCCGCCATGTTAGATTTTTTAGAAATCTTCTAGCCAAACATGTAATGAGAAGGAAATAGGTTCTTCCACCAAATACAAAAAGTCTGGCGTAAATTACCTAACCATAGTTGATTAACTTAGCTACGGTTTAGGTTAATTACCTTATTCCATTTTCCCTTTTGCCCATGAGCATGGGTTGTTGTAATAGTTAAAATATTTTCATTGTTTTAATGTTGAGGGTGGATAGAAATGGTAAAATAATACATGCCATTCGTAATTCAAAATGGGGAGGGGTTATGTTCTCAAGCATGCACACAAGCAGAAGTCAAAAACACAAAACGAATGATGTAAAAATAGCCATCATGCATGTGCTAGGAAAAGACAAAATTAGCTTTTTCAAATAAGACAAGCTAATAAAACCTTAATCCTTCCAAGAGACCGTACACTTGCCTAGGAGAGTAAAAAAGCATGTGTACCAAGTCAAGCGACAAATTTGACGAATTTAAAATTGGCTGTAAAGGCTTTTTTAGCGCTTAGAGTCAAAAAATTGTATTTGATTCAAAAGGGTCTATTTTTCATGAAGAGGGTATTATTGGATTTGTCTTCAAATAATCATCTTATCTCATTTTCGGTTGTGCTATTTTTGGAGGGGGTGTATTTTTCTACTTATACCTTGCTTGTGCAAGAGTTTGGGGGTCTTTATATTGGTGATGTGCTTAGGCCATGTCAATTTGTACTACATCACCTACTTGAAGAAATAAAGACTATTTTCCTCCAATTACAATTTTTAGTAGTGTGTAACAATAACTTATGGTATGTTTCAGTGAATTATTCTTTCTTTTTCATGCTTAGTAAACTATTAAGAACCTCCTTTAAGTTATTGTGAAGCTTTTATAGGTCATATTAAGTACAAATTTAGTTCCCCAATTATCTTGGAAGTGGATATAACCAAAATCTACCCTCCCATGTTTACTTGGAAGCTTGTGCATGCCTTTTTTAGTGTCTAAGCCAATTAATTATCACTTTGAAGTTAACCTTATAGGTCTTTATAACGTCAAGCAAGCAGTGTGTCTTGTGGCAAATTTTAGTTTCCAAAATGTTGGTGTATCGCCTTATTTACCCAATTTCGTTAAGTTTTTTTGTTTTCTTTCCCTTAACCCCACCATAATAGTAGTTTTATGTGATCATTCAGGGGAACCATCCCGCTCTCGGAGGTTTTCCTCAACTCGAGCAATCCATAACTCGAAGGAGAACCCATTCTACTAGCCGAAGTCGGAGTAAGATTTATTTTCCAAGACAAAGGTGCACTTAAGACAAATAATAGTCTTTTGGCACGCCCGGTGGGACATCAAATTCAAATTACTTATTTTTCATCATTTTTCCAGGGTTGATTTAGGATTGGTAAAATGACATCCTTTTTGAGGTATTTTTTAAAAGAGATTTAGTTATTTTGATGCTCTAAATAGCCTATTTTTATTTTTAACATACCGTGTTTTCCAATTTCCAAAATTTAATAAGGTCATGCAATCAAAACATCAATTTCTTAATGGAATTCCTCTCTTTATTTGTTGTATCATTCCAATCCATCTCCATTTTACTAATATCCTCCTCCGGATAAAAACTATAACCCTTACCACAATGAGTATGCCCATGATCCAAACCTTATAAATTATTATGGTCATCATTACAATCCTTATGTTGTTGAGGAACATGGTTATACATGGTATGAAGAATAAAAATATCTAGGTTATCCACGTAATTTCCATTCGGAAGAAGATTTTGAAAGTAGTTTTTAGAGAATAGAGTATATATGACGGGATGAAAAGAGAATCTACAAATTTTTTAAGCTAGATATCCTAGTGTAGAATATTCCTATCAATGGAGGGGTTCTCTACCTAGTTGATTTACCCCACAATAAATAATTTAGGTGATAGAAAACTCTCTCTTTTGATTGGTTGATTGTATGAAAAATATTCAGAATTAGAGACCAATGTGCATAAGGTTACTGGAACCATGTCAATCGGATGTTCCTACTTAGCTTTCTCTTCATACTCCAATGTATATTCCTTGTGAAGAAATGCAACCCATCTATCAAATCGTAATTTTTCTCAATGCGTCTATTCCTATCCTTATCCTTCATAAGTAAATTTTGAGCCATTCCCCATTGTGCAAACATTCAGATCAAGTTGAGACCCAAGCCAACTTGGGAAGGGGAAAAGTAGAAAATAAATCAAGGAGGGAATTTAATGAAGCAATCTAGCAGAGATGAATATATAGAAATTTTGAATAATTGGGTTTCCATGTTTGGGTTTAATCAGATTCTACCATTAGAGAAAGAATGCAACAAAGATGGGTAGATTTTAGAGAAAACGTAAAGATGAAAATTAGAGAGGAAAGGTTAGAAAAAATTTCACCATTCTATTGAGCTACAAGGTAGAGTTAACATTTTCAATGATCATGTAGAAAATTTTAAATTTAAAACCAATAATGTTGAGGTTGTACTATCTTCTAGCTTAGAAAATGATGTAGTGATACTTGTTGATTTACATTGATGATTTAAATATTTCTTATTTAAAGAATGAAAATTTTCTAACCATGTATGAAAATATAACCATAAGTAATCATGAATCATATTTGAATCGAGATAAATTTTAGATTGAATTTGAGGAAGGATTAACAAATTCAGAGAGTTGCCACATGACACGAGCAAGATATTTTCACACTTGCGATCTGTTTGATAGGTGATGATGATGATGAGAATGAAGAAGTAGAAGAAAAAATAACCTTATAGAAAATTATAAATAGCCACATACATGAGGAAATTGAGTAGGTGTTATCCAATTTTTCCTCTGGTGAAGTTGATCAAACACGACCCTACATGGGAGAAAATCGAAGGGTCGTTTTAGTCCCTGCAAACTCACATTCGATCCCAAATCAAGGGGTAGGTGGGCTCGATAATGGAGGAGCAAGGTCGGTGAATGAGGCCAAACAATGTTAAAGGATACCAGAAGCTCAACAGGATAAAATTGGAGAAAGGGCTCAAAGTTTTCAAACTTCACATACGAGTCGACTCGGGGCAAAGCAACGGACTCCATGGAAGGTGCCATGTACCTCATTACTACAACTTCAAAGGTGTGACCTCAAGGTAGTCCCCAAACAAGTGCGGGCTTTATACGTGGCCGAGTCTAGAAAGGGGAAGAGTTGGCCATTGAATCGGCTAAGTATAAAAGAGCAAAAGTGGATTCCTCCAAGTGTCCAATCGACACAAATCCCAAGTTCAAGTCTAAGGTAGGGTCTTCATATGAGCGCTAGCCTCCATGTGTCTAGGATCGACGAGGTACCTTCGCCAAATAGAAGGGAATTAGGCAAAAGTCAAAGCAAAGCAACAGAGCCGCATAAGGAGCCACGTGTAAGTTTAGCGCAACTTCAAAGGTAGAATCAAAAGCAAGTTCCCAAACAAACAACAACCCTCCATGTGGTAAGAGCTCAAGGAAGTTGAATCGACCGTTGAAAATTCTAAGGCTAAGAAACGGGCCACGTGTGCAGTCAACACAACTTCTAAAGAAGGACCAAAAAGGCAGTCTCCAAATGTGCACAGAGTCACCATGTGTTCAAAGTTCGAAATGTTAAAGTCGACCGTTGAAAATTCTTAGAGCTTGCGGAAGCCTTCACATGTCTCTTCGGCGTAACTCCAAGGGTCGAATATAAAGAGGGGACCCCAAATGAATGTAGGTGCTCCACGTGGTAGTGATTCAAAAAAAGGAAGATCCGACCATTGAAAAGTCTAAGTATGGAGCATAGCTACGGAAGGTGCCATGTGCCTAATTAGCGCAACTCTAAAGGAAAAATCCAAAGGTAGTCCTGAAATGAGCACGAAGACTCCACGTGTATAGGGTGAAACATAATGCTCCACCAAATAGGAGGGACTTAGAAAAAAAAATGAAGAAATAAACTAGGCCTGTGGATGGTGCCAAGTGTTCAAGCATCGCATCTTCAAGAGTGAAAGGAGGGGGTGAAATATTAAGATGTGAGAGGCTGCTATGTGGATCTTGCATGGATAGATTCTTGTAAGTATTTTGAGCCAATGTTAAACGCCCGACCCTAACCTTAAGAAAGCCATATCTTTCAACTAGAAGCTTAGATTTGAGTGGGAGAGGACTTGGAAAATCTCTCGACATCCACCTCTCACCCACAACCATAATGTTTCAGTCCTCCATTTTGAGGTTGTCACGCTTCTCCCCTACCATTGTAATGAGTAATGGGATTCCTTTCTTCCCTAACAAGGAATAGTAATGAAGGTGTGGGTTGTGTCGGGGAACCCATCATCATTACAGGTGGATTTGAATGCATTTTGGGGTGGCTAGAGTAGGTGAATTCCATGTGATCTTGGGGTGGTTCAAAAAGGATTCGAAATATTTTATCCTTTCCCTTTCATTCTTCCTATATATTGTAAAGGAGGGACACTTTTCTAAAGGTTGGTCTTTGTTTCTCTCCTGCCCCCTCTCCCTTTCTTTCCTAGGGTGGAATGTGAAGTTTAAGCCTCCTCTCTCATCTCTATAATGGCATTTTATTACCTCTTGCCCACTGATGATCTACTATGTGAACTCATGGAGCAATAAAATATGTTTTATGATGCATTTTGTCCATCCTTAGTTTATTATCTCTTCTTGCCTCTCACCATTGTAGGGTATACTATGCATACTTTTGATGTCTATTGCAGGTTATGGGAGTCGTGTTTAATGGGTTTGAAGTGGTGTTCTATGTTAACTCTATATTTGGTCTATGATGCATCTTTTTCATCCCCTCCATTTCTCACCTCTCTCCATTTTGGGCAGTTGGATTTGTGATCAGCAACCCTCCTTTTCTTGGTTCTCTCATTTATGTAATGTTGGATGTATTTACTTTCATGCTCTCTCTCCTTGTCTCCTTGGCATTGTTAGATTTACAGTAGATAGTCACATTTTCTTCCTTAGAAGTATTTTAGCATTAGGATTAGGATGAAGAAGATGTATTTCTCTAGAGGACCATCTCAAGTTCACAAGTCCCACAGCTTGAGAGATGGTCCCATGTTATGCAGATTACACCGGATGCCCCACTCAAATATGAGGCCATTCGGGGTGCTATGATTTCACACTAACAATTTTGGCATTCCTGGTGGGACACTAAGGTTAGATTTTTCTCATATTTCCAAGGTGTCTCAATATTAAACAACAAATCTTAAGCCACCATGCAACCACACCTAACAATTTTGGCATGCCCAGTGGAGCAGTCTAAAGCACCTTACCCCATTCACTTCATTAGGTTCGATGTGCTCTTGGTGAAAATTTTAGCCTTTGGAAGAACATGAAAGAACATCTAGTGACTCCATCTAGTCAATAACCCATCCTTGAGTTGCAGTAATTCCTTCCATCCATTTCCACCCATTCTTCTTTCCATATCTTCCATTCTATGAAGTGTAGAATCATGACTTCATTCCCATCCTATAATTCACACTTACAACAACCATAGTATAGTCCACCTCCAATGTATTTCCCAACTCCTCTAGATAAGCATTGTGACCAAATCCAGAACCATTATTCTTAACCATATGAGCAAAGTGTCAAACCATTTTTGCCATGGAGCTTATCAAGAGAAAGGGTGCGGATATGATGGTTAAAGAAAGTGAAAACGTTGATCTGCTAGAAAAGAATCAAATAATGGAGGCTAGTATGATGTAGTCAAGGGATACAACACAGATGAAAGCTTCCAGGGTTAGTTTTAGGACACCTTGTCCATGGGAAGGCCCTTTTCCAAGACATTATAGCCCGTCGGAGAAGCTTGACTTCATGGTTGATATGCTGCCCCAAATTGTGTAGTGGAATGAGGAGATAGATGCCTATGAGTTTGGTTCCAGACATCCTTGTTAATGGGTAAGTCCACCACCTCATAGATTTTCTTTTCCTCTTCCCCAATCATTATCATCATAGTGGTGTCATGGGTCTACTTTCTCACTTGCTTCCCCAAGTGTTGAATCCCCTTCTCCATCTTCTAATCTTCCATCTCATCTCATTTGCTCTAGCCTTTTCCCTTACAAATCCATGTCCCCTCCACAAGATCCATAGTAAATACCTTCCCCTCCACCATAGATAAACAAACAACCTCCTCCTACTCTCCCAAATCCATGTCAGGGAGAGACTCCAAAAACCAATCAAGGAGAGCAGTAATAAGAAGAGCGAAGAAAAGAAGAAATGATAAAAATATTGGTAAGATTGGCTCTCATATTTGGGATTACAAAAATCCCTTGATGGTTAAACCTTTAAAGGAGACTGAGGTCAGACCACAAGTGGTGGAAGCTGAGTTTGTAGAAAAACAACAAGAACAAGAGGAAGAAGATCAACAATCTATATGATTTGAATGCATTGTCCATAATGGCACTTTGTCTGAAGAGGATTTTGATCTAATCCAAGCTGCACAACCAATAAAGTAAGGGGAAGAAAAACTAGCTCCAAGTCCCACTAAAGAGGAGAAGTTGGAAGAGATCAAATCAGAGTTGAGGTCAGTTGATGAAGAAAGCATTATCGAAGATTTTTTTCTTTCATTTGAAGGGCCTAATTTGATCGATCAATCCATGATGGACGGGAGCTTTCAAGAATACCTTTCGCCCCAAATAGTCCTCTAGAGCAGAAAATTGAAGATTCCAATTTGAATAATTTCATACTAGAGGAAGAGGATATCCAAGAGATAGCTAGTCTTTAGGAAACAACAGAGGAGGGAAAAGAGCACGAGGATCCCACCTCTTCCACACCATTCACCTGGAAGTTCCATAGGAAGATAACACTCTTGGAGATGAATTTAAGAACAATGGGCACATTCAAAAGACCATACCATGCCCTATTAGGTACTTGGCTTCATTAGAGCTAAGGGAGAAGCCAAAACCAGTCATATCCATTTTAGGGAATGAGGATGAGTTTCAAAGCACCAAGGGTCACCATCAGCACCTCTAGGAGTCCAATGCCAATCAACTTGAGGAGGTATTTTTGATTGATGTTGATACCTTGATGATATGGGTGGAGGATCGACCTCTTATTAGTTTTTCACTCATAATGAAAGCCATGTTTAGCTCCAAAATAGATACATGGCTGCTTATTTTGAGAAAGGGAATATATTTCTCCTATTTGTAGTAGGATTTGTTTAGGTTTTCTTTACTAGGGTTAGTGTAGGAGTAGGAGTAGATTTGATTTTAGCATAATAAGTGCTTGTGCGCACTCTGTATGTTCCACTAGGGGCATATATGATCTTTCTCATTTGTACATAAGGTGTCATGGTGTTTTTGCTCATTCAAATTCCATTTCAGGGACAGGTGAATGCTCGAGTCAAGATAATTTTCTACTCTCGAAATCTCACCTTGAAGATTTTCTTATGAAAATCGAGAGTGTGGATAGCGGGGCAAGCCTAGGATCATCGAGTGTAAGTAGTCGGACTCGATGTTTCAAGGAAAATATCGAGTACCAGGATATCATTTGTGAATCCATGCCCAATGGAAGTAATAAGGAAACTAGTCTCTTAATCTAGCAGGAATATGTCCCCATGAGTCGTTAAATTATTATCCAATTTTGCTCCTTAGGAAAAATTTATCAAACAAACCACCGTATGGGATAAAATTGAAGGTTCAATTTGGTCTTATGATCTCACATTCAATCCTTAATGAAGGGGAGACATGATTGACACTAGAGGAGCATGGTTGGCGAATGAGGGCAAACAATGTTAAAGGAGACCAAAAGCTCAACAGATAAAATTGGAGAAAAGGCTTGAAGTTTTGGATTTCAGATACGAGTCAACTCAAGGAAGAGCAATGGATCCATTTGAGGTACCACATGCCTCATCGGTGTAACTTCAAAGGCACGACCCAAAGGAAGTCCTCAAACAAGTACATGCTCACCACATGGCGAGTCCAAAAAGGGGCATAGACGCACGTTGAATTAGCTAAGTATATAAGATCTAGCAGACGCGCCCAAGTGTCCAATCACCGTAAATGCAAAGGTCATGTCCAAGTCAGGTTCTTCGAATGATAATATCCTCCATGTATTCAGGTACCTTCACCAAATAGAAGGGACATAGGAAAAAGTTGAAGCAAACCAATAGAGCTACGAAAGGAGCCACGTGTCACTCGACATAACTTTAAAGGTAGAATCAAAAGTGGGTTACCAATGAGCCCCAAACCTCCACGTGGTTAGAGCTTGAGCAATTTGAATCAACTATTGAAAATTCTAATGTCAACGAAAAATGGTCATGTGTCACCTCGGTGTAACTTCAAAAGTAGGACCCAAAAGGTAGTCTCCAAATGTGCAAAAATCACCACGTGGTCGAGTCCGAAAAGGTAAAGTCGGCCATTAAAAAGTCTAAGAGCTTGCGGAAGACACCGTGTGTCTCTTTGGTATAACTCCAAGGGTAGAATCCAAAGTGAGAACCAAAAATGAGCGCAGACCCTCCACGTGGTCCGAGTCTAAAAAAGGTAGCACTAGCTGTTGAAAAGTCTAAGTATTGAGTAGAGCCATGGAAGGTGCCACATGCCTCATCAATGCAATTCCAAAGGAAAAATCCAGAGGTAGTCCCCAAATGAGCGTGAAGAATCCACGTGTGCAGGGTCAAACGTAGTACTCCACCAAACAGAGGGACATAGCCAAAAACAAAGACATATATTAGGCTGCGGATAGTGCCAAGTGTCTAAGTGGCGCAACTTCAAGAGTGGGAGGAGGGGGATGAAATATTAAGATGTGAGAGGGCTGCCATGTGGATCTTGCATGGATAGATTCTTTTAAATATTTTGAGCCAACATTAAATGCCCGACCTTGACCTTAAGATAGCCATATGTTTTGACCGAAAGCTCAGATTTGAGTGGGAGAGGACTTGGAAAAATTTAAAAGTCAGCCTCTCACCCACCAAATCATAATGTTTTAGTCCACCATTTTGAGGCTACCAAGCTTCTCCCTACCACCATAATGAGTAATGGGATTTTTCTTCCCCAACAAGGAATAGTAATGAAGGTGTGGGTTATTTGAAGGAACCCATCATCATTCAGGTGGATTTGAATGCATTTTGGGGTGGTTGGAGTAGGTGAATTCAATGTGATATTGGGGTGGTTGAAGAAGGATTCAAATCTTTCTCCTTTCCTCTCATTCATTCTTGCTATATATTGTAAAGGAGGGGCTTTTCTAAAGGTTGGTCATTGTTTCTCTCCTTCCCCCTCTCCATTTCTTTCTTAGTGTGGAATGTGGAGTTTAAGCCTGCTCTCTTGGCTTTGTAATTACATTTTCTTGCCTATTTCCACGGATGATGTCTTGTGTGAAATCATGGAGAAATAAAATTTGTTTTGGGATGCATTTTTCCATCCTTAGTTTATTGTCTCTTCTTGCCTCTCACCATTACAGGTATATTATGCATACTTCGATGTCTATTGCAGGTTATGGGAGTTGTGTTTAATGGGTTTGAAGTGGTGTTCTATGATGAACTCTATCTTTGTATGTGATGCATCTTATCCATCCTTGTCCATTACTCACCTCTCTCCATTTTAGGTAGTTGGATTTTTTTGTAATCAGAACCCCCTTTTCATGGTTCTCTCACCTTTATGTAGTGTAGGATTTCTTTACTTTCATGACTCTCTCTCTCCTTGTCTCCTTGGAATTGTTATATTAGCAGTAGATAGTCGCATTTTCTTCCTTAGAAGTATTTTAGCATTAGGAATAGGAAGAATAAGATGCATTTCTCCAGAGGGCCATCTCAGGTTCACAAGTCCCACAACTTGAGAGATGGTCCCATGTTATGCTGATTACACTAGATGCCCCACTCAAATATGAGGCCATTCGGGGTGTCTTGTGATTTCACACTTACAATTTTGGCATGCCTAGTGGGACTCGAGGTTAAATTTTTCTCATACTTCCAAGGTGTCTCAATATCAAGCAACAAATATTAAGCCACCATGTGAACAAGTTTGATTTGCTCTTGGTGAAAATTTTAGCCTTTGTAGGCACATAAAAAGAACATATAGTAACTCCATCTGGTTAAATACCCATCCTATAAGTTGTAGACATTTTTTCCATCCATTTCCACCCATTCTTCTTTCCATATCTTCCATTCTATAAAGTTGTGCAATCACGACTTCATTCCCATCCTCGAATTCACACTTCAGAAGAACCATAGTACTATCCACCTCCAAAGTATTTCCCAAATCCTCTAGATAAGCACTTTGATCAGATCTAGAACCATTATACTTACCGATATGATGAGTGTCAAAACCATTTTGGCCATGTAGCTTATCAAGAGAAAGGGTACAAATATGATGGTGATAGTTATGTGGAGAACGTTGATCTACTGGAAAGGATTCAAAGAACGGAGGCTAGTATGATGTAGTCAAGGGATACAACATATATGAAATATTTAAGGGTTGGATGTAGGACACATTGGCCATGGAAATGTTATCCAAAATTCACCCCTAGGGTAATTTTGATAACATGCATCGTAATATTCGATCGAGCAAGTAGATTGATTCAAAGCCCAAAATCATGTTTTGGGGCCCCCTCGCTTCTTTCTAACTCTCCTATCCAAGAAGAAAACCCAACAAGTTAGAAAAGGTGAAAAAATTGCAAAAACTAATCTTGGGACCGAAAAATGAAGAAAATCGGCTAAGTCCTAGTCCAGTGGTCGGGACGGTTGGGACATCGGGACACGTGGGATGCGAAAAGCCAAATCAGCTGAAAGCAAGGTAAATTACTGTCTTGTTTCATGTAGTTTGGGACATCCGGGCCAAAAGTACGTTAAGGACATGAAAAGCCGAAAAGCGAGAGCGAATGGAATCTCGCCACGTGTCTTCACCGCAAAGAGGGACATGAAAGCCGAATCGGCCGTAAAGCAGGAGATTTTGTTTGGGACATCCAGGCCAAAGGTACGCAAGGATATAAAAAGGCAAGAGGACCAAAAATAGAGACAAGGAGGCCAGCGGCTGAATCAGAGCGTGCCACATGTCGAAGAGGGAAGGTTGAAAAGGCTAAGCGTTCGGCTCAAGGTAAAAATGCGCCGCTTAGGCCCGAACCAATAAAACAATGCCACGTGTCCAAGTTTAAAGGCACGAATGGAATTTCCGAGAGGATGAACCCGCAGACGCAGCCGAGCGACATGTGTCATCCAAGTGGCAGAGCGCGGAAAAATTCAAATATTTTCCTGCCGATCCGTTTTGTCCTTTTTTCCCTAAATCTTCAAATCGCCATAACTTTCGATCCAGCTCAGATTTTCATGTTCTTTATATCAATGGAAAGCTGGAAAAATTCTCTACATGATTTCAGGGTAAATCTTGCATTTTGGTTCATTTTGGATAGAGAAAATAAATAAAATGTCTCGATGCGTGGTAATGGCGTGAATGATGTTTCAACAACCAGCTTTAATGCAAAATACAGTTTGCCGCTTTTGCAGGGTTCTCACCCACTGCCATAATGAGATAAATTAATGGCAACCTAGAGGTGGTTGGGGTAGATTTGGATTTCCTCTCTCTTCCCTCTCTCATTCTTCCTATAAATTGTAAGGAGGGGCTTCTTTCTAAAAAGTGTGGTTCATCTTTTCAACTTTATCCTCTCTTCTTTTCTTCTCCAGGGTTGAAAATGGAGTTCGAACCTCCTCCCCTACTCTGTAATGGAATTTTTGCCTTTTACCATTAAAATTATGTTCGTGCAAACTTCAAGTAACAAAAATGTGTTTCGTGATGCATCTGTCCATCCTTGCTTGTTTTTCGCTTGTTTTCTTCTTGCCTCTCTTCATTACAGGTATTTGTGCATGTTCTAATGTTCATTATAGGTCTGGAGCCGTGTTCATGGAGTTTTGGGACATTTTCTGTGTGAAATCTATCTTTGGGTTTGTGATGCATCTGTCCATCCTTCCCATTGCTCACCTCTCCTTGTTCCATGGCAGTTTTGATAGATGTTCAACATTCTCCTTCTCTGGTGTATCACCATTTTAGTGTAGGCTTTTTGTTCTTTTCTCTTCTCTCTCTCTCCCTATCTCCTTGGTGGTTAGATTAGGATTAGATTAGCTTGCCTACTTTGGAATAGCTTGGTATGGTATTTTAGGAGCAGAACTAGCCTTCTCTGGAGATTCCTTTCTCATATTTGCAAGTCCCACACTCAAAGAAAGGATTCAATGTTGTGCAATCACACTGGATGCTTCGAATGATCAAACTAGAAATCTGATCAAAGCATCCGAGGGTGCTGTGATTTTGTACTAACATTTTTGCACACTGGTGGGACCTTAGAGGTCTTCCAATTCATCTTTTGCATGTTGGTGTGTTCTTGTGAAGATTTCAGCCTGTGGAGGCACTTGCAAACACATATGGTGACTCCATTTGATCAATGAACCCATTTCGAAGTTGCAGCACTGTTTTTCGTCCATTTCCATCCATATTTCTTTCCATCTCTTTCATTCTTTTCCATTCCATGAAGTTGCAAGTAATCATGACTTCATTTCCATCATGAATTCACATTTTCAACAACAGCAGCAATGTTTCCCACATCCAACATGTTGTTTAAATCCTCCAAATCAGCATTTTGAACAAATTCAAAATCAGCATGCATACCCATATGAGTAGCAATGCCAAAACCAATTTGGCTATGGAGCTTTCCAAGAGCAAGAGTATGCATATAATGAAGATAATCAGATGCAAGATGCTGGTCTATTGGAAAAAATCCAAAAGATGGAGGTAAAGATGGTGGAGTCAGAGCAACAGCTCAAATGAGAGCTTTGAGAATTGGTTGCAGGACTCCTTGTCCATGGGGAGGCCCTTTCCCAAGACACTTCAGCTCTCGAGAGAAGCTGGACTTCATGATGAAGATGCTGCCCCAACTTGTACAATGGACAGAAGAAATAGAGGCCTATACACTTGTTGTTGAACAACCTTGTCAATGGGTAAGTTCTACACCATCATCTGGTTTTTCTCTTCCCATTACTCAAGTAGTACCATCTCATTTGGAATTGCAAATTCTAAACTCCCCATTTGCTGTCCCAAATGTTGACCCCATGTCTCCACCTCTCAAGTATTCCACCACACCTCAATTCTTCTTTCCTTTTTCCTTCCAAACAGTCATCCCTCAACAAGAGGTAAAAGAAATACACTCTCCCCAAAGAAACAAGAGGTTTCACCTCCTCTACCACCACAAAAAATTTCCAAATCAATTGAGTTATAACCCATCCCTCCTCTTGCATTCCTAATTCCATGTGGGAAGAAGAAATTGCAAAAATCGGCCATGACGGATAGAAAGAAGAGGAGCCCAATAGAAAATAAATGATGAGACAACTTGAGGGTTTGGGTTGCCAAATTTGGGATGACAAAGATCCCCTTGATGGTTAAGCCTTTAGAAGAGATTGGAGTTGAGAACAAATGGTGGTGGGGACTGATTTTGTGGCGGCAAAAGAAGAGCAAAAACAAGAAGCAGATCAACATCAATTTGCTCGAGAATGTAGTATGCATTTTGGTACTCTATTTGAAGGGAATGTTGATTCAGTTCAAGTTGCACAATCAGCCATAAAAGAAGAAAGCTCGAGAAGAAGATCTTGCGGTCCCAACTTGTCCTCTAGAGCAGCAGATCGAAGAGTTTGACTTGACAAAATTCATGCTTTGGAGGAAGAGTTCAATCAAGAGCAAGATTCTCTTCAAACATTGGAGGAAGGAGAAGCTTCTCTAGATCCAAAAGAAGAGGATTACATTCTAGTTGTGGAGGAGAAAATTTCAGATCCAAGGGCTTTGAGCACAAAGTAGGCTATAGAAGAACCTTCAGTTCTTCTTTCTACTTCATCTCTCTCAAGCTTTAGTGCTGAAGAGGAGTTTGATCTCTCAAACTCAATGTTGGAGGGTGAAAGAAACCATGGTGGTCAAGTTACAGATCAAGAAGACACCATGGAGGAAGTGGAGCATTTGCAGCAGGACAGCCATGAGGCAGTTTATCTGTCAGATTTGGAGGACTGTTTTGATGGAGAAGAGCCGGTTGAGTTTCCACCATTCTCTCTTTCATCATCCATCTTCCAAACACAAGAGCCTGCTGTCATGGAGGAGAGTATCCATTTGCAGCAGCCTGCATCTTATAGAAGCTCTTTGGAATCAAGATTGGAAGATTTTAATC
This sequence comes from Taxus wallichiana var. yunnanensis, assembly GCA_018340775.1. Lineage (NCBI taxonomy): Eukaryota > Viridiplantae > Streptophyta > Pinopsida > Cupressales > Taxaceae > Taxus > Taxus wallichiana. The sequence continues at coordinate 721,945,196 of CM031234.1, read as the reverse complement.
TTTCATGTTCTTCATTGGAGGAAGAGAAAGGACGAGAGGAATTTCATCGTTTCTTCCACACCATCCATTCGGGAAGGTCTACAAGAAGACTCCATTTTGGAGTTGAAAATCAGAGAGCTATGGACATATCAAACGGACCATACCTTGCCCAATCAGTTATTTGGCTTTATTGGAGCCAAAGGAGAAGCCATAACCAGTCATGCTTGCTTCGAGCATGAGGGTGAGCTACAAAGTACCAAGGATCAGCGTCATACCTCTTCAATCCAAATGCAAGAGCAACTAAAAGAGGTATTGAATTTGCCTTCACTAATACCTTGATGATTTGGGTGGAAGACTAGCTTCTTGTTGATTTTCCATTCATCCAATCAGCCATGTTTAATGCCCAATCAGTTGCATGGTTGCCAATTTTGAGAAAGGAAGCTATTTTGCACAACCGATTCATAGGGTTTGTTTAGCTTGCGTTTGCTTCGATTAGAGTAGAGTAGGTAGGTTTTATTTCAGTAGAAGAAGTGCTTGTGCACACTCGCATGTTCCATTTGGAGCATGTATGATTTTCTTCTGTACATAGTTTTTGTGGTGCTGGTTTTGCTCTTGCACAGTCCATTTGTTGGCATTTTGGTGAGAACAACTCTAAGTTCAATGGATTCAAGTGGCTCAGAGAGGAGGTTTTCAAAGTTCAGATCAGTTGCAGGTTACAACTCATGACTCCATGCCCAATGGATGCTTCAGGCAACTGGTAACTTCATCTAGCAGGCAGATGACCCCACTGAGTCGCCAAAACTGTTATCCAAAATTCACCCCAGGGTAATTTTGATAACATGCATCAGAATATTGAAGTCCCAGCAAGTAGATTGATTCAAGGCCCAAAATCATGTTTTTGGGGCCCCCTCGGCTTCTTTCTAACTCTCCTGTCCAAGAAGAAAACCCAACAGGTTAGAAAAGGTGAAAAAATTGCAAAAACTAAGCTTGGGGCCGAAAAAATGAAGAAAATCAGCTAAGTCCTAGTCAGGCGGTCTGCGGGATAGTTGGGACATCGGGACGCGTGGGACGCGAAAAGCCAAATCAGTGAAAGCAAGGGAAAATTACCTATCTTGTTTTGCGCGATTTGGGACATCCGGGCCAAAAGTACGTGGAGGATGCGGATCGCCAGTTTGGCACAAGTCAGTCCATTTCGGGTGGTTCGGAGATATTTGTCCCAGCGATCAGGACAGTTGGGACAAAAGTATGCGGGACGCGAACCGACCGATTCGGCCGAAACAAGAGACTTTCGTTCAGGACATTTGGGAAAAAAAGTACGCGGAGGATGTAAAAATCGGAAAGATCCAAGAGTGAATGGAATCTCGCCACGTGTCTTCACCGCAAAGAGGGACAAGAAAGCCCGAATCGACCGAAGTAGGAGATTTTCGTTTGGGACATCCGGGCCAAAGGTACATGAGGGACGCATGGGATGTGAAAAGGTGAGAGGACTGCAAACGAGACAAGGAGGCCCATGGGAAAATCGGAGCGTGCCACGTGTCGAGAAGAAGGAAGGTTGAAAAGGCGCTAAGTGTTTGGCTCAAGGTAAAAATGCACCCCTTAGCCCGAACCAATAAAAAGCGATTGCCACGTGTCCAAGTTTAAAGGCACGAAGGAATTTTCAGAGGATGAACCCATAGATGAGTCAGAGCGACATGTGTCATCCAAGTGGCGAGCATGGAAAAATTCAAATATTTCCCCGCCGATCCGTTTTTGGCTTTTTGCCCTAAATCTTCAAATCGCCATAACTTTTGATCCGAGCTCGTATTTTCATGTTCTTTATATCAATGGAAGGCTAGCAAAATTCTCTACAAGATTCAGGGTCAATATTGCATTTTGGTTCAGTTTGGAGAGTTAAAATAAAGAAAACATATCTGATGTGTGGTAATGGCGGAATCGATGTTTCAACAACTAGCTTTAATGCAAAATACAGTTTGCCGCTTTTGCCAGGGTTCTTACCCACCGCCATAATGAGATAAATTAAAGGAAACCTAGAGGTGGTTGGGGTAGATTCAGATTTCCTCTCTCTTCCCTCTCTCATTCTTCCTATAAATTGTAAGGAGGGGCTTCTTTCTAAAAAGTGTAGTTCATCTCTTCATCTCTGCCCTCCTTCTTTTCTTCTCCGGGGTTGAAAATGGAGTTCAAACCTCCTCCCCTCCTCCCCTACTCTATGCAAACTTCGAAGCAGCAAAAAAAACGTGTTTCGTGATGCATCTGTTCATCCTTGCTCATTTTTCACTTGTTTTCTTCTTGCCTCTCTTCATTGCAGGTATTTGTGCATGTTCTAATGTTCATTACAGGTCTGGAGCTGTGTTCATGGAGTTTTGGGACATTTTCTATGTGAAATCTATCTTTGGGTTTGTGATGCATCTGTCCATCCTTCCCATTGCTCACCTCTCCTTGTTCCATGGCAGTTTTGATAGATGTTCAACATTCTCCTTCTCTAGTGTATCACCGTTTTAGTGTAGGCTTTTGTTCTTTTTCTCTTCTCTCTCTCTCCCTGTCTCCTTGGTGGTTAGATTAGGATTAGATTAGCTTGCCTGCACTGGAATAGCTTGTGGCAGGTAGTTTAGGAGTAGGAACCAGCCTTCTCTGGAGATTCCTTTCTCATATTTGCAAGTCCCACACTCAAAGAAAGGATTCAATGTTGTGCAATCACACTAGATGCTTTGAATGATCAAACTAGAAATCTGATCAGCATCTAGGGGTGCTGTGATTTTGCACTAATAGGAACACCCTTTTCCAAGAAATTACAACCCATATGAAAAGCTTGACTTCATGGTTGAGATGCTGCCCCAACTTGTGTAGTGGGTGAGGAGATAGATGCCTAAGAGCTTAGTGTCACATGTCCATGTTAATGGGTAAGTCCACAACCTCATAGCTTTTCTTTTCGCTTCCCTAATCGGTATCATCGCGGTGGTGTCATGGGTAAACTTTCTCACTTGCTTCCCCAAGTGTTAAATCCCCTTCTCCATTTTCTAATCTTCCATCGATCTTGTTTCCTCTACCTTTTTCCCTTCCAAATATATGTCCCCTCCACAAGAGCTGAAGTAAATACCTTCCCCTCTAGCATAGATAAGAAAACAACTAGGGGAAACCCCACCCACCACTCCTCTTAATCTCCCAAATCCATGTTAGGGAGAGACTCCAAAACCAATCAAGGAGAGCAGTAAGAAGAAGAACCAAGAAAATAAGAAATGATCAAAATATTGATAAGAATGGCTCTCGATTTGGGATTAAAAAAATCCCCTTGATGGTCAAACCTTTAAAGGATCTTTGGGGTTAGACCACAAGTGGTGGAAGCTGAGTTTGCAATCGAAGAAGAAAAAGAACAAGAGGAAGGAGATCAACAATCAGTATGATTTGAATGCGAGTGTCCATAATGGCTCTTTTTTGAAGAGGATTTTGATCTAATCCAAGATGTACAACTAGTTAAGAAAGAGAAAGAACAACCAGCTCCAAGTCCCATTAAAGAGGAGTAGCTGGAAGAGATCAAATCAGAGTTTAGGTCACTTGATGAAGAAAGCATTATCAAAGAATTTTTTCTTTCATTTGAAGGGCCTTATTTGATTGATCAATCCATGATGGATGAGAGCTTTTAAGTAAACCTTTCTACCCTAAATAGTCCTCTAGAGCATAAAATTGAAGTTTCCAATTTGAAAATTTTCATACTAGAGGAAGAGGCTATCCAAGAGAGAGCCAATCTTGAGGAAACAACTGATGAGGGAAAAGAGCACGAGGATCCCACCTCTCCCACACCATTCACCAGGAAGTTCCGCAGGAAGACTCCACTCTTGGAGATGAATTTGAGAACAATGGGTACATTCGAGAAGACCATACCTGTTTCCTATTAGGTACTTGGCTTCATTGGAGCTAAGGGAGAAGTCAAAACCGGTCATGTCCATTTTAGGGCATGAGGATGAGTTTCAAAGCACCAAGGGTCACCATCAGCACCTCCAGGAGTCCAATGCTAATCAACTTGAGGAGGTATTTTTGATTGATGTTGATACCTTGATGATATGGGTGGAGGATCGACCTCTTGTCAGTTTTTCACTCATAATGACAGCCATGTTTAGCTCCAAATCAGATACATGGCTACCTATTTTGAGAAAGGGAAGCTATTTCTCCCTGCCTATAGCAAGATTTGTTTAGCTTTTCTTTGTTAGGGTTAGTGTAGGAGTAGGAGTAGATTTGATTTTAGTAGAATAAGTGCTTGTGCACACTCTGCATGTTCCACTAGGGGCATATATGATCTTTCTATTTTGTACATACGGTGTCGTAGTGTTTTTGCTCCTTGAAATTCCATTTGGGGACAAGTGAATGCTGTGATCAAGACAATTTTCTACTCTCGAAATCTCACCTTGAATATTTTCTTATGAAAAATGAGAGTGCGGACGATGAGGCAAGCCCGGGATCATCGAGCAAACATTCAAGCTCAAGGTTTTAGGGAAAATATAAGTACCAGGATGTCATTTTTGACTCTATTCCCAATGGATGCAATAAGGAAGCGGTCTCTTAATCTAGCGAGAATATGTTCCCCGTGAGTCACCAAATTATTATCAAATTTTTGCCCATCAGGAAAATTGATCAAAAACAACCTGTCACGACATAAACTTGAAGGGTTAGTTTAGTCTTGTGAGCTCACATGCGATCCCAAATGAAGGGGTAGGAAGGATCAACAATAGAGGATCATGGTTGGCAAATGACGCCAAACAATGTTAAAGGAGACAGAAGCTCAACAAGAGAAAATTTGAGAAAAGGATTGAAGTTTTGGATTTCACATATGAGTTGACTTGGGGCAAAGCAATGGACCGTGGAAGGTGCCATGTTCCTCATTAGTGTAACTTCAAAGGCACGACCCAAAGGAAGTTCCCAAACAACTACAGGATCGCCACATGGACAGAGTCTAAAAAGCGGCATAGATGGCCATTGAATTGGCTAAGTATAGAAGAGCTAGCAGACGCCTCCAAGTTTCCAATTGGCACAAATCCAAAGGTCATGTCCAAGGAAGGGTCTTGAAATGAGTGCTAGCCTCCATGTATCTAGGTTTAGGACGTGGTACCTTCACCAAATAGAAGGGACATAGGAAAAAGTTGAACAAAGCAAAAGAGTACGTGAATGGAGCCATGTGTCGGCTCGGCGCAACTTTAAAGGTAGAATCAAAAGAGTTTTCACAAATGAGTGCCAACCCTCCACATGGTAGAGCATGAGGAAGTTAAATCAATCATTGAAAAGTCTAAGGCCAACGAAAATTACCACGTGTTAGCTGACGTAACTTCAAAAGTAGGACCCAAAAGGTAGTCTCCAAACATGCAATGAATCGCTACGTGGTCAAATTTTGATAAGGTAAAGTTGGCCATTGAAAATTCTAAGAGCTTGTAGAAGACACTATGTGTCTCTTCAGAATAACTTCAAGGGTAGAATCCAAAACTAGGACCACAAACGAGTGCGAGACCCTCCACGTGGTCCAAGTTAAAAAAGGCAAGACCGACCATTAAAAACTCTAAGTATGGAGCAGATCCGTAGAGAAGGTGCCACGTGCCTCATCGGTGAAACTCCAAAGGAAAATCAAAGGTAGTCACCAAATGAGCGTGAAGCCTCCATGTTTCTAGGTCAGATGTAGTGCTCTGCCAAAAAGGAGGGACTTAGCCAAAAAATGAAGAAGTAAAGTAGGCACGTAGATGGTGCCAAGTGTCCAATCGGCACAACTTCAAGAGTGAAAGGAGGGGGTGAAATCTTAAGATGCATGGGGCTGCCATGTGGATCTTGCATGGATAGAATATTTTAAATATTTTGAGACTAGGCTAAATGCTTGACCTTGACCTTGAGATAGTATCTTTCGAATGGAAGCTCGGATTTTGAGTGGGAGATGAATTGGAAAAGCTCTCGGCGTCGGCTTCTCACCCACCACCATAATGTTTGATGCACCATTTTGAGGCTATCAAGCTTCTCAACTAGCACCATAATGAGTAATGGGCTTCCTTTCTTGCCCAACAAGGAACCTGTAATGTAGGCGTGGGTTGTGTGAAGGAACCCATCATCATTATAGGTGAATTTCAATGCATTTTGGGGTGGTTGGAGTAGGTGAATTCAATGTGATCTTGGGGTGGTTGAAGTAGGATTCAAATTCTTCTCTCCTTTCCCTCTCATTCTTCTTATATATTGTAAAGGAGGGGCATTTTTCTAAAGGTTGGTCATTTTTTCTCTCCCCCCTCTCTATTTCTTCCCTAGTGTTGAATGTGGAATTTAAGCCTCCTCTCTTGGCTTTGTAATTACATTTTCTTGCCTATTGTCCAGCGATGATTTCTTGTGTGAAATCATGGAGAAATAAAATTTGTTTTGGGATGCATTTTTTCCATCCTTCCTTATTTTATTGTCTCTTCTTACCTCTCACCATTACAGGGTATATTGTGCATACTTTGATGTCTATTGTAGGTTTTGGGAGTTGTGTTTAATGGGTTTGAAGTGGTGTTCTATGTGAACTCTATCTTTGTCGTGATGCATCTTATCCATCCTCTCCATTTCTCACCTCTCTCCATTTCACGTAGTTGGATTTGTAATCAGCAACCCCCTTTTATCGGTGCCATCACCTCTATAGTGTAGGATTTATTTACTTTCATGCACTCTCTCTCTCTCCTTGTCTCCTTGGAATTGTTATATTAGCAGAAGATAGTCACATTTTCTTCCTTAGAAGTAGTTTAGCATTAGGATTAGGAAGAAGTAGACGGATTTATCCATAGGGCCATCTCAAGTTCACAAGTCCCACGGCTTGAGAGATGGTCCCATGTTATGCAAATTACACTGGATGCCCCACTCAAATATGAGGCCATTCGGGGTGTTTTGATTTCACACTAACAGGGGAGGATGATATTGGGCATGAGGAGAGAGGATGAATTTGAGCTTTCTAGCTGCATAGTAAATAAGAGTGAAGAACATGTGATTGACATGATTGTTGAGATAGATCAACCTAAAGACTCATAAAAACATTCTTATTAGCTTTCACATGTGCTCAATCATGGGAGGAAGGAAAGAAAAGAGGAAAAATTCAAAAAATCATTTTATTCATTGGGAAAGACCATGTCCCATAAGATATTTGGATGATTTAGGAATAATATCATTATTACCAACATTTTTCTTGATTTAGAGCACAAAAAGACTTCATGTTCTAAAAATTCATCCCCAATACCTCCCAAAACAAATTGCAGATCCAATAGAGGTATTTTTCATATTCTAGATTGATGCTTTGAGAAATTTAAAGTGTACAAATCATGTTTCCACTTTTTCCATATGATCTAATTGTCAAGTTGATGTCATGGTTGTGTTTTATTAGAAATGTAAGCTATTTCTTTGAGTCTCGTATTAGGATTTGTGTAGCTTCTCATTTTTAAAAGGTTAGAGTAGGTTAGTGTAGGTTTCATTTTTTTGTAGAATAAGGTCTTGCACACACTCTTCATGATTCTCCTTAGAACTGTATGACATTTTTATCTTTTTTGTCTTTTTATCTTTCCTCCAAGTGCGTTTACACAAGTTATTGTTGGTTTGTTAAAGTTTTCGTGGATTATTTTCAGTCTTTATCGGTGTTTTGGCCATTTGGCATGCATGGTCAATCTTGGTATAAGGTTTGACATTTTTTCATGGCTGTAAGTGAGCATATTAAGAGGTTTATACCGAATAGCAAGAAATCAATTCACCATAGTAAATCGAATGTTGTTGACCACATTTGGTCATCATCAAAAAAGGGTATATGAAACTTTTAGGTTACTCATTTTCATTGGCATATTAGACAACACACATACATCAAGATGCTAAGAATGATGTTCCAACATGATTATTCCTAACATAGGAGGCCATTACAACATTGTTCATTATCAAGATCACACATCGGTGTTTTAAAACTGCTACAAGGTCATGTGACAGAGATGGGAAAGGTATCATATATAAAAAATATGCATGCTTGGATAGTAAGCATCAATCCAAATGCTCCTCCAAATCGAGCTTGGATGTATGCAAACATACCTTTCCAAATCATGCCCCATCCAAAAGTCAACTCCGATCCAATGTCATCAATTCTCATCACATTATTAAATATCTCGACCCACACCTTAAACACCTAGGGTTTTACGCCATAGAAACACCAATCCAATCACCCAAATCTCTTAGGATTTCCACTAACGAGACTACAAACCCTTCCACATCTACCACATCTTCTTCAAATACACCCATGACCTCTTTAAAAGTTTCATAAAAGAAACCCATTTTGGAAATCACAAAAAGCTCTTTTGATCACCACATCACCCGTCATCACATGTAAAACCTCAATAAATCCACTCTATAGCCCAAAAACAACTTATCCAGAAAGACAAAGGTTCTGATTTCAAGTATCAAAGGAAATTACAGTTGTAAGGGCAATCACTTGTTTGTTTATCGGTCTCAAATCAAGTGCAAGTACAATTAATTCATTTTATTCCCCTATTTTTAGGTGAGATTTTCTTTTATTTTCAGTCGTAAATGTTCATTCAACATTAATAAAACAAAATGCAAAAGAATATGTACATCTCATAGCATCTTAATATTTCATTTATTGATAAGGAAAGAATAAATTGATCCTACACAAGCCATGGAATATGACTGAGAAAAGAGCGCATGTAAATTCTAAACTTGAAATGCAATGAGTTAAAGAGAACCCTTCATTGCCTATGGAAGATGAGGTCACTTCATTGCTAGTTGTGTTCCATGATCTCATTCAAACTGTTGTAGATTGTTAAAAGAAGAAGAGGATACGGGTTATAGCTGAGGGTTTTATTTATCTCGTTATATTTTCATCTTCAAAAAATGATGCATTCTAAACAACAGGAAAGAAGAAGCAAGAGATTAAAAGTTACAATGCTCATCAAGGAATCAACCACAAGCTTTTAGATTCAAGAAGAACAAAGGTTGCCATAAAATATATCAGATTTTCAAATGTACGAATGAGTAATAATTTATAGCCATGTAATTTAAGACTAAAAGAATTGTTTTCCAATAAATGATTACTTCAGTTTACATCAGATAGTCAATTAAATGTTCCTCTTGAATGCATGTTCACAGCATGGTTGATAGAGAATCACAAGAAGAAGAAGAATTAAAGGTTTCAGTAATGCACATAAAACAGCTCATGCCTACAAATACATGATACATTTTGCAAGGATTCACGAAACATTCAAGCAAAATTTCTAGCATGGATGGATGCTTCAAACCTCAAGTCTACTTCAAACTATAATAGATTACAGACTTGTTAAGTTTCAGCACAAATGTTCATCAATTTAATATTTCGAAGCTGCTCGTGATAAAGGGAAAATAGGAAAACAATGCAACTACAAGGTGTATTACAAATTTTCAAAGCATTTTCATGACTCACAACATTAGCTATTTCAAGCAAATATGATTCAGATCAAAATAATGTTACATCAACGAATGAAGAGCTCAGATATTAAAGTGACATTATTTGAGATAGAAAAGGAAATACGGATGTGCAGTAATTTCAAATACCTACAATATTATTATCAAATCAAAGGGAGCAAGTGATGATAACTCTCAAAGCAGCTATACAGGTACAAATAAGCAAAATTTGTAGCTACAATCATGTTTTGAAAGTATGAAAGGGCTTAAAATTTGCAAGTATTTAATAATAGAAGTATTATAACAATGACAAGGATTGCAGTCTTAAAAACGCATATCAGATCTCATAAGAAGAAATCTACGATATAGCGCTATTTAGTAGGATCAAGCTCTGAGCCATGTTTAAAAAAATAAAAGTGAGTCAAGTTTCACAGTGGTCGAGCTCATTTAAGCAATGCACACCGAGTATCGTTTCCACGGTGAGTCAAACATAAACGAGTTATGGATGAGTTAATAAGAACCATTATGCAAAGCTACAACAGAAAAAAGGAGCAATTGATAAATTTTATCGATAAACTTTCATATGCCTACATAAGGAAACACAAAAGAAATTCATATCCCTATTGCCAAGGTCTCATTTTTTACAAGCTTACACGAGGTTTCTCAGTCCTCAAGAATGAAGTCGTAATATAGAAGCTTTAAACACGCATAACGACTATACATTTTTGAAAATACCAATCAGATTTCTAGGATTGAAGCTCATTTCGGAGGATCTCAAATTCAACTGGACAAAATTACAGCCATATATGAGGTAATTTGGGCAATATTTCACAAAATCCCTCAATCGGTTTCATATTTTTAACAAGCCAATAAACAAAGCAAGGATGTTTAAAGGATGACCGACCTTAAAATAGCTCGGCCAAGATAGTAGCACGACTCTTAAAACTTGGTGAGTTGCATTGAAGGAAGCACGGGCTAAAAATAATGCAAACTGAGCTAAGGCACATCTAAACAATGCAACGTAAGGGCAGCTGTGAACTCATGAATCAAGCACGAGGTGAAATGGTTGTTAAATGTGTAGAAATAGTCCAGACACAGAAAAATATCACATGCTGGAAATATAAAACATTTCTTACTAGTCAATAGTAGCATACAGACGGGCTAAGCATAAACTCGATTTAAAAAGTTTTAAAACAGATCTAAAAAGGCCAAGTTGTTTTCACTCGAGATAGGATTTTCAATAAACTGAAAAACTGACCAATAATGAGTTATTCATTATTAAACCAAGCTAGGGATTCAAAAATTAAAACTCAATGATAAAGTAATGTAAAACAGAGTAACCCAGCTCATAACAGGTCAGATCTAAGTTTGCAAATTGAAGAACAGGGCCAAGCAAAAATAAAATTGGGGTTTTCCTTGACATGTTTGATGAAAAGTGACAAATGGAACTGAAGAAGTGCCGAAGCTCACGAAATGACTACAACTAGATTTGGAGAATGATGCATAGGGACATGTCTAGAGAAAGGTTTCAGATGATTAGGAAACATTACCCAAAATGCAACAATGTCAGTAGTTTAAGTAGAGGGTCGAGTAAATCACACTGCGAAAGAAATCCATAGAGCAAAATAATGAAGTAGTTTGATGCAAAACCGGTTATATAAAAGCTATAGCTTTGTTACATTTTTAACCTAGTAGTAAATTCAAGTGCCACGGAGACGATATGGTCACAAAACCACCTCAAGCTACGAGGAATGTGAGCCCAATTCACAGTGAAAAAGATTTCTGATCCCCATTAATGGTAGTTGTGTCATCGAATAGCAGAGATCCAACGAAGAAAACAATGGAGAGTTGGGTGTAAGTATTGAGAACCACCGAGCATATGAAGCCACGGGCAGAGATACGATGTAATACCAGAGGCTCTAATTCGAAAACGGTGACTTGTAGAGAGATCTATCACAGATTAATGGCCATCGTGGTATTGTTTTCTAGAAAGCTTCTAGCCAAAGGTGTAATGAGTAGGAGCTAGGGTTCATCCGCCAATTACACAAAAGTTTGACATAAATTACCCAACCATTTTTTTATGCCGAAGGCGTTCCCCCTATGGTAGAGGACCTCCGGACGTTTCTACGACTACGTTAAATTTGACGTCTGTCTTGCCGTTTTTCTGAAGGGTTTAAATTTGACGTCCCTTTACATGTTTTTAGGTGTTTTTATGCTGCGGCCGCTTTTGGTAGTTCATGTTTTAGGTTAAAATTAGTGAATTTCATCGAAGAAGCATGTCAAGGAAATACCTGAACATGTGATGGAGGTAATATTGTCGCATATGCTGTTAGATTCTGTCGCCCGTTTCTGCACGGTTTGTAAAGATTGGAATGATTTGTTGTCTTCAGCCCAATTCTTTGATCTTCGCAATCATCCGCGGTTAATTATATGCTATGAAGATCGTTCTTTGACCTACAACTTTTCTATGCGAAGGTGGGAGATTTTGAACTTTAAACCCCTCGGTCCCCACAAATACGAGGCATCTAGTGTGAAATTTAGCTTACACTTTATGCCTGAAATTCACCTTATTTATATTTGTTACAGTTTGCTAGATTTTCAGCACATTTTGGTGTCTCTAAATGATTTTGAGAGTGCAGATTTGCTATTTCAAAAACTAAATCCCAAGCTGCACTTTGGCAGGATAATTTGTGAAAGGATAGAAGAAGAGGGGAACAAACTGGAGGCATGGTTTTATCTATCCCTTCCTGTTGTTGCCTTAAGGTTTGTTTACGTTTAACTGCAGTCACAAACTCACCTATCCTAGAGACTGAGACTTATGTGAAAGAATATAATCCAGTTCGGTTTTTTTGTCCATCTATGGTTGGAATTTAATGCAATTATCAGATTTTACTTGAATCCTAGACCTTTTGTTAATTTATCAAAATTTCAAAAACAGATTGCAGGTGCCCAGGGGTCATGGCCTCTTCCCTCAGCAGAGTGAATCCACAGGCACACATATTTTAACTGCATATTCGGTAAATGAATCCCCTACCAGATCTCGGTAGATGAATCCCCTGTTGCTCTTGACTCCATCAGCGTAGCATTGGCGGTGAAGATCCGGTTTAACAACTAGATTTGCTTATTGATTTTAGTGAAATGAAGGTATTTATCCATCAGTTCAAATTGCAAGGCAGTGGTAGTTTTTGAAGTCAGAAACACCAATTTCGTGTAAGGTATCAAAACTGGATTTAGGCCTTGTGTTTTTGTCCACACTAATCTTGTCAATATGTATGCAAAATGTGGTAGTTTGGATGATGCACGCCAACTGTTTGACAAAATGCCTAAACCAGATATAATTTCATGGAATTCATTGATTTCAGGATATGCCCAACATGGACATCATAAGGATGTTCAAGGAGAATTTTTGCAGATGCATAAGCTGGGCATGAAGGTGGACCACTTCACCTTTGCTAGCACGTTGAGTGCATGTGCAAAACTTGGTGATTTGGCACAGGGAAAACAGGTTCACACCCACATCATTAGAACCGGGTTCAGGTCTCAGGTCTTTGTATCAAATGCACTGGACTACGGTAAAGGAACATGTACATGAATGACTAAACAGTTTCATTAATTAAGACAATAATGAATGGTTTTATCTGTTCCAGCTTTGTTTTGTTTTTGTTGTTCTTCGTGGAAGATAAAGTAGTTTCTGATGTTAGAATATTGCATGGATGTTTTTTCTCTAAAATGGGTTTTTTTCCATACACATTTTTGTAAAATGGGCTTGTTTCCATATGCCATTTTGTCCAGATTTTATATAATCTAAACTTGGAATTGGTAAAATGCAGTTGTTATTGAGAAAATACTTAGGACTCAGCCACAAGTTGGAAAACTGTTCTTGGTTATCAAGGCTAATGATTCAGAGGCTGCATTGCACAGGCTGAAGAAGGAAGTAAGTTATATTCTGTTATAGATCACAATGTAAAAGAAAAACAGAGAAAATTGTTGGATGTGTGAGTTTATTACATATTGGTAAACGAAAAATAGTGAAAATTGTTGGATGTGTGAGTTTATAGATCACAATGTCAGGAAAATGTAAAAGAAAAAAAAAAATTGTTAGATGTGTGAGTTTATTACATATTGATAACAGTTGTTAAACAAGATAACTGTTGTTTGTTGTTTTGTGTCAGATTATATGTTCTGAGTTATTCAGATGTTTGAGAGACATTTATGGAGATCATTATGAGGAGTTTGTATGGTCAAAACTTGTTCCAGTTGCTCGGAGATGTTTCATTGGACAATCTTGGAATTCAAGCAGACGTGGCGGAAAAGCTTGCAGATTATGTAGATATTATTCTCAACTCTGTAGCCAATACATCATTTGATGCTAGGTAGGCAGGAGTTAAATTGTATCAATGTATATATATATATATATATACACACACTAAACAAATATAAATTAACATTGTTTAAATATCAAAAAAATGTTTGATAGGTAGGTAGTTGATCTTTTAACCACCTTAGCATCTCGGGAACAGGGCGGGAAAATCCATACACACAGTATCAAAACTGGATATGCATTGCTTGTAGTTGTAGGAAATGCTCTCATTGACATGTATGGAAAATGTGGAAGCATAGATGATGCAGGGACTTTGTTTGGTAGAATGCTGAAGCGAGATGTAGTTTGATGGAGTGTGCTGATTTCAGGATATGCTCAATATGGACATGGGAAAGAAGCTCTCCAACTTTTTGGTCAAATGCAAGAAAAAGGTAAAATGCAGTTGTTATTGAGAAAATACTTAGGACTCAGCCACAAGTTGGAAAACTATTCTTGGTTATCAAGGGTAATGATTCGTGAGGATGCATTGCGCACAGTGAAGAAGGAAGCAAGTTATATTCTGTTATAGATCACACAATGTATGAAGAGAGAAAATTGTTGGATGTGTGAGTTTATTACATATTGGTAAATGAAAAATAGTGAAAATTGTTGGATGTGTGAGTTTATAGATCACACTATTAGGAAAATGTAAAAGAAAAATAGAAAAAATTGTTAGATGTGTGAGTTTATTACATATTGATAACGGTTGTTAAACAAGATAATTGTTGTTTGTTGTTTTGTGTCAGATTATATGTTCTGAGTTATTACTTTTTTAGTTGACGATGATAAGGGGTATGATTGATTTTAAGTGTAGGAATATTGCATGCTCGAGTTATTTTATTGAAATAAAGCTTTTCAATTCGCTCGTTGTCTCAATTTTGCATCGAGTAGTGTGTAGTCTTAAACTATAAAAATCCTTTTGAATTGCGTTTACATAGTTGTTATCCTTTTGAATTTTGTTTCCACAGTATTCTAAGTTGTTTGCGGGAATTCAGAAGTCAAGTTTGCCTTCGAAAAGAGTTGATGATGGGTTCCATGGCCAGTATAGTGAGGCAATACAAGAGTAGAAAAACAGAGACAGAAATAGAGACAGAGACAGGAATTAGAGACCTGAACATTGACGTCCTCATTGAAATTGCAAGCAAGCTTGATTCTTGCGATGCAACTATAATGGGTATTACATGTAATTGGTTTAAGGAAGCTGCACACTCTTATACTATACGAAAGCAGGAAACTCTGTCTTGTCAAGCCGCAATTGAAATTTTCAGATTGTATGAATGTTGGTTTTTATTTAGATCCAATTCCACTTGTAAAACCAGAAACTCTCACCCAACACATGACAGATTTAAGTGCTCACCTATCAGATATAACCGCCTTTGAGGTTCATTAGTGGTCACCACTTATATGTACAGGAGGCAGTGATAACATAGCCAAGTTGTGCGATATAAGAGCAAGTAGAAGTAGTTATCATATGGATGTGTTGGGGAAGCATCGTGCGCCTTTAAACCATATCCACATGGATTACAGCAAAATAGTGACAAGCGGGCATGGAGATAAACAAGTAAACATGTTGGATGGTAAGACGACAAACAGACTTGTGTCGCTAGATTGTAGACATCGTGATCACAACAACTTTGGACTGAATTATATGGCAATGAAAGGGACAAACATTGTCACTACAACTTGTGCTCGTGTTTTTAGTCTTCAGGCGCATTCCAAAGTATATAGCAATGTTTGCTTGGGATTTAAGATGAGTATGTCTGCCTTCTCCTATGTGTCTTTATATCCATGCCTTATTTGGATTGCCAGAATTTCAGATATTAAAAAGCTGAGATGATATGCGTGTCTTCATTCCCATCTTTAATTTCATTTAGCTAGATAAAGATAAACAGTTTGATTGCATGCAGAGCGCTCAACGTAAGGCATATTGCATCACTTCCCTCCCAAATGGCACATTTACTTTTGTTCAGCCACCTAAGAGCTGGGGTTCGGTTTCTGAAGCTGCTGAAACTTTGGTGGGCCAGATGGTTTTTTGCTGATCCCTTGGTCTGATAGTAGGGTTCATTCGATAAAAGTTATTGTACACCAATTACATCACAAACGATACATATTCTTTTGTACATCGCTTACTTGGTTCCGTCCCAAGCTAGAAGGATATCCACTCAAAATTTGATGAACTGGATTAAAATATATGGTTTTCCTTTGATCTGATAGTAAATCTTTGATTAAAATATAGTTTTCTCTACGTTGTCTCTGTGCTTATACAAATCCAGCTATATAGCTTACTTTGTGCTACGTTCTTCAGCATTTGTTTCAAGTTGGAGCGTCCATGTAACAATTTTCTTATGACTGATCTCATAGAGGCGAATTTGGTTCAATTCTCAAAGTTGAGGGCAAGGCTCAGTTGATAGAGATTGCAATGGATAGAATTTGAAGCAGGTTTCTGAATTTTTGAGACACATTTGTCTTATTCGTTGTTTTATGTTTCACTTTTACAAATAATGATTTCTATCTTCACGTCTTCTTGCTGTTGTCCTGTCATCTCTGAAAATTAAATTCGAGAAAATTCTAAATTCTCTTTTACTCTTCAAAAATGTTTCGATGTGTTCATAGCAATACCAAC